>JAQPZY010001695.1:1095000-1482500 GCA_029931535.1 Margaritifera margaritifera
ATATCGCGTGTATTCAGCACGATGTTATCACAGCATAGTTTACCGAAATTTAAAATTAAGGCGTGTAAAAACGAGTGAAACAATATTTTGCATTCAAAAAAATTGGTCCTGTCGAAGACCGAGTTCCATTAATCAAATGCGGTCTTTTACAACCTTTTTTTAAAAAAAAAAGTATGGGGTTTTTCTACGGTAACTTGTTCTGACAATAGAAATAGAGATTCGTGCTGATGCAGTAGTTACACCTTTAACTTTATTTGTATCTTTATCTTTATATACATTTATATAAATATCTATATGAATATATGTGCATTTATGTAGACAGTATGTATAGATGATGATGTAAAACAAAAGCAATGCCGCTTGAATTGCAAGTACAATTGATAGCGTTTGTTTTGATTGGAAACTTGGAATAAAATACTCAGAAAACATAGAACAGCTACGCACATTATTTGTTTGTTTTTATGATCTTACTGTACACATGTGAGAACTTTATATTTTTGGCAGACTATGAATCAAGGCTTTGTTATTACACTGGAAGATGAATTCACGGTTCGGATAATGGCATTGGCTGGGCGGCTTGAGGCAGCAGAAAAAAATGTTACAGACCTAAAGCAGAACAAAGACACTAAAGACCAGGAGTTTGTCAGGATAGACCTAGAAGTAACCAATCTCAGCCATACACTGGATCAGGTATACTTGGAAAGAAAGAAAAATAGTCGATCTTTTCATATATTGCAGATGGATCAGCCATATTAGTATTATGTATGTAACTTCGATTGAGTAGATTGTACAGTTCTGAAGTACGGATTCTGCTGCCTCACATTTTAAAGACTGGTCAGGAAAAAAATGGCATCTACAAAGAAATTGTTTCTCCATATTATACTCTACAAAATGTTGCTTATGAAATAAATTTTGATCATGTAGAAAGGGAAACATTCAATCCAGAAATAAACAAAAGGATAAAGAACGATTTTATCAGAAAATAGTTTACCGGAATTTAAAATTAAGACATGTGAAAACGAGTATAACACTATTTTGCATTCAAATAAATTGGTCCTGTAGAAGATAGAGTTCCTTTAATCCCATGTCTGTGACACGTCCGGGAGGTATATAAATATACTTGATTTGCTATGTTATGCAGACTATCTTCTACAAGAAGAAGAAAAATATATTAAATAAGTATATAAACTTGAATTTATTTCTAATACTAAAACGCGACACCTTGAATGAAACCTGTCTAGTATTGCTTAGTGACTAATTGATCCACTAAAGCACCCCTACCTCCACCGTCCGAACTCCAAGCTACGTTAGGAGGAACAAGAGATTTATAACACACCGATACAAGGTGCCTCGGATATTTTGAGTGTCTATGCTTATAATGATCTGTTCCTGTTCCAATCCTGTCTGCTTGTCCTGATGGCCAATCCTTCGAGATATATTTGAGATTGTTTACTGTACAAAGAACCTACAATTAAAATACTGAAATACCTTTTTCCAAAATTACAATTCCTATTTTTGTCATATTAATCTCAACATTTAGTTTAGTAGGATGCGAAGGTTGTATATTGGATGTCTAGAGTACAAAACGCTTATTGTCATCACTATTCTACTTAAAAGCACTTTTTAATGGTTTCTCTCCAAATACAACCGACAGGTCTTATCAATGAAATCGTCCCTCCAAGAACTGTTGTATATTTTAATCATGATATTTCTCATCGCTTTATTGAATGATGCTTGTTCATTTCAAGCCGTATACAAATTAAATAATAAAACAAAAACATATGCGAAAAAAAAAACATGTGTAGTCTACTACAGACGTTAATAAGAACTCACAACGATGACTCAGATGATATCATTATACTTGGAATAGCTTATAGTATTCAAATATTGACTTTATATTTGATTTTGATGATAAGGATATAGAAATAGTCTGCTGTCTGAAAAACATGGTATTTGTGCAAAATATTTTCTGAACTGCTTAAATGTCATTTTTTCCATTTGCATGAACATTTTTCTCAGAGATCATCGGATGTCCACAGGATTAGAATCTTAGCTGAGGTTATTTGATATTTTGCTTTCTTGTAAGATTTCAATTTATTAAACCATCTGGTATAAAAACTGACATAAAGCTCTTTCGTCGATAGCATTTTATAACATGAGTTTGGAGCGAAAATGAAATAGAACATTCTAGAAAGTAGACATATTAAAACGTAGAGACATAGGAGATATTCGCCAAACATTCATATGTTGACAATATACATATATCGCCAAAGTTAAGCACGTCCTATGAGTAAGAAATTAAGAGACATTAATAATGATTTTATTTTTTTCAGCTCCGGACAAATGTAGACTGTATTCCAGCTATTAGAGCAACTCTTGATACACACACTGAAGAAATCGGCAACATGTCTGAAAAGGTGGAGGACAATTTTGTATCGGTGATAAGTAAGCTTAAAGAATGCGAAACAAAATTTTACAATCTACACGACCAACTTTGTGAGTTAAAATCTCGATTAAGTCATCTTGAGACATCAACTCTGAGATTTGATTTCGAACAGAATGTGATGAGGAAGCAAAGCGATGATCAATATGTCCAGCTAAAAGACCATACGACGAAGATATTGAACGTAGATACCAAAATAGAAAACCATGGGACAAAGATCAGGGACCATAGCGCACTGCTTCATGATCTTGAATCACAGATCCAGAAGCAAAATTATCAGCTGAATGAACATGATGAAGAGATTAGGAAGGAAGGTACTCTCGTTAGAGACCATGACTCACTGATCAGGGATCAGTGTGATCAGCTTAAAGACCACGAGGATAAGATTCAAGAACAAAGTTCCATATTGGATAACCTCGAGGTACAAATCCAAGATAGGGATGACCAGATGAAAGAACATGAAGCAAAGTTCAGTGACCATAGCATGAGGCTCCAAAGCAATGAAACACAACTCCTGGACAAGCTAAGGGAGTATGATGAAAAGATTCGGGCACAAGAAACCAAACTAGGAGACCATGAGGCCCAGATTCAGGCCCAGGATTCTATGTTTAATATGCAGGATGGATCGATACAGGTAACAGGTACCAGGATAGATGACCACGAAGTGCGAATCAGAGACCATGATATTCATCTGGCAGACGTCAAGGTGCAGCTTCATCAACAGATGACCACAATTTCAGACCATGATACACGAATCATGGAACTAGAAAGTGATAAGAAAGTGACGTATCAAGGTGGGTTTAAAGCATTGTTAAGATTTTTTAATTTTCAACTAATATTTGCATCACGATCATGTTAGAGCGTCATAGTTTTTGGTTCAAAGAACTGCATGTCGTGTGATCTTATCCTAAAACCCTGTTTGTATGCCATAATGCCCCATGCTTTCTTGATCATCCATCAGTTGTGATGCATTTGCCGACAGAACCAAACAATTATCGTGTTAACACTGTATATTTACACTTAAGAATAGACTTAAGAATTGACTTGGATTAAAAGGCGTTCGATATGATTCCAAATAACTGAGGTAATTAAATTCAAATTATATATATATATATATATATATATATATATATATATATATATATATATATATATATATATATATATATATAGAGAGAGAGAGAGAGAGAGAGAGAGAGAGAGAGAGAGAGAGAGAAAGAGGATATTTTATTTTCCTATGTTAATACTGATATATTTCACCATGTGGTACCAACAACGCAATATTTTAACAAGTCGCGAGCCACGAGTTAAAATATGTACTTTTTGTACCACAAGATGAAATTTATCTCGTATTAACGCTGGAAATTGTTTTTTCTATATACCAGTCTTGCTCCTATATTGAAGCTTGGAAGATTAAACTCACTCCTCAGTACATCATCCCCACCATCCTTTTCGTAAATTCACCTCACTTTCAACCCTACTCATATGCTTATTATAAAAATATCAGCGACTAAAGAGAGGGGTAATATTGGGATGACCTAATATGTTGCAGTAAATTATATTTTTGACTTTTTGTAAACTATTTTACCTTACCTGACCACAAAGGAAGTCCGTTTCATCAATGCATCACAGCGGGTTTATCATTGTTGTCAAGGTAGTAAGGCGAAAAAACTCATAGAGACGTTAACAGAGTCGACTCAAATTTCTTCAGCAAAAAATAATGTCCGTGTCTAAAAGGTAATGCAGTTTCCATTTATATGTTCTAGCTCAGAAGGTGCTCGGTTTGCTTGCTGCAGGTATAACTTCTGTAGGCACACACAATCAAGCATTGCCTGGCATAATGGGATATCTTCGATTTTTATATGTGAAAATATAAGGATATATTTTTCACATGTGAAATATGGGAATGAAAACTATGAAAATGATTTCGCGATTAATTTTATATATTGCACAAATACGTAAATATATATAGATATGCACACGCACACACACAAACTTAAAGCAGTGATAGATATATGGAAGGATGGGTGGATGATAGATGAACTGATAATTGTGCTTAGAAAGAGTGAGAAAGAAACAAGGAATCTGTTGATATCTATAATCCATAATTTCCTATTTATAACGTACAAACACTAAGCTTATTTGGATCTAAGGTAAATTCGTTTCTCAGTCACAGAAACAATCTTAATGGTGTTAGCACGATATTTGACAAGACCCATATATTTGATATATACCATAACTTTTCAAATTTCTTTCTTTCTACAGTTTGATTCATCGTGACTAACTTTGAAAAGATGTATTACAGCAAAGGTGGTTTTGGCGATGAATTTTGAAAAAAATAACCGTTATTTGTATCATGATTTTAATTAAATAACGTGATATCATTTTGCAGTGACAACACGAGGACGTAGAAAAACGCCTTACTTTTTCTACAATTGTAAATTCATCTGATACCATGATTTACTGTTGTATTTCATCATTAACTACTTTCTTGAGCTGTTGGTTCTCATTCGGTTATTATGCTGAAAGTTATATGATTAAAATAGATGACACGATATTGAAGACATTTGCTAATAAGCTTTTGTGTTTCAACATCTAATATACATATTGAATCAGTGATTATGTTACACGTGTCATGGGGTCAATCTACATTCCTTTATCTTTTATTTTACAGAATTTTACAGAAATTTAATGTCTTTACATCTTATATTGAATCTTGTATTTTATGTTTACATTTGTTTGGAAGGGTTGATCTTCCTAAATTTTGTGCAATTCAATTATATATGTTTCCAACTTTACCTTTAGTTGGCACTATATAGCAAACTACTGTGCTGAGTTGCCACAAATCGCTACTATATACAGACATACATCAATTCACAATCAGATGTGAAGTAGTACACACTTCATTGGAACACGTTGGAACCAGTTTGACTTGTGGAATATTTCGGCATAAGGAAACATTTATCTCGTAAGTTTGGTGCCTTCTCCATCAGAGCGAACGGTTGGTGCAATCAGTTGTTAAAATAATGCTTTTTTTTTCTAATTTCTTCCTCCACAAAATGTAACAAGAAGAAAATGTGAATTTATTTAAAGTTCACATTTTCATACCACTGTTTCAGTTGTCTTTATTTTTCAGAAATTGAAAGACTGCGTGACGACCTTTTGTCAAGGTACAAGTCATTTAGAACTATTCCGATGTCACCGTTAGGTGTTGGGGATGAGGCAGTTCCATTGGACGAATTCTACACTGACGTTTTTATAGAAGGCCACAGATTAGAACAAACCTCCCAGAACTCTAATATAAGGCAGAGCAAAAAGGTACAAAATAGCACAAACGAGGAAGTATCAATGAAATCAATAAGTAAAACTTCGCACGCTGTTGAGAATAGAGATAGAAATAAAAAGGAGCAGCTTGTCTCTTTCAAGCAATTGTTTCTTGGTAGGAGGCACGAAAGAATAATCTTGACGGGCCTTTCGGGCTGCGGGAAATCGACATTTTGTAGGAAAATTGTCCACACGTGGTGCGGAGTACAAAGTAAACGTAACGGTAACATTTCAACTCAGACAGAGATTTCTACGGGTGCTATTGCAGATGAGGATGTTCTACTGCAGTTTGACCTGATATTTTACATAAATTCCTCAGGTATATCAAAAGAAGAGACATTAAGTGGTATTTTGTGCAGTCAGTGCATACACACAACAGAGGATCAACTTTCAAGAATTTTAAGTAACCAGCCTGATAAAATTTTGGTAATATTTGATGGGATCGATGAAATGGGAGACCAGCATCCAGCCTTTATGGAAGATTTGTTAGAACGGAAATTGTGTCCGCGTATAACTTTAATTTTGGCCATGAGACCTTGGAGAATATCCGCACTTCATTTAAATCCATTGTCACACTACGACTTAATGTTAGAGATACAGGGATTCAGTGAAGATAATGCCTTAAAGTTTGTCAAAAAAGTGATAGATTTAAACAAAAGCAATAACACTCAATTGGAAACAACCGACCTTTCCGCCGACGACCAGAAGGTATTTGCTTCTTTCAGAAATGTACCTCTTCTTCTTCTGTTTCTCGCGCATCTTTGGTGTCGAAACCGATCTCTACCGAAGAAATGGCAGGAACTATACAATCAGATTTTGGACTATCTCGTCGAGCGGTGTCTTAGGAAAACGGGAAAAAAATATGCAGATGTCTTTTCAGATCGTTACAATCGTGCTCCTCTTCTGGTATTTAGGGAATCATATTTACCTAGTGCATGCAAACTTGCTCATGATTGTCTGTTCCATGAAGAAGGTGGTTCTTCCGTAGTTATGCAGGAAGAACATGTTCTCCTAAATCTTGGAGCAAATTCTCAATTAAAACTCAGTGCTCTTTTGGATTGTGGAATAATAACAAAGGTAAATTCCTTTTCCCCACTGGAGAAAAAAGTCTCTATATCATTCCTTCATTTATCAATTCAAGAGTATCTGGCATCGATGTACATAGTCCAGAATGAAGACTCATTCCAGAAATTCCTCGCATCATGGACTACATTAAATGATATTTGTAGACATGAAAATCTCATTATTTTCATATGCGGCCTCGATGCTAGACACGGGCAAGTTTTCAACAGAATCTGTCAAGTATGTAACGCAGACTACTCGGTGTTGCAGTACAGGAAAGGTAAAAATGAAGATTCTGAAATAGACAGAGCCATCAAAAACCTAAATGCAATTTACAGGTCTTGCTTGCATGAAATTGATGAGCAGGAAGACCTTGAAATCTCTGATGTTTTGCTGCCATTTATACTGGACGAAAGTGAGCATTCAAGATTAAAATATGAAGCCGTAAAGTCTATGACAATAAACTCGTGTTGCCCCCATGACCATTGCCTTGATTTAAGTAATGTTACTCACCTGAATTCCCTGGTACTAATATGGATCAGCTGTATAGAATGTAGTAACAATCTGTGCAAGAATATCAGTGTCCTTCATGAGTTGGAGAATCTGCGCTTCTCATATTCAAATCTATATGACAGTGTTCTTGTCTTGAAAGACATGACAAATCTGACTTCTCTTGCGCTTGAAAGAGTGACTATGAATGAAGAGTGCAGTAGATCTCTGTGTAGTTGTATCGGTGCTTGTACTCACCTGGAGAGTATAAACATGAGCTTAGTGAACTTACACGACAGTGTACTCAATTTGAGCGGTTTTACTGACCTGACTGCTCTTGAAATGAGACATGTTACCATGTCAGAGAAATGCTCTGAATCGTTGTGTAGAAGTGTCGGTACCTGTACTCACTTGAAGAGTCTAGAAATGAGTGACATCGAATTACACAATGGTGTACTAAACTTGAGAGGTCTCGTTGACCTAACCGTTTTTACACTGCGCCAAGTTACCATGTCAGAGGAATGCTGTAAATGTGTCTGTAGTAGTATCAAGTTTTGCACTCAACTTGAAAAACTAATTCTATCACACATGACCTTCCATCAAGGTGTTCTTGAAATAAATAGTCTTACTAAACTGAAGTTTGTAAAACTGGAATATATAGTTATTTCTGAGGAGTGTGGTTGGAGTATTTCTGCAAGTGTAAGCTCCTTCACTCATCTGGAGACACTTCACCTATTGCAACTTACACTGCACGGCGGTCTCCTCAACTTTCGAAATCAGAAAGGTCTGAAGTCCTTTGCAATGGATAACATTAGCATGTCAATGGAGTGTGGTATATCTGTATGTAAGAGTATCAGTGCTTGTACTGACCTGGACAAACTGGAACTCTCAGACATCATGCTTCAAGATGGCATACTTGATCTGAGCAGAGTAAATGTGCTCACCTCTATCACATTGAGTTCCGTAACTATGTCTGAGGAGTGTGCCACATCACTCTGTAGTACTATAGGCTCCTGCACGTATTTGCAGAATTTACACCTTACGTCTGTGGCATTACATTCAGGTATACTAGACTTGAATAATCTAACCAGATTGATCACTCTCACACTTGATGATGCGAGCATTTCTTCTGATTGTAGTGAATCCCTTTGTAGGAGCATCAATGCCTGCTCTAAGCTAGAGACAATTTCTTTGGAGCACATTACACTACACACCAGTGTGATTCATTTTACAGGTTTCAGTAATCTTATTTCTGTTTGTCTGAAAAATGTTACCATGTCTGCGAAGTGTAGTATGTCTGTATGTAGAAGTATTAGCGACTGTGCTACAATAAGGTCACTTCATCTTGGGTACATCACACTTCATGACGGCATACTCAGCTTGAGTAGTTTTACTAGGTTGAGGTACTTACATATATGGTATGTGGCTATGTCGAAGGAGTGTACAATATCTGTATATAGTACAATTGGTGCCTGCTCGTTTCTAAGTTCACTACACATGTCAATAACACTAGATGAAGGTATACTCCACTGTCCCATCGATTTTCAATGTCTAAGTAACTTAACCTCGCTTTGGTATCTCAAGCTGAGGAATGTAATTATCTCATGGGAGAGTGTTGGGCCCAGATGCCTCTGTGTTGATGCTGATAACATCTTCAAAGAATTTGAGTTTTCACTGCTTAGGTCATCTGACGGAAAAATTGACTTAAAGAGGTTGATAAAGTTGAGCAAACTGACTCGCGCCACTCACCCGAAAAGTCTCACACTGAGTAACATAACCATTTCTAGTGAGTATAGTGAATCCAAGTGTAGTTGTATCAACGTCACCCTATCATATGGGGGGATCAAATCACAAGATGGATTACTGTACATGAGTGACTTTAAAAGTCTGCGTGAATTCACTTCTCTCACGCTGGAAAACGTCATCCTATCGGCGGAGTGTAGTAGATCTCTCTGTTACAGCATCAGTGATTGTATTCACCTACAGGAACTGTACCTGTCGCACATAATGATGCATGACAGTGTGCTTGATTTGAAATTATTAAAGAAACTCACCTCCCTCATGCTGAAAAATGTAAGCATGTCTACTGCTTGTAGCGAATCTCTATGTAGAAGTATCAGTGTGTGTACTCTTTTGGAGAAATTGCATCTAGAGCACATTTTGCTACATGACGGCAGACTTACCATGGACGGTCTCAAGAACTTAAAATCCCTTGAATTACAGAATGTGACTATGTCTCAGAATTGTCACATATTACTCTGTAGTAGTTTAAGCGCTTGTAGGCATCTAGCACGTCTTGAAATTAAGGACACAAAATTCATTAGAATTCACGAAGGCGATTATAATCATGACCATACATTTGATTTGAAAAACTTCAGCTTAAGTTGTTGGAATTCCCTGACCACCCTTGCATTAGAAAATATAAGCCTATCGGAAGAGTTTGGTAGGTCATTGTTCAGTAGCAGTGATATCTGCAAAAACCTCGAAACTCTTCAATTGAACAACGCCACACTCAACTGCAGCCACATTGACTTTAGCAATTTAGTGACACTGAAATCTCTATGTTTGAATGTTGAAATGTCGAAGAGTAATAGACCTCTCAGTGGAAGGAGTGTAGATTTGGAGTCTAGGCAAGACGATGAAGGTATACCAGACGCAAAGAAGTTAGTAAATTTTGTCGTTCCAACAAATCTTACCTCTCTCACATTTGGTACTGGGCTCATGAAATGGGAATTGAGCACACTTCTGTTTGGTGTTATTAATATCAGTACTCACCTGCAATATCTGTGTATTTGTGGCATCAAACTGAATGATAATATGCTTAATTTAAGTGGTTTTTCTAACTTGTCCGATTTACGACTGGGGGACATCAGCATATCTGAGGAATGTGCTAGATCCTTGTGTAGAAGTATCAAATCCTGTATTAGCCTCAAGACTTTGGTACTGATGGATATTAAACTATATGATGGTGTGCTTGAATTGAAGAATCTTAATAATCTTAAATTATTCATACTGAGCAATGTCACCATGTCTGAGGACTGCATTAGATATTTGTTTGGTAGTGTCAGTGCCTTGACTTGCCTGCGAATTCTGCAGCTTGTGTCCATTACAGAATGTGACGGAGCATTAGAATTGAAGAGTGTTGTCGAATTTAGTGGTCCGAACCATCTGACCACCCTTAAAGTGAGTGATATAACTATGTCGTGCGAGCATAGTAAATCTTTCTGTGACAGCATCAGATTTCTCACTCACTTGCAGACTCTGGAAATAGAAAATATTTCATTATTTAATGGTCCACTCGATTTGAGACACATGACCGGTTTAACTTCTCTCATAATGAAGGAAGTAAGCATGTCTTTGGAATGTAGTAGATCCCTGTGTAGCAGTATCAAGGAACGTACTAAACTGAGTGAAATCAGTCTGTCAGACATCTCCCTTTATGATGGTGTGCTTGACTTGAGCAGGTTGACTCAACTGACCTCTCTTACACTGAATAATGTGCGGTCGACCACAGAGTGTAGTAGATCTTTGTGTGCCAGTATCAGTGTGTGTGCCTGCTTAGAATCACTGAAGCTCGCACACATCAACTTATATGACGGTGTACTTGACTTGAGGAGACTCGAAAATCTGAAAACTTTCAGTCAAAGGAACGTCTCATGGTCACATAAATCCCGTTGCATATTAAAAGAAAGTCTTAAACATTGTCCGATGCTAATGGAAAATAATATAGAGAATTATTTTGATGATGCTGATGAGGAGAATTCATACATGGATTGCAATTTAGTCGGATGTATGAGTATTTGTTGCTCCATGTAGAAGTTTCGCATCTTTTTTTTTAAACGGTGTAAGACAGGTATTCTGTGATTCCAAACTACATCGTAGACGGACATATTAAGGAAGTTGTCAGCAATAATGCTGTCTGTTTGTTTACTAAAGATTGGAAACTAAAGACAAGTGTTTCTGTACTTATTCTCATTGTCAAGATGCCGCAACATATTACTGACCTGATCCAATGTATTCCTGACGCTCAAAATGTGTATGGGTTCTTTTCCAGTAATATATTGTTATGCATGGATGTAAACATAAAATAATTTAGAATAAGGAGAAAAGTCTGGAGCACATCGCGATGCCGATTTATTCCCGCCGTACACCTTGGAGAGGGGCTCAAAAGAAGATGAGTAACCCCTCTCATGTCATGGTGATACAAATAGGTAAATGGAGATAATCCATACAGGACTAAACCTTAAAGGGCTCATATCCCAAAAGTATCCCCCCCCCCCCCCGGAGACATAAAAAATGACAGAGCAGTTTTAATTAGTCATTGAGGAATTGGATAGTATTACCATGCATAGAAATATCAACGAAACTGCAAGCTAGCATGCAGTTAAACACAATAAATGAAGTATGCAAAGATATTCATCTAGAAATTGCGCTCTTGTTCACATAGAATCAATACTACATAGTGACAGCCAGTAGATATATGATATCTGAGTTATGACATGAAAATACAAATAAGTACTACTTATTCTCATGATCAACCACTGACACTAACATAAGTTTTATCTGATTCCCATTCAGACAAATCTGTCGTGCATCAACATATATGACTAACTAACGAAAGCAGTTACATGTAAATTGAGAAATGTTTTCCTGGTCTCATACAAGCAAGTAAAGTCTATACGCAGATTGAACGAATGGAAAATTAATGATAAATTTTTAAACCATTGAAATTATATATTTCTAAACTCTTTGACGCTATACATCCCTAAAATGTTAGATATATGGTGCTAGGGACAATCATAAAATGTTCTTGTATAAAATGAGTGCAATTAGCGATAATTAAAATTGGTCTGCATTCTAGGTCATATATCTAAATGGACTTCATCCAGTAAATATATTTTTCGAAAAGCGAAAAAGAAAAGGTACAATGCAAATGAAACACTAAAAAATTTAACATCTGGATATTGCAATGGTAAGTAACGACTATATATCAAGACTTTTACGTAAATAGAAAACACGGTCTATCCGATACCCTTCGAACTCGATAGTCGTACAAAAGTGAAATAAATGAATATGGACATTGTGTGTGTATATATATATATATATATATATATATATATATATATATATATACTTCTAACTGGATTAGCAAACAGGTTGGTGTTACCAGGGCTCTTCCTGGGTTCATATTTATTTGTATTATACATACATGATCTAACTGAAAATCTTGCATTTAACATCCTACCATTTGAAGAAGACACATCACTATTTATAATTCTCATGAAGTAATAATTGATTATTCTCAAAATGATGAGCCAGTCTCGGTAGATAGTGAGATAATCTATGGAGATCTAGATGTAGACAAAAGATGAAATAAACATGGTTGTTAAATCAATGTAATAAACAAAAGTCAACAGAACTTTATAATATATTCTTCGAAATGATTAACTTTGTTGGAGTTATTATAAATTTTTATTGGAAATCTTTCTAATGTTATTTTCCGAAGTGGTCTATACCCATATTTATGGAATGAAGTTGTTATAATGCCTATTCATAAGAAAGGCAATATTGATGAAGCTGATAACTATAGATGTATTACACTTATTAGTACATGAGTACAAGTTTATTCCAATATTATGATTGAAAGATTATGTCAATGGGCTGACAAGTATGAACAAATAATTGACAAACAATATTGTTTCCAGGAGAACAAATCCACTATAGACTGCATATGTGTCATCAATGCAATTATTTCCAAGGTGTTGAATTCTAGCAAAAACAAAGCGAAAACACACACACACACACACACACAAATAATACAAATATATTGCTCATTCATCTATTATGAGAAGGCGTTCGATAAAATCGACCGCAATTGGTTGTTGTGTACATTAACCCGTAACGTTGTTAGTTCAGTTATGGTAAAGGCTTTAGGTGATATTTATAAATCTGCAAAATTTTGTCTAAGATACAATAATAGTTTTTCAGATCTTTTAAAATTCACAATATGACTTTAAACAAGGGGAGCATTTTTGACTAATATTGTTTGCATTTTTTGTAAAACGATATTGCTACTAGTATGCTGCATACAATAAATGTAGATGATGTTTCTCTTTAGATGATTTGTTTCTATTTTTATTATTATATGCAGACGATGCAGTAATTTTCGAAAAACTTAACAGTTATTACAATCCATACTGAATAAATCCGTTCATGGGACCTTATGGGTAACACTAGTGAAACAAAAATTATGGTGTTTGAAAGACGCAAAGACAAATCTATTATTATATTACAATGGTGAATAATTAGAAAATGCAGATTCATTTAAATACCTAGGTTTACAATTATTTAAAAATGATTTCTGGACACGAACACAAACGTACCTAAGTGGTCAAGTGAATTTAGCTCTTTCTAATAATTTATGCAATATATTTGAATACACTGTTCCATCTGTAAGGGAGAAATGTAAACTCTTTGATACTCTTTTTGGATCTGTGCTTAATTATGGATCAGAGATAGAGGGTTTCCATCCAGGAAAAGATGTTGGAAAATTCATACAACATATCATAGACGATAATTAGGGCTGAATAAATTTACTAATTTGGACGTTGTCTATAGTGAACTGTGGAGATACCCACTGTGGGAAGTTAGAAATGTACGCCTGTTAAAATTTTGGACTCGAATTTTGTTAAATAGAGACAGTTCGATTTTTAGAACTTACACACAATGTTAACGATACTGATAACAGTAACTTCAATAATGGAGAAAATTCGGCATCATGCATAACTTGAATATAGAAATGGTCCATTACAAGTGAGTACTAAGGAACAAGAGACTGTGTAATAGGTGAAATTTTAAAGCTGTTGAAAATAAGTATCATTATTTACTAATTTATTTTTTTTTACAGGGAGTTGAGAAGAAACTATTTACCACGATATTATTGTTCATGACCGAATATGGAAAAATGTGTTGCCATTATGTCTGCAAATTCAAAAAAGAAATATAATTGCATTGTCGAAATTTATAGAAAAGGTCTGAAAATGCAACAAAAGAAAAATGTATAAGTATTATTGATAAATCTGTGTTAAAAAAACTAATAGAATTACTTATACTTGAGTCTTTTAAACTTTATGTAAATGTATGGTATTTTTATTTTATTCTTATTAAATGATATGTATATTATATTTAATATCCAATATAATTATGTTACTTATCATCTGCAGTAGCATTTTAACATCTGTAGCTATGAATTGCTTTTGCAATTTAATGTTAAATAAAGTTATGTAAGTTCTGCACTATTCCTGAAATCCTCAATGTGCCAATAAACTCCAGCAGGATAATTGGCCCAAATGCAGAGCTAAATGAAACAGAGAATACAATAATATAATGTAGGTTGTACAATACATCAATGATGCTAACAGATTTAACTAAGTCAGATCATTCATAACTTGCAGTTTGCAACGTACAGCATGCACTGTACTCTTCATTTTGTAAAAATGGCACCACAAAACCGAGTTAAATCTCGTCATCACAGCAGTAGTTTCATTTGATATCTTTCTATTTGGTAGTTATGAAAGGTTCTTTTCGTTTTTGACTTTAGTGCTTTTTAATGTCAAATGCGTTGAATGTACAAATTTTATACTAGATATTATAGTGTTATTCTTTGTAAATTATCAGTACAAACGCTTTGTTTGAAGATTACTAGTATTTAAATATATATTGCTGGTTTTGTGACATACATGTACATAGAGGATATCTATGCTTTTGGGTTGGTTTTTTTTTTTTTTTTTTTTTGAATAGATATAAGGAAATATTTCACGAGTGAAGTGGGAAACATGGCATTGTCACAGGTGGCGAAGTGAAATATTTCCTTATCTTATATCTACTCAGAAAACCGTAGATTTTCTTTCTATTATATATTTTTTTAGTCCAAATCCTTCGATTTGCGTGCATATTTCTCCATTATGTGCCATAGCGATTAACGTCTGCATTACTAAATCGATTAAAAGAAGTTCCAATTTTACAATAATTCTTGGACAGCGACCTTGTACAAATTTAGCTTGTACATATAATGCTTCAGATTGTGTATTTTGTCAAATTAATGACTGTTTTCAAACCAAAATAGAGAATTTTTTAAGTTTTTAACACATTTCTTGCGCCGATTGATACAGTAAACGTTTTTGGGATGGAAATACTGTAGAAAAATCACAGAGCGGTCGCATCCGACAGATTTTAGAGCATAACATCTTAAAACAAAAGATTTTAATGATTGTGAGTTTACTTGTATGGATGTTGGTTCTTTATTTTGTTCATTTCTGCATTCAAACGTGAATTTTTGGCCTTGGCAAGCTTGCAGTATAGTTCGGTAACAGACGCTGCACCCAAATATCGATTGTCACTTAATTTGGGTTTGCAGTCAACTCTCATCAATGCCCGATTTCTCCATCATTTTCAAACATGATTATTATTGTGATGAGAGTTAAAATCGCTACTTAAACAATGTTATTACTATATTTAATCACTAGCTTCTCCTAAAATGTGTCCGTTTGTCGTAGAGTGTAACAGGCTTACGATACTCTATGGGTAACAGAATGTCGAACAGCAACAGTTCATGCAAGTTTAGTCACTAATAGATTTGCAGGATTCATGTGGAAAACTAATTTTAAAAACGTTAATACTTGAAGCCTACTTTTTGTTGTTTGGAGTTCGTTTATAGGCATTTTTTGATGGCACCTCCTTATTGATTAAATAAATGTATACTAGACGATCTACAGTCTGACACACGTTAAGGTTCATCCTGAGAGAGAGAGAAATATAAGAAAAAAAATGAAATAGGCCTAGATATGGAATAAGAGATTTTAATAACATAAATAAGGGCACATATATTTTCTGAATGGGAAAAAAAGTAGTTTCAAAAGTGATAATGGCGATATCATTTTTCTCCCACTGATATATTTCAATATCGCATTATGAAATGTATAATAATATGATGTATCCTTAGTTCAATTCTGTTTTATTAAAATTGACCGTAAGCTGTTAGAATAAGTCAGGTGGGATGGAGTTCTCTGTCAGCATATATACTGTTTTTGGTAACTTTTACTGGTGTATAGTCATAATATATCAATAAAGCTATAACTTTGCTTATTATTTTTCCCTTCCAGTTATGAGGAGTGAACACATGGTAGACTAATGTACTAATTTTATCGAATCTGTACAGTAATGTAATAATTTATATTTTCCTCATCTTACTATATTCATACCTAGTGTGTCAACTTGTATTTTTTGTATCTATACTCATACTGTTACGTATAGTTTACATGTACATCGTCATGTAAAATTATGGCTTACTCCTCACTCCCATCCCCCGCCTCCCCAACACCTTTCTTTAGCTTAAATATCATTAATTACCACAAAAGATACCGTCTCAATTAACAACTTATCTTTTTCTAAACTATTCAGATATGTGTCTTATTACTTAAAATCAACTCATCTCTCACTTGATTGAAAGATTAACAGTGCGACTATGAACTCCTCCTTTACTCAGCTTTCTGTGGTCGCACGTGTGTTTCAGGCGCGGATTAAACTGTTCGCACGCGATAAGGGACCTTACCGTGCCGTAGTTTCGGTCTTAAGAATACGGTATAAGATGAACTAAGTCTGACCACGCACTAAAAAAAAAATGTATTTATGATTTTCTCCAGTCTTTTGAAGTTAAATTGGATATTATTATCATAGTATGATATATTTATAGATCCTGACAATGTTAAAGATTTATACCTCATCTTTTCACGTTTTATCTTTATTGTTTATTACCGTTAATTAGAAAGTCGTAATTACTGTATATTTTTGTAATTGTATGCAATAAGGTAATTCATTGTTATTTAGTGTGACCTATGGTTATTGTATCAATATAAATTTAAATCACTCGCATGGAATACGTTATTTATAGGCATTGCCTATTGCTGGATTCCGATCAAAATATGTAATAAATATATAAATTACATATACTTGTAGATAGACACGCATTTGTAGATTTCCTGCAATATGCAATATATATATATATATATATATATATATATATATATATATATATATATATATATATATGTGTGTGTGTGTGTGTGAGTGTGTGTGTGTGTGTGTGTGTGTGTGTGTGTGTGTGTGTGTGTGTGTGTGTAACGTGAAAACTAGTTTGTAATTATTTTAAATATGAATGTATGTGTGGATTGACTCCTCTCTCTCTGCCTTCATCAATTGAATATCAAATTAAAAGTTACAGCAATTTTAATTGTCCACTTAAATAGATTTTTTAAAAATCTTCTTTAGTCTTTGGACAAATTATCATCACTCACTTTATTCATATTTTGTTCTAATCATTATTCTTAATATAATAATATAATTGCATACATTGTTAAAATAATATCTAATCAGATCTAATTTAATTCTTAAAATTAAAATGGATCTAATTGTACTGTATAATCAGTGCTGGATTACCCAATAGGCAGACTATGCACGTGCTTTGGGCACCAGCAAAGCAGGGGCACCCAAAAAAATGAGAAATTACTTTTTTTTGTTTTGTTTTTTTTAAATTTTTTTTTCAATTACATATTGAATCACATTGGGGGGGGGGGCACCATAATCTTTTCAGTGCTTAGGGCCTCTAAAGGTCTTAATACGGCCCTGCGTATAATGCAAATAGTTTGGTGCAATTGAGATTCTACATCTTTCAAAATCAAAGACTTTGCTTTTTAATGTCGCAAGGAATGTTAAGAATGTCTAAATGGCTCCCATTGGATTTATAAGGTTCCATGTCTTTTCTGCTCAAATAATTTGCATCATGTATGACATGTTTTAAATTTCGATTTTGTCACAAGATCATGAAGTAGTGTGTAAACAAAACAATTGCCACCAATTATTTTCATTGTTTATTATCGTCCCATTTACATCATTATTTGCATAGAATATAATGGACGATTTGTACTATTTGTCTCCTGTGTGACTTTGGTTTTAGCTCGGTGGGAAGCTGAGTAGTCACTGTGTATTACGCCATTCTTTATATTTACTTTTTTAGAACTTTACCTTTAATCGACACCATGTAGCCATTAGTGTGCTGATGGCCGTTAATCCCTAATATATAAATACATGCAATACAAGCTGAGTACTTGTGTTTGTCTTTAGTGTCTCGTATAACTGAGTTTTGTCTGACTGTGAGCAGCACATCATTTCAGGGCAGTGGAAATGTAATCTTGAATGATGGGATAAACGCCGAAACACATTCAAATCCAACCTAGTAGAGACACCGCGTTTAGAGGACCAAGTAGACTGCATCCAAAACTATAACTGGCAATCAGGAAACTTTGTCTTTGATGTAAGGACGATAATAATATAATGACTGAAGGCTATCGTTTAAGTATTCGTAATTAACACAGTACTCACAAGCAAATTTGCCAAGATTAGCAGAATTTGCATGTGTACTTGTCTTGCATGAAGTGGTCCTTTGAGACAAGAATCAATCACGTATTACATATATAATTATTGGTCTGTGAATCAAACGAAGTTGAAGTTTTATTATAATGAATGCTTTGAGAATAAAAAGATGATTTTCAAATTAGCCTTATTATATTATCAATGTGCGTGATATATATATATATATATATATATATATATATATATATATATGTGTGTGTGTGTGTGTGTGTGTGTGTGTGTGTGTGCATACATGTATATACACACACAGATTCTACAAATTTTCAAGCCTCTTTTAATACCAAAGCATCTCTCTTCCTCAACTTTGCATACGCGTGGACTGAAACTTACGAATGTAAGTACTATGACTACTAATGTAATTAGTATAAATACCTTTGCGTATATCCACTACTGAAAATAACTGTATATATGCCTACATTCTACCAATTGTAATTTGTCTTTATTATAAGTTATATTTCTCTTGTTATATCTATTTCATTAAACAATTATCTTTCTGTAAAGATAAATATATAGGTAGATATATTAGTAGGTAGGCAGAAAGATACATTCTTATGGAACAAATATATTTTCAGACTGTGTTGCCATGATTGCTATGCGTGAAATCAGCGCACAAACTGAGATTTAATTGAAACTGAGGAGTGGTGTGGGTGTTCTTTGTCTATGTTTACAAATTCCTAGAACCCTGAAAATATATTACTCTAAGCAAGAGAAATGTCGTGTAGTCAGATTCATTCTCTACAGAAACCACACTATAGTTATTTTTACTCAACATTGATAAACTGGCACAGTCGTACATAATTTAAATCATTATGTGGTAGGTAAAATAAATGACGTGCACCTGCAAAAGAAAGTTTTTTGTTGTTGTTGTATTATTTTTTAAATGTTTTATGTAATTCTTACGACAACGTTTGTGAGACCATGAAATTTATCACGCACACTAACAATATGAATCAAGTCGGCTCAGCATTCAGTTGTGTACACCTATATAATCATCTCTAGTCAATACATTCTTTCTTCTGACTAACCACACATCAGGATATATCTCTCTATCAATCAATCAATCAATTAATCAATCAATCAAATTCTCATTTTTCTCTGTCTGTCTGTCTATTTGTATGTCACTTTATCTATCCAACTATCTATCTATGACAAGCGTCTTGCTCGGTTACTTTAAAGAAAAGGCATTTATTCAAGGTATAGTCATTATGTTACGACTCTGGGTCTTAAAAATAAGTAACAGAAAGAAAGTGAAACCAACAATTCAAGTAAAGTCAACAAGTAATTTATTTCCCTATAATACAAAATGAAATTCAAAAGATACTTACAATATTATGAATTAAATTCCAAATAATCCTAAATGTCATATCACAAGTCCAAAAATGTAGAATGTTCCGAATGAATTCCAATAGTCTTGAATGTCCTGATATACCACGATTATACAATCCAAAATGTCTTTGAATAAGTTCACAAAAGTCCAAGGTAATTTATTAATCCAAAAGTCAATGAGCACTTTGTAATTCCAGTGAATGTTTAAATACATAATTCCTCTCGAATGACATCTGAGTTAAATAACACAATGTAAAATCTGATTACAAAATGATTCTCAGACTGATCTTAAAACCGGAATGAAGTTATTGCGTATTAAGTCTCTAGTATATACCTATTTTCTAATAACCCACATCGTAACAGGACGTGAGTCATTGTGTGGAAACAAAACCAGCTTAATAGCAAATTAGACCTACCTTGAACTCTGATCCTGATGAACATCCTGTTGACAAATAACCGTATGTTAAAGTAATACTCACCTTCATGGAATAGATTCAAACACACATTATAGATTCAATATAAATAACACCTCCCCTCATAAGAAAAAGAAAGATTTATGCAAAAAAGCTTTCTTTTACATACTTGTCAAATATGCATAGGATACTATAATAATCTAAATTACATAGGAAGATGTCTTATGAATTACAAAAAATTAAGCACGTCTATACACGCGAGAGTGCGTCTGCAATCACAATATCTCTTCCCCTGATGTGTCTAATGTCAATGTTGTATTCTTGCAGCATTGAACTCCACCTCAGCAATCTTTAATTTTTATTTTTCATTTTTTTAATTAAAGAAAGGGGACTGTGATCACTGAATACAACAATCGGAGAAAGAGCTGAAGTAATATACACTTCAAAATATTGCAAAGCCAATATCAAAGCCAAACATTCCTTTTCATTGTGGAATAATTTTTCTGTTGCTTATTTACTTTTTTAGAAAAAAAAAACACACTGGATGGTCTACATCATTTGTATCTTCTTGAATCAATACTCCAACAACCCCTACATCACTTGCATCAACAGACATTTTAAATGATTGGCTGAAATGTGGTGCTGAAAGAACTGGTGCACTCTTAAGTATAGCCTTCAATTTCTCAAAAGATTCCTGAGATTTGTCAATTCCAATGAAACTTGGATTTCTTACTCAATAAATTTGTCAGAGGTTCAGCAATTATGGAAAAATTTGAGCAAACTTTCCGATAATATCCAGCCATACCCAAGAATCGCGTCAGTTGCTTTTTACTACCAGGCACCGGGAATTCCGAGATAGCCTTGATCTTAGCTTCTACATGTTTAACTTGACGTTGTCCCACAGTATGTCCTAAAAATGGGACAAAAGCATGGCAAAACTCACTTTTGCATAAATTAATTGTCAGACTTGTATCACTGCGTCGACAGAAGAATTTCCGAATTGTTTCTAAGTGATCTTGCCAGGTGTCATTGTAGATGATGACGTCATCGATGTACGTATCACAGTTATCTAGACCAGATGTTAACCTGTTTATTAGACGTCGGAATGCTCCCGGAGAATTTTTCATTCCAAAAGGCATCGCTTCATTTCTTTCCTGTTGTTGTAGATGTGAAAGTTTCTGGTCCACATTGTTCAATATTTCTGAATTCTGAAGTTTGGTTAAACCAAAGTCACTACTGTCATATTGCATTCCATCGTTTACATCCTCACTGTGTGGGACAGGTACAACTAAATTGATTGAGTAATTAACTGTGCTATCTCTGCCAAAATACTCCTTTAAGATATTTATGTGACAAAGTTGTTTCTGTTTGCGTCTCCCAGGTGTGTTAATCATATAATTTAAATCATTTACTTTCTTTTCAACGGTATAAGGACCATAACATTTAGCCCGAAGAGGATTTTGAGTCATGGGCAAAAGAGCCAGAACTTTTTTTACCAGGCTTAAAACTCCTATCCTATGTATTTCTGTCATAGCTTAGTTTCATTTTTGGCTGAGTAGAGTGAAGATTAGTTTTGCTACTTCACAAGCCTTTGATAACTTATATTTGAAATCTGAGATATAGTCAAGAAGATTAATCTTTGAATCCTCATTTGAAAGAAGTTTCTCTTTCAATAACTTAAATGGTCTACGGACAGTATGTCTAAAAACCAGTTCAAAAGGCTAAAACCCAATGATTCCTGAACTGATTCCCTAACAGCAAATAACAACATATGAACACCCTCATCCAATCCTTTCCTGTATCAAAACAATATGACCGAATCATATTATTCAAAGTTTGATGAAATCTTTCTAAAGCTCTTTAACTTTCAGGGTGATAAGCAGAATATTTAAAGTGCTGTGTGCCTAATTCATGCATAACTTGTTGGAAAATTTAAGACATAAAATTTTACTTTAGATCAGACTGTACAGATTTGGGAAGGCCAACTAGTGTAAAAATAACTTCACCAAAGCTTTCACAATCGTTTAAGTTTTAATATTTCTCAGAGGAATTGCCTCTGGAAATCTTGTAGACGCACAAATGATGGTCAACAACTATTGATTGCCTCACTTGGTCTTAGTTAAGGAACCGAAACAGTCTACCATTATTATGTTAAATGGTTCGTCAAATGCAGGAATAGACTGCAGATAAGCCTTAGGTATATTCTGATTGGGTTTTCCTACCATTTGACAAGTGTGACAAGATCTGCAGTATTTAGAAACATCACTTTTAAGTTTCGGCCAATAAAAATGATTCAAGATCTTCTGATAAGTCTTAATGACTCCTAAATGACCAGCCAAGGGAGTTTCACGGGCTAGACTAAGAATTTTCTGTCGATATGACATCGGAACGACAATTTGATATCTCACTGACCACTCCTTATAGCGGGTACCTCATGTGGTCTCCATTTTCTCATAAGGACCCCATTTGTCACACAATAATAATCTGGGAGTTATGTGGCTTCAACTTCACTAATAGTCCACTGAAACAAACAGGAGATCTCAGGACCTTGTTCCTGTTCGACAACGAGTGGTTGTCTTTTTGTCACCCTGATTGCGTTGTAAAAAGAGAATCAATGTGATCAATACCTATTGGTTCATGTATACCAAGAGAAAAAGTGACATCATCAAAAGACTGACCAATAAATGTGTCATTTAAAGGAATAATTTCCTGATCAACATAATTCTCACGAGCTCTTCTTGACGTAGCTCTGGTAAGTGCCCAAGCAGGATACAAATCAGGGATTTCAATCTCAATAGGATCAACTCTTTGATCCAAACAAGGCTCGTCAGTTACAAGTGGATCAAACACGACCTTATCTCCATCTAGGTCATTGACTAGTAACAAATGGATACCTTCTATATGTAAGAAGTCACTGACCCAATAGTCACAGGTCTGGAAACTAAGTCTGATGCCAAATTGACACAATGGAGAGGAACATTTACAAAGCGGCACTCTACTCCCTGAATAAGTACACTTTCACTAGACGAAGACTTCTCTGACAAAGGCAAAGTACCGGATAACAAAAGACTCTGAGAAGCTCCTGTGTCCCTTACTAATTTAATAGGGATAGGTTTGGCAGATGCACCAATAAGTCATATGATCTAGAACCTTCTGATATGAATGGTTCATAAGTCTCCAAAATATAATCAGACTGGGGTTTGTTTCACCCAACAAATGTATTGCTTTCAAAACATGACCGTTACCTTGACCACTTTGAAATATGAGCATTTGGAATAGCTCTGTCTTTATTATGTTGCTTATTTTTCAACCTGAAGCAATCAGAAATGACGTGCCCTTTCGTTTTACAATAAGTGCACTTCTGAAGAGATAAGGATTTCTGATCAGTTTTATGTTTGATTTCTAACAGTTGTGCTGGATTAAAATTTGGAGGTACTCGTTTGATACTGAGATGGTTTTTCTTTTACCAAAACCCTGCTGAGAGGTGGACTTACTGGCAAATGAAACTTTGTAAGGTAAGGAATAATCATCAGCCATGCGAGCAGCATGCTCCAAAGTTTCCACTTTCTGCTCATTAAGATAGGTCTTGACCGCTATGGATGCACTTCTTAAACTCTTCGATTAATACGAGTTGTCTGAGGTTATCGTAATCTTTATTAACATTTTTGGCTGAACACCACCTATCAAACAATTGTTCATTTTTCCTTGCAAATTCGACATGACTTTGTCCAGTTTCTTTTCTACAATTCCTAAATCCCTGTCTGTATGCCTCAGGTACCAACTCATAACCCTTGAAGATGTACTCCTTAACAACATCGTAATCAACACTTTGTCGTACCGACAGTGAAGTGTAGACTTCACGAGCTTTGCCAATAAGTACACTTCGTAATAGCAAGGTCCAATGCTCTCTTGGCCACATGCAAGTTTTCAACAATTTTCTCAAAGTGAAGAAAGTATTTATCTACTTCTTTTTCCTGAAACGGGGGCACGAACCTAATATATCTGGTAACATCAAAACCTGAACTTGTGTGTAAAGGGGGGGGGGGGAGTGCTCTGCTTGTCAGTTCTAATTCTTTTAATTTATATTGCATATAGTTTTATTTCCGGTCAATGAATTGCTTATATTTACCGAAGAGTCAATTGACCAGCTGGGCGAAAGTGCAGATAGCAAATATCGTGTGATTGGTCAAGTAGGCGGAGCTCAGTTATATACCGTTATCAGCAACTGTCATGAAACTGTTGGTTAATGAAATAAGGCATGGAATGTAATGAACACTACCCCCATCCCCTCACACAACCAAAATAGCCTCCATGGGTGATCAACTGTGTTTCAGTCGTGATCTGTCAATCACGGTGTCAGTTAATTACAAGACTCACCAGTCATTTGTTTTAAACACTAAACATGTTGTTTAATTTGGGGAATATAATTCTTAGTACTTCTGTATCTGTATCATACTGTTTGTCACATCAGTCTCTCTGTCCGTCTAAGATGTCCGTATCGATGTATGCGGTCTGTCAATTTAATTACCCTTCTTTAAAATCTTATCATTTATTCCTTCTTACATTTATTCCCTCAATCTTTCTTTCAATCTGAGGCGAACATTCTTGATGTATGATAGTCTCATTTCTATGTTGATTTATTGATTCGTTTTTGAAAAACGTTCCTCTGTGTGGTAAAACAGTATTTATAAATAGAAAAGGATATACATTTGTCTTCATTCATTCATTCATTCATTCATTCATTCATTCATTTAGTCAGTAAATAGTCTTGTATATATTTATTTATTAAATTTAGCTATGTACTCCTTTTTTACTTTATCATCGAATTCTACTTGCAGTAGCAGATGCTACACAAATTTGTCATTTTCCAACATTGTGTAAAAAAAAATTGAAACATCAGGCCTACTCAAGGTATATAAACATTAAATTTGGTCATATTCAGATCAATAAGTTGTATTATCTATCTTGCTTACAATAAAGTGCGACCATTCACTTGATGGCATAAAACCAATATACCGTATATACTCGCGTATAATTCAATACCAACTGGAAACTGCATAGACCCAGATCTGCCGTTGCATGACGCACCGGCAGATCTGGGTCTATGCAGTTTGTAAGGACTAATCAGTAGACAAAAACAACATAGACCCTGATTTGCCGCCGTATTATGCGACGGCAGATCAGGGTCTATGTTGTTTGCATTTGGAACCAATTTATAAGCGAGTATAGACGGTAGCTTCCTCCTTATTGTTGTCTGTTCCTGGCTGTGCACTATATTACTGATTACTTTCTCAACCAATGTACGTGCTTCTATACAAATACTGCCCGTCTGTTATCTTTATGTACCTTAATTAATTTATCAGCTATCAATGATTGTGATGTTACAAAAACTAGTATTGCCCGCTTGCAATGTATGTGATTCTATTTTTATTTTTCAAATACTGACATGACTAAGTAAATTTATTTATATTTTAATTAACTGACTTTTTTGTTGTTTAGGCAGAACGATATGGCTACCCCAAGAGGCGCTATAAAATATGTTCAGTTTAAGTTTTTGAATTTAAATTTGAAAATGCCTATATTTTAAACATGGTGAGCCAGGCTTTTTTTAATAAATGACGGCGTGCGGTGGTGGGGTGAGGGTGGGGGTGGGGGCGGGGTCACATCTTGGTGAGACATCTTTCTTAAAAACGTTTAAAATGGTAATCATAACTCTTGACGAGTGTTGTTTTTTTTTCTTTGAATTTTGGAAGTCACATGTTGGTGAGGTAGTAATTTTTAAGTTTTTTTATACAAAAAAAAAAAAAAAAAAAAAAACGATAAAGTGGTTGCATGAGCTAGGATGAACACTATCTATCTACTACCAGATAATCAAGATACATGCCAAAATTTAATTATCATAGGGCCTCGCCGTGTTGGCTCTCTCTAGGTGCTCCCATGCTGACTGAATCAACTCCCTATCTCATCGAGTGAAGTCGCACGTCACATATCGCGGGTGATAATAGTTGTGATATACACATTTCAGTCCTAGTCTATATTCCTCACATTGCTTCTATATATTTATATGTTTTTAAAAATTGCACCTCATACTTATTAAGATGGATATTAATTACAAGTAATATGAATGCATAAGAATTATACATTTTTAAAAAGCGGTCAATTAATTCTTCTTCACACATAATTATGGACAATTTTTACAATATCCACTTTTCTCAATTGAAATCTTGTAAATGTCGGACACTGTTTTAAAAATAATGTTAGAAATAGATAAGTTAATTTATACATAAAATATAAAAATATATTAATGTTATATTTTTATTTGCTTTTTAAGTTAGTGTGAGTAGCCTACAACAGTGGCGGCACGAAGCGGGGTGTGGGGGTGGGTAGGTCAATTGCACCTGGGCGCCAGGCGAAGCTTTTTTTTCTGGCAGTTGAAATTCTCATAGTATTTCACCTCACCTTAGTGTAATGGGGTCAATTCTTCACAAAACTTATATTTAGATTGGGGGTGGGGGTGGAGGATGGAGGTTGGCAACTGACAAAAACCGTTCTCTGTGGCAAAGTTCGGGCGCCACTAAAGAACATTGCCTCTGGGCGCCTCGGTAATGGCGCCACTAAAGAACATTGCCCCCGGACGCCTCGTACCCTATCGCCGCCACACTCTAAGATGTTGAACAGTTGCTTTTCACAAGTCCGCTCAACATATTGATCGAGGACAGAACGTGTCATTTGACATGGTTAACCAAACTTCATAAGTTCCGTTGTTTTTCAAAACCAATCACTTCCATTTAGGCATTTTGGGATTGCGGACTAAATGCACGAGCTTGACAACGTGCACAAACTAGGCACCACCAAAACTGAAGATTTGACAACCGACGTGCTCCAATGAGCATGGTCAATTTTACCTTTTGCAAAAACACATGTTAGCACATTTTTACAAAGTTTTTTACTTAGTTCAAAACACAATCAAGACATATATTAGATTGACCTTATCAAGCCATCACAACAAACAAAGTAAACGGGACAAGTGTTTGGAACTATTTTCTTAGACTCTTAACATATATACGTGTCCACCAAGCTGGTCAGTATAGGGATAATATCCAAAATTGTATAGTAAATAGCCCGATTGCAGAGGCGCTTGGTTAGCGACAGTGATGCAGAGTATTGGTCAACTTGTCAGGTCACACTTCTTTCACAGCATATGGCAGAATTTATTTTCTAATGACAATAATGAGTTAGATGAAATTTCATTCTCTATATTATAAATAAAGTTAACTTTACCAGTAGTTGAGTGCATATTTTACATTAGCGAAGATTTTCAGATCAAGGCTCGTAATGGCGTGAGGTGATGAGTGTGTTCCACAGCGGAGTGCGACCTGCTGATGATTATTACGGGGACTGAACTCGTGTACATTTGTGTTCTAAGACAACAGTCAAATAATATAACCATCGCAGAGAAAAAAGTAAAGAACAGCACGTTTGAAATTCAACGTTTTGCTCGCAAAACTAGCAAATTAAAGAATTCATTTAGTCCTATACTTACATTTTGAGTGTAATTAAAATATATTTACCTCTATAATGTACCAGCAAAGCCAAATTCCCTAATGTGTCGATTCAGTATATGTGTATTTACATTGTGTACTTTATGAAACAAATTTACATTAAGGTATAACTAGGGTAGATTTGAAAGATAAGATAAAATATGTTTTATTTAACGTTGGGATTTGTAATGTAAATATTTTTTTCTGAACTGAGAGAGACAATTCCATGTGTAGCATTTATACCTAAGATTAATATTGTTTAAATGTGCAAAATTACACTAATCCCGCATTACCGCCCAAAGTAGTTTTATAAATTAGTCGGTGATAAATAAAAGCTACCCTTTGAATTAGATATCATAGTGTATAAAAGTCACACATTGCAGCGTTTACATTTTGATAAGCATGTTTTCATTCAAAAGATATAGTACCTTAACAAACACGACCGAATTTCGTCTAAAATTCTCAGTCAACAAGTGAACGGCACGGATAAAGATACTTGAAGCTAAAAAGAATCTCACATTACCTTGAAAATGAGTTTTGACTCTGACTCGTATGCAGTTAAAACAAAATAAAATTTTCTACTTGAAATAAAAAATACCTTTTCCAGTTCATGTTCAATAGTCGAAAAGTAAATCTCAGTACAAGTTTACATTTCACTCATATGCATGTACATCTATGAATTTTATCAACGTACGAGGGCAATGTACGAAGGAAAAATATCATCCAAATATTACTTCTCCCACCCAGAAATACAAGCATATTTTCAAACACACACGTACAAGCAAAGTGAAACAAAAATTTTAACTCACTTTTACAAATGGTAAAATAATAAATGAAAACGATGCCGACTCCAGTGTTGACCAAAAATCATATTTTTCTGGGTCTTGTGTCGAACAGGTACAAGTGAAGCGGGTCTTCTGATGGTTGGAAATTTGTTAAAATCATTGTCATCATCATTAGGATGCAGTTGTGAATAGTGCTGTACACAGTGAACAGTTATTACACTTTTAAAGTACTTCATCTTTGGACACTTTGTTACCGTATATACTCACTTATAAGTTCAGTCCAACTGCAAACAACATAGACCTGATCTGCCGTCGCATAATGCGAAATCAGGATCTATGTTGTTTGTTCTACTGATTACTCCTAACAAACTGTTTAGACCCAGATCTGCCGGCTACTCGCTCGAAATAATCTGAAGAAAAACAAAAGATTTATCCTGAAGTACTTACGTGGTGCACACCTTGGAATAAAGATGTTAATTTCTTTTCTGCAACAGAATTGCGAAACAAAATGAAAAATAAATGATTATACTGGTCAATGTTTAATATCAACTATTTATTAAATGATGTCTGATTTTTTAACACGTTTTTTTTTATGATGATGATGATGATGATCAGGAGACGCAGTCGTACAAGCTGCAGCCATTCTGCCTACGACATCAATTTTGTCCACGAAATAGTTAAAGATTCATTATCGGCAACTTTGAAAGAGACACAACAGTCCTGGTACCTTAGTATGCAAATACTTAGTAGTGTCCTTTATTTTAGTAAGAAAAGTTTACTCTCAGTTTGACTAACTCCCGCTGTTCTCGAAAGAGATGATTTCTTATTTCAACTTGTACGTATATGTATACCTTTGTACAATGTCCTCTGTCCAACAGGCATTACAATGAAGTTTGTCTGACTCAACAGTGCGTAATTCTTTGGTCTGTCCGCAACTTACTTCCCTTCGAGACACGGTTACTTAAAGCTGACTCAAAAGCTTGCAGCAAAATTCAGAAATAATGTAAAGTACACGTCATGCATTGAATTGCTACCAGCAAACAGCAAATACCGTAAATACAACATATATCTTTCAGAGATCTTCTTTGTCAAGCAAATATTATAGAGGATACAAACATGACAAAGCACAGTGCAGTAGAACAGCGAAACTTGCAAAGCGCTTTCGAGATCTACTGGTCTCTTTAACAAGGCGGACGACATAAACAAGTAACAATTACATATACATATATATATATATATATATATATATATATATATATATATATATATATATATATATATATATATATATATATATACACACACACACATGAAGAAACTTTTGATCTCTAAATTGATTCCTGGTTTTTTCATTCTTTCACTGTCTATGTCACCTTTCTCTTATTTCCTGCTTTACCTGCTTTGGCATCCAAGATAACACAGCATTATTCAGAGAATAGTACGGTATTTTACGGCCACAAATCGTACGAAGCCGTTTGTACCCAAGATGGTGAATCGTAATACCACATCAGTCTCTGCTAAATAATTAGACTCACCATCTTCCAAATAGGTGAGGTCTCTGCTCGGTTAAAATTTTCTTCAAGCTGAGATCAGCTAGGATCAAATGAAATTACCCCTAATATTCCGTTACTAAGTTTTACACCAAGTACATCATCACCCATTCTACATTTGTATCCAATACTGTTGAACGTCTTGTGCCACTTATATATTTGCTCTTTGGTTTGTATTCTTTACTACTTGAATATATATTTCGTAAACTTATCACATATGGTCTGATGTGTTATTGTTGCGTTGTTGTACAATTCTTCGTATCTCTTTTCAAGGTTAATAAGTGCGGATGCCATCTGTATATTATATGCTGAAGACATTTCTCTAACTACAGTGATCTTTACTGTCTTCGCTGGGGGACTCAGTTAACGTAAGCGACTTGAAGTTTTCTTGCACGACATCATACAATGACTTTTCACGCTCTTGTTATATACTTCGCCTAGTTTTCGTCGTGCTCGCTCCAACGCAATCCCTAATCAGGTTAATTATTCAAGGTAATTTGGATACATATTTGAAAAATCATACAGCATCGTTTGAGTCTCTTTGATGAATCGATATGACGCATTCAGGATAAGCAGCAATTTAATCTTTTCTGTGACGTTACAAAGGTACCATTGCTTGAGCAATTTAATTCCCGCATTAGCCACAGACATGAATTCTTTCACAATACTGCATGTGTCAAACGGCGGAGCCTTCAAGGGATTATATAATATTCCGCTGCAATTTTCTAATAGTGAATCACTTATATTTACATACAGTAAAACTCGAGTAAACCTGTCGTTGGAACCTTCGTGCAAGCACGTGCAAGGGTTTGATTAGTAGCCGCGCGGGCGCCGCGGACGCGGAGGATAAGTACTCAAAATCTGTGCGCGACCATGAATCCCCGCGGGCGTCGCGGCCTTGGACTTTTGTTTCGGAACCTACGGGGAGTCATCAAAGAATCAGAGTTTGCAGCGGAGGAAAAGTCATGGGATAAAGAAGGGCTTAACTCTGATCAGTAACCGTGGTCTCAACCTCCATTCTCTATCTACTCAGTGTGCGTTGTTGCATAAGAATGTATAGGTATGCAAGTATGGGTTATTCAATTTGTATTTAAAAAATAATCGTGTGACGAAATGCTTTGGCAGTGACCGACGAGCTTGCGAGAAAAGTAATCCTACGTCACATGGGTTCCACTCTACAGTTTCGTACTTTGCATAGGTTTGATTTTTAAAGACAACGAATTTCCCAGGTTTTCCTAACTTGTTATCCTGGTTATTTAAAAAGACCTTGTGTATCTTAGGCAATGTTAAAATAATTTTAAAATTCCCTTTTTTGGTGTATGATTGATGGGTGTAATTTGCGTTACAGAGTACACAACTTGGCCTTACTTCAGATGTGCACCTCTCAAAAGGCTGCTAGCTCGGTTAGTCCTGAACTTCAAAACTAAATTTTTTTTTAAAATAGCCGATAATAACTGTTTTTTACTTTCTATGTATTTTTTTAATTTATTGCACTTTCAGAAGCTGGTATTGTCTACTCTGATCAGGCAAAATTCATTTTCTCTATTTTAATAACTGCTTAAATTAGTGTACTTTGGACTAGTTCAGGCTCATTTTTCGAGCACACGGGAGCAGCCATTTTAATCAGCTGTCTGCTTTAGATAGAGATAGTTTCCATCATTACCACATGTAAAGAAATTTCAGTCATAGTGCATGAAAGTATCATAGAGGTATGCCTACATTCTCTCCATTGTACATGTTGCCAATGCAAACAACATCACTAGTCTCTCTCTCTCTCTCTCTCTCTCTCTCTCTCTCTCTCTCTCTCTCTCTCTCTCTCTCTCTCTCTCTCTCTCTCCGAAGTACGTATTAAATGTAGAGCGGAACCATGTTTGGCAACGTTGTATGCAAATGTTCGGCTCCAATATTATCATATATACGTTCAATATGGGAAATAGTTGATAGTTATTGTAATGCAAAATGAATAGGCATTGACTTATATTATACAATAAAGAAGATATGTGTAATATGAATGTGTAAAAACATCTCAAAGATGAAAAAAGCATGTAAGTTTTCCAATGTAGATCGAAATCGGTTTAGTGTTAAATAATATAACATTCAAATAGTTTCTAGTAATTGTATTACTGCAGTATAAGGTTACTACTTTATGCAACCTTATATCCCGTCTGGAAGTGCATAATGCCTATGGAAGGATTATTTATATAATATGGTATCCTGCCTTGTTCACTAATACTTCGTAACGGCAGGGTACCAAACTATTTTTGAAATGTATCTAACGATTTTCAATTGTGCCCTCATTTATTGTTAGCTAGAGTGCATCATTGATATTTATTCTGTGTCTCAAATCATGGCTACCGTTTCTAATAATATATCCTAGGATGATTTTTCTCTCTTTATAACATCCTTTGAAATGTGGTACTAACTCCCTAATATATGGCAATGGTGATATCAGGTCCAAAAAGTTAGGATTGGCAGGTAAATATACATATGTATGCTCATCAATATGCATGTCGATCAATGTGTGTGTGTGTGTTTGTGTGTGTGTGTGTGTGTGTGTGTGTGTGTGTGTGTGTGTGTGTGTGTGTGTGTGTGTGTGTGTGTGTGTGTGTGTGTAATAGATTGTCATCATTTCAATAGCTTAATATTTTTGGGGAGTCATCAATAAGAACGCAAAACATAACGAGTTCCGCTTTGCCTTTCAATTTGTATAAAGCAAAAATTATATTGCGTTATGTAATATTTTGCAGCAGTTGTTTACATTTTGTGATAATGATTACGATTTGTGTCAAGGCAATATGTAACCTTTTAAATTTGTTGCCAGGTTACATTTGGCGTTTAACAATGCTAAATGTCCGCTGTCAAAAATGATTGGTACAAATGATGTTGTTTGACCCAACAACACTAGATTCTTTAGGCCCGGTATCTGTTTACTTCGTTCAGAGGTATGGTTTTTCAAAGTTTACTCAAAAGCTGACAGCAAGATTAGAAAATATTTATAAAGTACATACAATGCATAGCATTGCTACCGGAAAACAGCACATGCTGAACTCTCGTTGATTGACGCGTTTTCACAAACATCCGATAATAGACAAAGACAGAAACAAACTGCAAATGAGCATATAATAGGGCGTAGGTGTTTACCCCTCGTTACGAGTGAAATAATAATAATAATAATAATAGATTTAAAAATATGTATATTTTTAATTATATTCTTACAAATATTGATGGTACGCAAGATTAAAATAAGAAGTGACGACTGAGGCACAGTTGTTTTAGAAAGAATATGCTATCAATGGAATACATAAAATATTGCTGATTTTAGAATAATGTCTCTAAGTTAATTTATCTTTCCCCTCTAAAATTTCATTGTTGTTTTCTGTAAAATAATAATAATAATATTAATAATAATAATAATAATAATAATAATAATAATAATAATAATAATATAGTTAATTTACACCAAATAATCTTATTGTTATATATGGAAGTAAATATTAATAATAAAATTGCGACAGATCCAAAATGCCTTTCATTCATTACACAAACACTGTACAATGGGGAATTTAAAAAATCATCATATAGGGGTGGGAAGATATTGACTTCAAGTGATTCTCGTAGAGCTCTATCGAACTGTTGTATATGTGGATCAAAAAGCTATACTTATATAACAATAAAAGCTATACTTATATCGCAATAAAAGCTATACTTATATCACAATAAAAGCTATACTTATATCACAATAAAAGCTATACTTATATCCCAATAAAGCTATACTTATATCCCAGTAAAAGCTATACTTATATCCCAATAAAGATATACTTATATCACAATAAAAGCTACACTTATATCACAATAAAGCAAACAAAGCTATACTTATATAACAATAAAAGCTATATTTATATCACAATTAAAGCTATACTTATATCACAATAAACGCTATACTTATATAACAATAAAAGCTATACTTATATCACAATAAAAGCTATACTTATATCACAATTAAAGCTATACTTATATCACAATAAAAGCTAAACTTATATCACAATTAAAGCTATACTTATATAACAATAAACGCTATACTTATATAACAATAAAAGCTAAACTTATATCACAATTAAAGCTATACTTATATCACAATAAACGCTATACTTATATAACAATAAAAGCTATACTTATATCACAATAAAAGCTATAATTATATCACAATTAAAGCTATACCTATATAACAATAAAAGCTACACTTATATCACAATAAAGCAAAAAAAAGCTATACTTATATAACAATAAAAGCTATATTTATATCACAATTAAAGCTATACTTATATCACAATAAACGCTATACTTATATCACAATTAAAGCGATACTTATATCACAATAAAAGCTATACTTATATCACAATAAAGCTAAACTTATATCACAATTGAAGCTATACTTATATCACAATAAAAACTATACTTATATCACAATAAAGCTATACTTATATCACAATTAAAGCTATACTTATATCACAATTAAAGCGATACTTATATCACAAAAAAGCTTTACTTATATCACAATTAAAGCTATACTTATATCACAATAAAAGCTATACTTATATCACAATTAAAGCTATACTTATATCACAATAAAAACTATACTTATATCACAATAAAGCTAAACTTATATCACAATTAAAGCTATACTTATATCACAATAAAAACTATACTTATATCACAATAAAGCTATACTTATATCACAATTAAAGCTATACTTATATCACAATAAAGCTATACTTATATCACAATAAAAGCTATACTTAAATCACAATAAAGCAAATAAAAAGATATACTTATATAACAATAAAAGCTATACTTATATCACAATAAAAGCTATACTTATATCACAATAAAAGCTATACTTATATCACAATAAAAGCTGTACTTATATCTCAATAAAAGCCGTACTTATATCACAATTAAAGCTATACTTATATCACAATAAAGCTATACTTATATCCCAATAAAGCTATACTTATATCACAAAAAAACTATACTTATATCACAATAAAAGCTATAGTTATATCACAATTAAAGCTATACTTATATCACAATAAAAACTATACTTATATCACAATAAAGCTATACTTATATCACAATTAAAGCTACTCTTACATCACAATAAAGCTATACTTATATCACAATAAAAGCTATACTTAAATCACAATAAAGCCAAAAATAAGATATACTTATATAACAATAAAAGCTATACTTATATCACAATAAAAGCTACACTTATATCACAATAAAAGCTATACTTATATCGCAATAAAAGCTGTACTTATATCTCAATAAAAGCTGTACTTATATCACAAAAAAAGCTATACTTATATCACAATAAAGCTATACTTATATCACAATAAAGCTATACTTATATCACAAAAAAGCTATACTTATATCACAATAAAAGCTATACTTATATCACAATTAAAGCTATACTTATATCACAATAAAGCTGTACTTATATCTCAATTAAAGCTGTACTTATATCACAAAAAAAGCTATACTTATATCACAATAAAGCTATACTTATATCACAATAAAGCTATACTTATATCACAAAAAAGCTATACTTATATCACAATAAAAGCTATACTTATATCACAATTAAAGCTATACTTATATCACAAAAAAGCTGTACTTATATCTCAATTAAAGCTGTACTTATATCACAAAAAAAGCTATACTTATATCACAATAAAGCTATACTTATATCACAATAAAGCTATACTTATATCACAAAAAAAGCTATACTTATATCACAATTAAAGCTATACTTATATCACAATTAAAGCTATACTTATATCACAATAAAGCTGTACTTATATCTCAATTAAAGCTGTACTTATATCACAAAAAAGCTATACTTATATCACAATAAAGCTATACTTATATCACAATAAAGCTATACTTATATCACAATAAAGCTATACTTATATCACAATTAAAGCTATACTTATATCACAATTAAAGCTATACTTATATCACAATTAAAGCTATACTTATATCATAATAAAAGCTATACTTATATCACAATTAAAGCTATACTTATATCACAATAAAGCTATACTTATATCACAATTAAAGCTATACTTATATCACAATAAAAGCTATACTTATATCACAATTAAAGCTATACTTATATCACAATTAAAGCTATACTTATATCACAATTAAAGCTATAATTATATCACAATAAAGCTATACTTATATCACAATTAAAGCTATACTTATATCACAATAAAGCTATACTTATATCACAATAAAGCAAGAAAAAGCTATACTTATATCACAATAAAGCAAAACAAAGCTATACTTATATCACAATAAAGCAAAACAAAGACAGAAAAAGAAAGAAGATGCGCAAGTCATGTCCATACAATCTTTGGAAATAATTCTTCGTCCCTGTTTATTTTACTAATTGATATAAAGGTTCAATGTATTTCTAACCATGAATATCACTTAACTCTATAATAGCTTTCCTTCTTTTTTAGCAAGTATTTTGCTAAATATTTTATGTAAGAAAGATTAATAACAAATAAAACTCCAAGTTTTTTGTCATCGCATTTTTTTTTATTTTTTGCTGTCATAGCAATACATAACCAATTTTTCGAGGTGCATATAAACAAACATTAAGAATTTTTCACTTTCAATATCTCAATGAAAAATCCATTTTTATCTGATATTTATGTCTTTCATCACGTGCCTATTAGCTCACAATGACCTGAACGGCGTTCGTTGAGAATATGTCAAGTAAATTTTGACTTTTTTATCATTTGCCAGCAAATATTTGTGGTTTGTCAATATTCCGTTTGAATAGGCATATCTAAATACCTAGCGCTCTCTCCTCGAAATACCTGTGGTTTATACTTCACAGTGGTGGTCTGAAATAAGCACTTCTTAATCACTTAGACTACTAAAATACGGGCTTCACATTATCAGGGAGAAAAAAAGTATTGCTGTTAAACCTATCCTTTCTTTTGCTGGAAATAATATCTCAACGTACTCCTTCAATTTAATATTTATTTGGAGTCAGCCATAGGGATAGGAAACAATTTGTTTTAATTGGTGGGCACTGATTTGTTTTTAAAGATTTTTAAGGTTAATGAAAAGAATTACTTGTGAATTCATGTTATTAAACAATAACCAGTACCTCAAAAACTGATACATGTAATGCTTTTAACGTCGGCCGTGAAGTAATAATGACCAAAACTTACAAGCTTATTGAAAACGCAAAATTTAATGTTTAGTTTGTCTAGGTCACGTGTTTTGAAGCTCAAAGTACAAAATAAAAGTATATGAATTATGCTTAATGAATTGCAGATGGCAAATGAACGGTGAACTTGAAGAACAAAGTGTTTAGACAAACGAAAATTGGTGATAACTGAAGATGGCGAGAAATCGAAGGGCTTGAAATCGCAGCAACAGTGTGATAACTCGGGCAATTTTATTTTTATCTCAACGTTATAACTATATCAATTTGAAAACTGTCCAAATGTTTTGACACACACACACAAGGTTTTTAAAGATTTGAAGTTGAAATAAAGTATATATTACAAGACATAATTACGTCTAAATTTCATATCTCATTGTGAACAGGTGAAGCCATTGCTTCTAACCTCAAATACCCTACATTGCATTAATTTTACCGTCGTATAATCGCCAGATGTGTACACTAATTAGTTCAAGGCAAGACGGTACCATAAATATAACCTGGGGCTCCGTGAATAATATTAATAATAATAATGATGACTTAATAGAGCGCTTATTCTTTAAAAAAGCTCTAAACGCTTTACAACATGACGTTAACACATAAAGGCATTAAAAAAAATAGTTTGCATACAGACAACACACAAAAACATGAAAATATCTCAGAAACAATATCAAAGACAAATGAATTATATTACACACAAAACAACATGAAACATGAATTTGCAATACAGTTTCAATCTAAGACTAATGGCCAATGGCAAATGACAGATTTATTTCTTGCTGATGGAAAAGATGTGTCTTGAGAGCACTCTTGAATCTGATCGTGGTGTCTTTGTGTCTGAGATTAAGAGGTAGTTTATTCCAAGTAGCTGGGCCCTGATATGCAAATGAACGTTGTCCATAAAACTTAGTTTTAACCTTGGGAATACTAAGTTTACGAGTGTCCGATGATGAGCGCAAGCTTCTAGCAGGGGTGTACACGTGGGTGAGATCGGAGAGGTATTTCTGTCCAGAAGCAGTCAACGAATTATAACACAGAGAAGCGATTTTTTGCTTGATTCTACTGTGAACAGGTAGCCAGTGGAGTTTGTGAAGAAGTGGGGTGGAATGATCCGTTCTTGGTGCTCTAAGAATGATCACTGCTGCAGTGTTTTGGACCTTTTGAAGTTTCTGCAGAAGACACAGTGGCAGACCAGAAAGAAGAGAGTTACAATAGTCAAGTCGTGAAAGTACTAATGAACACACAAGGGTTTTTGTGGTATCAACTGTGAGAAGGTTGCGAATAGTGCTGATGCGTCTCAGCTCCAAGTATGCTGCTCTGCAAGTGTTCAGGACATGCTGGTGTAGTGAGAGGGAGCTATCAAAAGTAACACCTAGATTTCTAAGTGATTGTCTAAATTGAATGGGGGTGTCACTGATATTAATTGATTCTGGTAACAGGAGGGCTCGACAAATTCTTTGCGGGGTAACAAGCGTGGCTTCAGTTTTATCATCGTTCATTTGTAGCTTATTACACCTCATCCATGACTTAACATCAGAGATGCACTTCTCTACGCTTTTGATGGTGGAATACAAAGCTGTCGTCTGTTATTCAACTATCTACTTTTCAGACAAATGAAAGCAATAGTTAAATAAAACATTATAGATCTTGTTGTGCCTTAGAAGAAAAGTAGATGTACTGTGACATGAAACTGAAAAAATAGCACATCTCTACCTTCCTGCCTCTTTCTCTCTCTCTCTCTCTCTCTCTCTCTCTCTCTCTCTCTCTCTCTCTCTCTCTCTCTCTCTCTCTCTCCACACACACACACACACACACACACACACCTTGTGACAATATGCAAATGAATGGTCACCACTTTAATCCACATTATATCATTATCGGGAGTGTATTAACTGCATATGATATAACTCATAAATTATTTAGCCATTTGCTATTTTGTCCCACTCCCAAGACAGTGTTCGTGCGATACTGACCCACAATCTCCACCTATCTCTCTCATCATAATTGATATCAACAACGTGAAGTGCAAACTGTCTTATGATGGTTTTATACATGATTATTATATCTTCTTATAGGATATGACCATTATACTGAGGCAGTTTTAAACTAGCAACAGAAATATTTAGCTGAGAGAGATAGGCATACTTGTATGTGTAAGTGCATACACATCCGAATGTGCTAACTTTTGTACATAGCAATATTAACACTGCTTTTGCGAAAAATAACAGTTTATTATCTAAGTAAATTTATTAGCATTATCTTCAGTATGTATTAGGTTATGAATGGAGTTTTTGTTTGACAGAACAGAGGGCACTAACAAAATTATCGACTTTCAAAATACGGTGTATATTTTATATCACTATTCTAAAATTACATGACAATGTTGTATTTGAAGCACAGACTCAATTAACTTTAAATCACGACTGGGATTTAACAAGTTTGGAATAATGTGCACACGTTGACTGAAGCGCTTGCATATATACCGGCAAAAGGGAATATACGATGTTAAACAAGAAGAATTCATTTGTGTGTCGTAGATGGACATGACATCATATCACTAGGAATATATTGAATGCACACTAGGAGTTAACATAAGCTATATCAGACTGGTAAAGATTATATATTTTCATGCAAATTGTGCGATTTCAATTGCTTTTTTGGTTCGAGAAACGGACGACACTTTTTCGCATTTTCTTGGAATGAGGACCTGATTCATCAAATTGTATCTTTTTATTTTCTTTCTTTTGTCACAGAGAGATTATAACTACAGTGTTAAACACGGTTGTTTTGTTGATATGTCGCTGGTATACTCCAACACAGTTGTTCTGTCAACGTCTCTGGTGTGCACCAGCACAGTTATTCTGTCAACGTCTCTGGTGTACAACAACAGTTGTTCTGTCAACGTCTCTGGTGTATACCAATACAGTTAATCTGTCAACGTCTCTGGTGTACACCAATACAGTTAATCTGTCAACGTCTCTGGTGTACACCAACACAGTTGTTCTGTCAACGTCTCTGGTGTACACCAACACAGTTAATCTGTCAACGTCTCTGGTGTACACCAACACAGTTGTTCTGTCAACGTCTCTGGTGTACACCAACACAGTTGTTCTGTCAGATATACAGTATACTTGATAACTAAACAAGCTATCTTTTTTCGCTTCATAATAAAATTCAATAACTGTAAAATGGTCCATTCCGATTTACGGATTATCCTAAGTAAGACCATCCTCAAATGCATGACAAAGGCCGTTTTAGGATTTATTCTTTTTTAATGGAAACAACATATTTTTTCACATATGTGAAACACGTAAATATGTGTAATAGTTGTATTTTATTTCACATATTCCATGAATATTTTTTTCACATAAGTTTAAAAGAATGTGAAAAATAGTTTTACATTTTAAAAATACTTTGTTTCAAATATGTGAAATTCTTTTCAGATAATTTAGAGTTTATCTTACATTTAAAATTTATATTTTACATTACTGATATATTTCATATGTGTACAAATAACATTTCACGATGTGATTTTTTTTTACAAGTGTAAACAAGAATTTCATTTATGTAAAACGAGCCTTAATTTTACACACATAAAAATCTTTTTCAAGTATGTAAATAGTTTTATTTTCACCTTTGTAATATATAGTATTTCATATTTAAGAAGAAAAATGAATAAATACTATAATTGCTTGGCATAAATGATTCTCTTTTCTGTTGGATTCTTAACATTATTCTGCTGATTGTAGAAAGAAAAAAAAAAAAGACGGCAGCAATGATATGCATAATAACATGAGTGCGGAAGTGACATGTACAACATAGTTCCATTGTCATTATTCTCCGAACTTATGGGGTATATGAAAGCATGTCACAAAAGCACACCCTGCGCCTAAGTAAATAAAGGCACGACAACTTCAAGTGGTCGCCAATCCAAATTTAGATGCATATTTCCGGTTGCAATTTTCTTTAGGTCAAGTAGCTTCGGTTAATATTCAATGATCACACACTCTATTCGTGACCTAAAATAGTTCATGTAGATGAAAACCAATTGTTGAATTAAGCGTTCTCGTTGTAAATTCTATGCCGTCAAAGTTAAATATAAACGGAGATATGTTTGTAAATTACTGTTGAAAAAAACAAATGGATATAGTTTATATAATGTCTATATCTTCCCTAACAAATATTTATAATATATATTGCATTTCTTTTTCACAGCTGTTCCATGGAGATCAGAATTCGAAATCAATAACATAGACATTAAATGTTAGGGGCCTGTTCTACTGCACAATACTTCGGTGTGGATTGTATTTAAAGTGTCCGAAATTTACGGATTCGCCGAATATTAATGTCATTTGCTTCTAGAAGCAGCGATTACGAAATAGGAAGAAAATGTCAATGATACACATCAATTGAAATATCTATATGATCGCGTGTGTGGTTTTGGTTGTAAGCCAAATCATACTATTATCCAAAAAGTCACAGAAAAAAGTCACAAAAAGAAATCATGGATAAGAAGTCACAGGAAAAAAGTCACAATTAAAAATAATATGGATTTATCAAACTTTATAATAAAAGTCTTTTTTTTTCCTCATAAAAAATGGAAAATGAAACATAGATTATAAAAAAAAAAAATTGAGAACAGTATTTGCAAAATTACGAATGTGAAGAATTTATTTTACTCTTTGCAATCATTTGTATCAGAAACTTTGAAATTAAATAAATAATCATTTTGAAAATATTAATAAAATGAAGACAAACATATTAAATTATACAAGAAATAATATAAGAAAACTAATTAATTGTCATATATTAACTCTTATATTAATGGTTAGACATTGGGTCCTAAATGAAAATGACTGACCCTTAATATGGCCACCATGGTGGCTCTCTTGAAAATAGTATCTCTATTCCTCCCAAATGGATTGCTATATCAACGTGGGGTTTTCACCAATAGACTACTTGTAGTAATGAGTTCTTACTATGACCAGAACTAAAGAGTGCATAAACAAATGAGTTATTTTAACATTTTATATAAATTGGCAGTCAAATCATTTTATTGTCAAGAACGAATATTACAAATGTGACTTTTTTCTTGTGACTTTTTCCCTGTGACTTTATTTCATGTGACATTTGTTCCTACTCAGATTGTGACTTTTCTTTTCGTGACTTTTTTCCTGTGACTTTATTTCCTTTTATCATCTGCCTATCTAGCTGGAACCATTTGCCTGTATATATGATGGGTACCCCAGGCTTCCGATTGGGTTTGGTTATATTTCCCATGAGCCGCAGTGTGTTCAATTTGCCCTTAGATGAAAATGAGTTAGAAGAATAAATATTGGACAGGTGAGTATTTATTGATTTCGTCAATTTCACACTAATAACATAGATCATACTTGCTTCAATAATTACATAATGTCACAACTGCGAGGTATATTATCATGAACTATTCCATTCAAGAGTTTAATGTTCTTTTTATTTTTTGGTCAGTTTGCAAGACTTCATCATTAAGTTTATAAGCGTTGATTGGAATTATTTACAGAGTGTGGGTAATGTTTTCCTCCATTCTGTCTCAATTGAACATTTTTGCAGCATTTATTGACTAAAGTCACAAATACGGACAATATCATCAAAACTGGTCTATTTGTATGAGTTTTTCAGCTGCAAATATTTTCAAGATAATCAATTTGAGTTAGTCACCAAGTGTAAAATTAAAGCTTTTGACTTGAGAAACTTTAATAACGATATACTAATGATATACCGGTATTAAATGGGAACGACCGCTAGTGATTTCAATGATATTCACTTCTCAACAGACTCTGTGTAACTAATTCCTGATATCGAATGGAAAATAGCACTGACGATTTCAAGACTGATGACTGGACTTAGTATCCTGAATGCAAAGCGGAGGTAATGCTTTGGTTAGTAGTTGTTTCCCCCATTCCTATCGCCTTTTGGAACAGTGGGGAACATTTTGTCCATTATTGTCCTGAATCGGCGGACATTCTGTTGTCCTTCAGCATTGTACCTCACTGTGGTTGCATTCTCCGATCTTATGATACTTTGCACAGGTCTGCTTCGACATTGATTCACCTTTTCTGGCATAAAGATGTTCGTCACATCAGCGAGTTAAGTTGCAAGATATATTTGTGGTTTGTCTACATATCTCTGGATATTTCGGATTGGATCATCATTGCGGTTACTTTGGAAACGAGTGATTTGTGCAGGGTTTCCTCATAATTTGAAAACTATGTGTTCCAGAACAACAGCTAGAGCTTTCATGATCAGCATCTTTATCGTTCTTCTGATTCTGAAGGGGCAGATGCTCTTTGGCTATGGCGATTTTGTGTTGATAAAAGATATTATAACTACAGTGTTAAAATGTCAAGCTAAATGTAAAGAATATTCAAATTTCTTCGAAGACATCTGGCCTTGGATTGACTTTTGTGTGTTTTGTCCTTTTCCATGTGTGAACCTTTTCAATGGAAATCTCAGTATTATGGTCAATGTGATCCAAACCTCCAAGAAAACTAGCAGAAATGTAGTGCCCCATGTTGCAGCCAATCAAAGACGGCGAAAATACGACAAGAAGTCTTCAATTTCATTCTCTTAAAGAGGCGATTTACTGTTTTCTTCTTTAAGCTCCTTGTACTTTATTCATAAGCAACGCTGCCATTTTATTTATTTATTTGTTTATTGATTTATACATACATACATACATACATACATACATACATACATACATACATACATACATACATACATACATACATACATACATACATACATACATAAACTACTTTAACAATGTTTATTCCATTTGATTCTTTAAAAAAAAGTCTACCTCCAAAAGTTTGGTAATTACTGACGTTTAGAATTTAAACAAACGGTTTTGGACATGATTCGGGTAAACCATTCATTTTCACCTACCGGAAACAGTGCTCCAACCCGAACGTTGAAGCCACGGATAGCATCTTTATGTAAACTGAAAACTTGAAGACTCTTAAAAAGCTGAATTCACATTTGAGAAATATATAATTCTATTCCGCTGGAAAAATACAGAAACGCTTCGATCAGATTTAGACGTGGATCTCAACAACCTGACATTGAGTTTGGAAGGTTGCGAAATATAGAATAAAAATAAAATAGAATCTGTATGCTTTGTACTTCAAATCAAGTTGAAGATGAATATAATTTTTTGAATGTGTGCCCAACACTTAGACATAGGAGAAATTTATGACCAAGATACTTTGGAAAAACTTTAAAATCTATTGGAAATTAATCGTCGTCATTACTTAATAGAACGATCAAATGTGTGTATGATGACAAGGAACCAAGAAAAACTTTATTGTACATGAAATAGAACAATATATGATGTCAACAATAAAATTTTATTATATAAATGTTGCTATTACTAATTATATTATATTTTACATTTTGAAATATCAATTTCAATTGCTCTTCTTGATGTACACATGCTGCATATTTGCTTTCATTTGGCAAGAAGCCAAGATTTGTTTACGCCAATAAAGAACGTGAATTGGGATTTTTGAATTCGAGATGGCTGGGTTCATGAAAACATTAGAACACTTTGTATAACGTTAAATATCCTCTGGGTAGGGTCACAGAAAACGTTTGACCATTTTTCCAAATTTAGCATTTCTCTGTAATCACATGATTCCGATATGTGCGCTAATTGTGTTCCGTCGAGGGGGAACATTCAAATCTGTCCACAAAAATAGCTTTAATTTAGGTTTGACCTTTGGACCTTTTCAAATCTATTTACCATGCATCAAACTAAAGACTATAGACAAAGGAATCATTATATTGGTATTATGGTGATTTCGTTTTCAAATTTAGTGCAAAGTTTTCTGCTACATATTTACTAAGAAAATTTATGTTGCGTCAAAAGTAGTTATTGAGAAAACAATACCTTTGATCCTTGTGTGTCATATTTGTTTGAGTCGTTTCTTAACCCGTGACTTTTTCAATATTGTCAAACTTCATGTCATTGAAGAGATTTAAAGTTGTAAAGGTGCATCTTTATTTCTTGTATAAGAATGGCTGTACAGTTGGGACATATCAACAAGTCTCAAATCTTTCGCGCATCTTTATTGTCAATAACCCTTAAACAAATGATGTCATATGCATCTTTATATCGAAATACATTATACATCTATCAACTAACTGCTCTGTCTTTTTGTACAGAATTTCATCCTATTGTAAATGTTCACCTATTAATTAGTAGATAATTTTAGATTTTAGTAAATAATTTTATATTTGTGTGTCTTGATTATGCACATGAATAGTCAAGGATGACGTGACCCCGTCACGCAATCGAGGAGACATACTCAATACTTGCGTGGGTGTAATATCCTGATTGAAGACGTCACTAACTACTATAAACTAATTGAATAGTGGCACGATTTATCAATGCATTTGTTTGCAAATTAAATATGATGTGATAAAAATCCAATATGTATTATATTCACATCCTATCTGCCCAAATGTATACAATGGAAGCAGTGTGACCATGAAAGAAGCATTGTAACGCAAACTATGAATGTAACACACAAGTCTGAAATGACAGATTAGTTGACCTGAAAAAGTAGTAACATTTCTACGTCACAGTATGGTTGATTTAATATAAAAAAATGTCGTCTGCTAAAATCTGAATTGAATATACTTTTGATTGTATTCTCCAAAAACTTATTTTATTTCATAATTGAATACCTTTCTGGTTCCATTTGATTAAAAAATCCAGAATTGTATCGTATATTTTGCGAATACTGTATTATCCATCCTCGTTCTCTGCACTCTATCAATACATTTATATGAAGAAATCGTTTGTTGATAAACATAACGATGCTATAAATAGCTTCCAACACAAATCAAAGCACACTCACAATCTATCTGTCTGTCTGGTTACATATACAAAATGTATATTGCACCTAATTCAAGCGAACTTATACTTCTGTACATGTATTAAACATTTTCATTTTCAGAGGAAAATACATACATACATACATACATACATACATACATATATATATATATATATATATATATATATATATATATATATATATATATATATATATAAAGAATACAAATATCTTAATCATTTCATGAGACCACGTGTCCACAAATTACCATCATATCTTCAGGACACGACAGATTATCTCATAAAAAAACAAAGCAAGTAAACCATTACCACCAGATACAATGCTTGTTTCCTAAGACGTCACATTTCTGTACACTAATATACCGCACAGTGAAGGGTACAGGCGTGTAAAGAAGCATGAGAAACAAGAACAGTACAAAATCCGCCCACTAATTTCCTACCTAAACTTCTGGAGCTCGTCTTGAAACTCAGTAAATTTGTATTCAATGAAACACACTACCTCCAAATCAATGGAACCTCAATGGATACAAAGATGTCCCTCTCGTATACCAATATTTGTATGGGAAGACTGGAAGGTCTCCGAAGAGTTGTCTGAATATTTGATGAACCGTGGCTGCGACAAAGACCTGATGGCGGAGGCAACACAAAGGGTCAATTAAACAAACCGCAATGACTTTTTAAATATAGAGAAAAGGAAAAGGTTGATCGGATACCATTATCCTGACCTACCATCCAGACAACCCCAAAGTAGGTCAAATCATCTAGAAACATGTGACACACTAAAGTTTATCATCACAAACAAACCAGTAGTAGCCTACAGCAGACCGAAAATCCTCATAGACATCCTAGTCAGAGCAAAGTCAAGACCTTACTGGTCCCTGTGATGGTAAAAGGTACAAAACTTGTCAACATTTGATATAGACAAACACATTCTCTAGTACAGTGACGAAATATTGAAGATACATGGTCCAAACAAAGCACGCAAAACAGAGAATGTAATTTATCTGGTCACGTGTAAGATCTGTGGCCTTCAGTATGTTAGAGAAACCGAAAAAGAACACAAAAGATCAATATTCACAGATCTGATTGGATGACAAAGAAGTTGGACAGAAATCGAGTAGCAGGACACTTCTCTTCACCTGACTATAATTTCAGTGACATTATATTAACTGCAGTTGACCACAGCTGCAACTGGAATTCCGAAAACAGGAACAAAAAGGAATCTTACTGGATACGCCGCTTAAGAACACTGAAACCAATTGGCTTAAATCAAGAATACTTCATAAGGGAACCCATACACAAATAAAATAAAATAAAAGCATTATCTATTTAGAGCCCATATTTTTCAATCAAAAATTGGTTCATTTAACTCATTATTCATTTTTACCCACATATATATATTTTTTTTTATAATTTTTTTTTATAGTTTATGCTGGAATTAGTATTATTGTCGTCATTTATCATGGATTTAATCTACTTCTACATCATTAAGAAATAGATGGTGCTTTTACTCTTCCTTTTGTAGGTCAAAACCATCTAGATTGCCATTTTATCATCAGGGTTCAAACCAATAACACGTGGTATCCACCATTTTGAAATAATACTTCAATTACATCCATAATCATGTAAAGTTTTGTAAATTCCAAAAAAGTTTTCTTTTGTGCTTTGGTTTCCTTCCGTTTTGACAAAGACTCAGTGAGAGTCGAAAGTGCATAGGCCAGTTCAAAAATAGTTTTGCATTATTCGTTGTCATTTTGTTGCATATGTGTGTGTGTGTATATATATATATATATATATATATATATATATATATATATATATATATATATATATATATATATATATATATATATAGCAACGTATCAGTGATCAGTGACAGGCAAGCACAAGAATGTAGGTGACAAGAAAGAAAGAAAAATTTAATGAAAGAGAGTATGACATGGCATGAGTCTATTCGATGTCAAAAATTTGGAACACGTTGGGTCAAGGAAATCAATCGCATGAGGGAATGAAATAGATCGATATATTGGATTAAGCCTAGACAAGCCCACGACCACCCACACCAAGAGAAGGCTGACTTATTTTTAATTTTTTCATGAGAGAAAGGAAGCGCTAAGTTTATATTTGTCAGTGGTTAGACGCAGTGATGGGTGTATCTTAAAAAGTGTCCGTTATCGTGTGAGTTAAATGAATCGTGTCGCGCTACCGATGTGAGGTTTTTGTGATGACGCAGTATGGTTCTATTTTTAGTAAGGAGAATAACCCTGACGTCGTGTTAGCTTATGCTAGTATTATTCGAGAGTAACAGGGTTGATTGTAAATCGTCTCTGATGCTCGTATTTGGTGTTTATTTTCAGTCGTCAGTCTTAAAATGGAGCAATCTTAGAATATTTTTACACATTTTTTATAATAATAATAATAATAACTTAATTTTCTGAGGATAATTCATCATGGTTCTCAATCAATCCATCTTATATGTAGTCCTCAGTATAGAATGTTAAAACTATAAATATAAAAATAAAACTCTTACTTACTGACTGTCTGACACACATGTAATCATACAATATACATATGCATACATGCACATATTATATTAAATAAGATATACATGTAGGTTTGGGAGATAGGAAAGTTTGTGGGTGTACATGGGCGGTAATCTTGGAATGAATTCTTCACTTTCTCGCCTAAGTATATCTGTATATATGGAAAATCTTACACAGAGTATCTTGCAAGTTCCGAAAAGTGGTCTACATTTAGCTGTTTTAAAACCACGATCCCCATATTATTTATCTCAAGCGAAACCAGTATGAACCACAAAAGAAAAAAAAATCATTCTTATGAATTTGGTATAAAATACATTTATTTCAACAAGTATTTTGGAATGATGTTTGCTCACAAAATGTAACTTGTTGACTATTGGAGCTTTATGCCTGCAGATAGAAATTGGAATCTATTCTTCAGTCAAATCATCGTGTTTACAAATAATCCAAACGCAAACTTGAAACAAAATGGGATTTATTTAGGGACAGAAATTATTTACTTTTAACATTATTTCTTGAAAATATGAACCGCCAATCAACTTTTCAACTGACTGAAATGTTATCTGTACACTAAGCCGAGCTCTGATTAACTGTGCCTCATTTCTTTTTATTACTGATTTTTCTATTAGTGATACAGAACGAGTAAATGTATCTATTAGTGATACAGTACGAGTAAATGTATCTATTAGTGGTACAGTACGAGTAAATGTATTAGTGATGCAGAACGAGTAAATGTATCTATTAGTGATACAGAACGAGTAAATGTATCTATTAGTGATACAGTACGAGTAAATGTATCTATTGGTGATACAGAACGAGTAAATGTAAAATTTGACTTGTATAATCGAAATCTGGGTATATTATAAGATTAGATATTACGAGATGAGATCTAGCAGAAACTAGGCAATACACTTCATATAACAATACATAACCAAGGTTGACAAATTGATGGTCACTTAAATGCGCATGGGTGCCTGTGACATCATAAAGCCCCCACCCCGCCCCCGCAACCTCCTAAATTTAAAATGTTTGTCGGTCAGACATTACTACGCTTCATTTTAAAAAAATGTTAAATCGTATACTAATTTCTATGTTTATTTCAATTTTCTTCTTAATATAATTTGAATCAAACCTTTGTGCTTTGCATTGGTTTCACAATTCACATTTTACGTACATCTTATATACAGATTATTGTACATACAGTTTTTATAAAATAAATAAATTACAATAACCAGTATAAGGTTTAAACATATCCAAAGTAAATTTGGCATACATCTGCTGACGTATCAAATATGACATCATCATCATCGTCATGAATAGTTCCACCATTTCCTCTATTTGCCTTACCACCCTCCACCCACCGGCTACCTTAATTTGCATAGGAAATCATTACTAATGGCACAAAAATTGTACAACTTTGCAGACTTATTTTCCCTAATAAAACTAAGCTAATTTCAAGATATGAGCTAAAAATAATCAATGTTTTTTGCGCTTTCAAATTTTAAAATGACTTTATATTCTCTACATTTTCAACTGTGTGGGACCTGACCAGTGTTTACTCCTATTTTTAACCGGATTGTGCAATCAAGCAACAGCTGGGGCCCTTGTATTGGTCAAAGTGTCAAAGGTAAAAATATATGAAGGTAAAAAGTTAAGTTGATTGATATGGTGTAATTAATAATTATCATTCCTTGTTTGATATTAGAGATGTTGATGTTACTGTTTTTTAAATTATTGTTATTATTATTATTATTATTATTATTATTATTATTATTATAGACAAATATATATTATTTATAGACATGCATCCAAAAGTAATCAAACATGTATATATTTCTCGTTTTTATTCAAAATTAATCTTGATAAAGCATAAGTTAACGTCAGTAAATACACACAAAATTGATAAACAAATATTTATTAAAACAAAAAAAAAAAAAAAAAAAAAAAAAAAAAAAAAACAACAACAACTCTTACAGTTGGGGCACTTTATGTTGTTGAATACTAACTGATTATACAGATTTAAGCTTTTTCTATCCCAACACAATATATTTTCATCTCTAAACCTTCATTTGTTCAGGTCAACGTAAAAGCCATTGACCGCTTTGCATTTTAACAAGCGAAAAGAAAAGTCTTCCTTCCATCATGACTGTTTTAACTAGTTACATAGCCTCCGCTTTGAACGGCAATCAATATATATATATATATATATATATATATATATATATATATATATATATATATATATATATATATATATATATAGAGAGAGAGAGAGAGAGAGAGAGAGAGAGAGAGAGAGAGAGAGATATTTTAATCTTTGGTTTGTGTAAAGTTAGCTTCAAAAGGCATTGAGATTCGCACTCTGTGTTGTATATAACAGAGTATTCTAGCAACAGGACTAAAAAGTGATTTACCAGTTTCTTTATAGTCCTATTTTAACACCTCTCTATTTAAACCATTGTTTTCTCCGCCCATCCAAACATCCTGAATACGATGCAGCCATAAAATTAAATGGTGCTTGTAGAAAGGTTTACTATTTTGTCAAATGTGTTCTATTTGGGTGGATGTGCGGACTTCTAGCAATAAATTCGTTCCGGTTGACTGTTTCTTTATCGGTATGAGCAGGATGCCATACTTGCTAATGGTTCGTTTTATTTAATTTATCAGAATAAATATCTATACAGCTTTTACTGCGAACTACTTCCTGCAGCGCAATGCATTCTGAAGGGCATAATTTTACCTACTTCTGGAAACTGCTTTTGTTTGTTTGTTTGTTTGTTTGTTTTTTGTTTTCTTCACAAGTGCCCATTTACCGGTAGCAAACACCGAGTGAGCGATGTTTCGTGGATTAATTGATTAGGTGGTTGATTGTTTAACGGCACGTTGACACATGAAAGGTTATATCGCGCTGAGGCAACTGGAGTAAAGTGTCTTGCCCAGTGATACACAACGAAAGATCCAGTCTTATCGGGGCCTGATTCGAAATTAGCACCCATCTGGTTGCGAGTTCGGCATTTTAACCACTGAGCCAGCGTAGATGGAGAAAACCGTGATGTAGAATTAGTAATATAATATAATATAATATAATATAATATAATATAATATAATATAATATAATATAAACAAATATTTTCAGAGCGTTGGTAGGAGTATTTCGTTGCATCCAACATGGGCATGAGTGGTGATGACATTTTAAACCAACTATTGTTGTATAGGCATGACCAAAGTCAATCTTGTTTTCACTCCATTGAGAAAACCTCAGTTAGATTCCTTCTATTACAACTTATTTTACTGGTCCCCCATTCATAAAACGACTCATATGTGAGTACAAATCCCGCTCAAATGTTACATGCTGATTATTTGTAAACTAAAATATTATCATTGCATTGAGTGTACATTTTCAAAGCAAGCTGGCTGTTTGTTTTTAAGCATCTTGTCGATAAATTGAACTTAAATACCGTATATTAAGTTTTATAAAAGCCTGGCCTGATACTGTATAGTAAGTTTTATAAAAGCCTGGCCTGATACTGTATATTAAGTTTTATAAAGTCAGGCCAGATACTGTATAGTAAGTTTTATAAAGCCAGGCCTGATACTGTATATTAGGTTTTATAAAAGCCTGGCCTGATACTGTATATTAAGTTTTATAAAAGCCAGGCCTGATACAGTATAGTAAGTTTTATAAAAGCCAGGCCTGATACAGTATAGCAAGTTTTATAAAGCCAGGAATGATACAGTATATTAAGTTTTATAAAAGCCTGGCCTGATACAGTATAGCAAGTTTTATAAAAGCCTGGCCTGATACTGTATAGTAAGTTTTATAAAAGTCAGGCCTGATACTGTATAGTAAGTTTTATAAAAGTCAGGCCTGATACTGTATATTAAGTTTTATAAAGCCAGGCCTGATACTGTATATTAAGTTTTATAAAAACCAGGCCTGATACAGGATAGTAAGTTTTATAAAATTCAGGCCTGATACTGTATATTAAGTTTTATAAAAGCCAGGCCTGATACAGTATAGTAAGTTTTATAAAAGTCAGGCCTGATACTGTATAATAAGTTTTATAAAGCCAAGCCTGATACTGTATATTAAGTTTTATAAAAGCCAGGCCTGATACAGTATAGTAAGTTTTATAAAAGCCAGGCCTGATACAGTATAGTAAGTTTTATAAAAGTCAGGCCTGATACTGTATAGTAAGTTTTATAAAAGCCTGGCCTGATACTGTATATTAAGTTTTATAAAAGCCAGGCCTGATACTGTATAGTAAGTTGTATAAAAGCCTGGCCTGATACTGTATATTAAGTTTTATAAAAGCCAGGCCTGATACAGTATAGTAAGTTTTATAAAAGCCAGGCCTGATACTGTATAGTAAGTATTATAAAGCCAGGCCTGATACAGTATATTAGGTTTTATAAAAGCCAGGCCTGATGCTGTATATTAAGTTTTATAAAAGCCTGGCCTGATACTGTATATTAAGTTTTATAAAAGCCAGGCCTGACACTGTATAGTAAGTTTCCATTTAACACGATATCACAATTTACATTGTTTGAAGCCAGGGAAGGAACAATACATTAGGATTTTTGTATAGTGATATTAATGGCTTACTTTCCAATATTTTACACCAAATGTCGTCACTTCGAATGGACATACACAGACACACTATCTAACTGCTATACTGATTTTCTATAATAAATTCGTCAAGAGTTTTATTTTTAAATTCATTGAGAAAATGATTGATAACTTAACATTACACGTGATTAAAGTGCGATAACTTTCTTAACTCATAAACCCGATTTTTAAAATTTCGATACCAGTCTGTTTTGGCATAGCTCCTTTCCTTTTTTACAAGTATCAATAGTTTTAGAAACACAAGTATCAATAGTTTTAGAAATGCAAGTATCAATAGTTTTAGAAATACAAGTACCAATAGTTTTAAAAATACAAGTATCAATAGTTTTAGAAATGCAATTATCAATAGTTTTAGAAATACAAGTATCAATAGTTTTAAAAATACAAGTATCAATAGTTTTAGAAACACAAGTATCAATAGTTTTAAAAATACAAGTATCAATAGTTTTAGAAATACAAGTATCAATAGTTTTAGAAATACAAGTATCAATAGTTTTAGAAATACAAGTATCAATAGTTTTAGAAATGCAAGTATCAATAGTTTTAGAAACACAAGTATCAATAGTTTTAGAAATACAAGTATCAATAGTTTTAGAAACACAAGTATCAATAGTTTTAAAAATACAAGTATCAATAGTTTTAGAAATGCAAGTATCAGTAGTTTTAGAAACACAAGTATCAATAGTTTTAAAAATACAAGTATCAATAGTTTTAGAAATGCAAGTATCAATAGTTTTAAGAAATGCAAGTATCAATAGTTTTAGAAATGCAAGTATCAATAGTTTTAGAAACACAAGTATCAATAGTTTTAAAAATACAAGTATCAATAGTTTTAGAAATGCAAGTATCAATAGTTTTAAGAAATGCAAGTATCAATAGTTTTAGAAATGCAAGTATCAATAGTTTTAAAAATACAAGTATCAATAGTTTTAGAAATACAAGTATCAATAGTTTTAGAAATGCAAGTATCAATAGTTTTAGAAATGCAAGTGGGTAGTTTAAAAGAAAAAGATCACTTTGAAAATTGTCTCCGTGCATAGTTGTTTCTTGTTTTTTTTTTTGTTTTTTTTTTCTTCTCTTTTTTTTTTTTTTTTTTTTCTTATACAAAAGATACTGTAATGCAAACGATTTTTCAACACATTGCCCACACGCTTTAAGTTTATTTAATTTAAACAAGACCGCAGTGAATGTAAAGTTGTATTTTAAAAACAAAGATTATGCCCGAATAAGTATTAAAAAAAAAAAAAAAAAAAAAAAAAAAGGCCAAGAGAATGGTTGTTCATTTATCAAAGAGAAATCACCAGGTTTTAGAACAGGTTTAAGTCTGCTGATTTATGCGTGTGCAAACATTGTTAGTGACGCAAGGAATTTTCGTCTGATATGCTATGGAAATAGATACACGGGAGAGGCACTTATCAAAAGTGATCGAGACAAATTTAATGTGCATTCTTTTCATACCAGAAACTTTATTTCAGATATTGCCCCTATATTGAGTCACTGAATAAATAATTAATTGATTGATTGATTTACTTATTTACTATTTAAAAATTGTAGATTGATTTAAAAATTGTATGTCTTCATTGGGTTTTAACTGTTGATAAAAGTTTAATTCTCCGTTTTCTAATTCTTCCTATGATTTATTTGATGCCATTTAACATATGCGGTTTGTCAGATTCTAACTGACCTCTCGTCAAATCTAAGAATGCTTTGCTTACTAAATCACATCACTATTTATTGAAGATCGGGATTTTTGTCACTGTGATGTTTGACAGGGGTCTTGTAAGTGGCTAGTGAACATTTCATATAAATTGGTCAAGGAATGTTGAAGTTTGCAAGATTTAAAATTGTATATTTTATATAGTGCAAACTGCAAAGGCGACCCACTAAGCTCCTGTTCAATCGCTTGACCAACTCAGATATGTGGTTTGAAGGTAAATATTCACATCAAGCTGGGTAATTAGATAATCTCAGTTGGACAAGTACTCTCTCTCTCTCTCTCTCTCACACACACACACACACACAAACACACACACACACACACACATACACAGCTGGTTGATTATAGAAAGAACTGCAATGGACCAGAATTTTAAAAACCAACCAACAAACAAATAAATAGAATCTTAATGCAAACAAAATCGAATGCAGTTTTAAAAATATAAAATAGCTCCTTTTAGGAAATTAAAATTGATTTTTCTTATCTGCCCCAGGGTGAAAAGTTTTAATGTATCGTTTCAGCCACCGCTATCAAAGTCAAGCGACTGTAAGGAGTGTTGTTGATCTGTCTCTCTGATTAGCGATAAATCCTGAGGGCTGTAATATACTACATTTGAAAGAGATTTTATCAAACCTTGCTGCGTGTAAAGATTACGTTTCAATGATTAAGTAATACCTGTTGAACCTGTTCTGCGCCATAGAACCAATAACTGCCTCGGAATAAAGAAAGAGAAAATAAATGAATTAATGAACGAATGCGCGAAGTACGTTTCAAATGCCAGTTTTGATATTCGAGCGATAAAAAGATTCAGTTTAATAACCAATTACACATTGTCAGTCATTTTCCTTGATGGTCCCAGTGAATACAATTGGAATTCAAAATGATTCAACTGGCGAGACTGAAGTCCCAATTATTCGAAACATGTTTATGCTAATATTTGTTTATCCAAAATAATAGCATGCTACTGATAATATTGTGATTTCACATTCTTCTTTTTATATCGGCCAATTTATTTATTTACGTATCATCGCAGTACTTTATAAAATTAGAAACTAAAACATTATAATCCAAACATGTACATGTGCAATTCTATCTAATGGTAAGAGATAATAATATTTGAAAGATGGCTGTATTCTTTGATGGTTTCACTTTATTTCGACTTTACTTTTTAAAGTGCCAAGCATCAGCAGAAATTACTACATGTCTGATTTTGTATCACACACATTATAGACGACTCATTATTTTAGAAATTTAGACATGTCAGCCATGTTTGATATGCTTTTGTTCTCCGATTTATTAATTTGATGTCAGTTATATGCTTCATTGAGAAAGAGAAGAAAAAAGAAAGAAATACAAACCCTTTGGTATCAAACTCTTCCTATTTGAAAACAGACTAGAAACTTGCAACAGCATGGGTAAAATGGCCCCTATTGATACAATCATGGTGTGTGTGTGTGTGTGTGTGTGTGTGTGTGTGTGTGTGTGTGTGTGTGTAAGTGATGAGCTTACAACATTCTAGCTCTCACTTTCGTCGATGGTATATATTCAACTTTCAAGACAATTTACAATTTATAATAAATTATATTATAGCTTCTTCATTAGCATCAATATTTTTTCAAATTTATATATATATATATAAATGTTTTGTTTCATTGAAATTGGTATGACCTATATAACGATTTTATATATATATATATATATATATATATATATATATATATATATATATATATATATATATATATATATATTCATGAGTTGTAATTATATAATAATGAGACCAAATATTGAAGAAACTCACCCGAATAAAGATCGTTAAAACATCGTACACAGTAATTCGCGATGACTCTGGCGGACATCTTCAACATAAGACATTACTGAGTTGTTACGTTGTTTGACAGTTACTGTCAATCACTTGTATTTCGCGATATTTCTTTCTTACAGCTCTCATGATCATTAATAAGAGAAGATTTCTGAAAAATACCAGCAGTTCAACGGCCATCGATCGCAGTCATATATCGCGTACAAGTTCAAAAACGTACATGCTCGAAATATGAGATATTTGGAGTATTCCAATATGTGCTAATTATAAGTCAACTTGGCAAAAGAGATTTCAATGCCTTGCATGCAAAGTGATTTTAGGGGTGGGGGTATATAGGAATCCTCGTGTCCGTCCGTTCGTCCTTCCGTCAGTCACAATCCTGTGAACGCGACTAGTCTTCCTCAGTGTTTAATGGACTGGCATGAAATTTGGTAAATATTATATTCATCCCCTGAAGATGAGCATATTGACAAATCACTTTGCTCCGGCAATATTTATAAGAAGTATTGTCCATTTTGACTTGCAGTTGAATGTAGTGCATGACAAAATCTTATGAACATAACTAGTCCCGCATTATTTAAATATATATATATATATATATATATTTGGGGGTGGAATTTCTGTGATATATGGTACATATGAAAGTCATCATCAGAACATGTGAATTTTATTAAGAGTTATTGAGACCTTTTTTAATGGACCGCCAGAAAACTTAGTACATGTTATTTATATGGTCATACTCTTTTGTCTCTAGACTCTTCTGCATCGTGGAAGTATAATTGGGATGTGGGAGAGACAGGTGCATATTTATGTGAGCAAATTGCTCACTATTTCCATGTTCAAATTTGTCCACAGGTTTCTCTTGGTGATTATATTGACCGAGGGGTATATATTGCACATTGGTTGTAACTTTTCCAGATGAAGCAAGATACACTACTATTTGATACAGAGAATTGTAAGAAAATCCACTAGTAATTTTAAGTCGACAATCCTGCCGTTAAGAAATAAAAAGTACATTTATTAATGTTTAATCTATGTCTCCGGGCAACAGAGATAAGAAGTAATACAGAAATTAATGATCGAAAAAAGTCAAATTTGTTTCCTTCTCTCTAACATTAGCATCATTTAACTCATACGTGAAATTCTTTATATTTAATTTTATGCAAACTGTTTTTTTCTTCTTCTGCTTTGCGTTTATAAGATTTGCTGTAGATTTCTCTCTCTCTCTCTCTCTCTCTCACACACACACACACACACACACACACATACATACACACACGCACACACAAACACACACACACATACACGCGGTCGTGCGTACGTTATAACAAACTTCCATTCACCCAGCCGTTTTGAATGCCATACATTGGGAACGGCATTACTGTTTTTAAAAATTTCGTTCATGTTGCAGTTTGTAGCAATATGTCTAGTTGCATTATCATACATAAAACTGGTGTGCATACTTCCATATGCCTTAGTTTGGCAGGTTTTTATCTGTCCCTAGAATAAATTAGAGTCACAGACTGTAATAAAAGCAGGCATGGCATGCGGAAAATGACGATATAGTAATTTAAAGCGTTTTAATGCTTTTTTTTAATTTTTTAGTCGGAGCGAGTCCCGGAGCAGAAAGACTAAACAAACTTTTACCTGCTTTTTTAAAAACATTTATTAATTCGTACCCAAAGCGACATCTTTGTAATTAAATACCAGATGAATATAAATAATGCAAGAAGTACTAAGACCTTAATAATAAATCTTGTGAAAACGTAACTCTGCACTGAATTTCATAGTTTAACGGAAGTAACTAAGAATCCTATCTAGCAGTTTGCATAAATTTGAAAATAAAATAAGCACAAAACACGAATAGGCCTAAGGCGTTTTTGTAGAAAGAACTTACTTTATCGCCATATTTTGCACCAAAGTACCTACATTGTTACATACATATATGCACTACTCATGACAGCCACAGAAATGGTTAGAAAAAAGACGTATATCTATATATTTGAGTGCATCTATCTATCTATCTATATGTCTGTCTGTCTAACTTCAATAGGATAATGTAAATGAATTCTTAACATAATAGAATGACATAACTTCTGCAATATCGACAAATAATTGTTTTTAGATACATTTCTTTAGGTTCCCACTTCCACTTATATTACACGGAACGAATTAGTGTTATTGGTGCCATGTTATATCACTGACGATGGTATACTATCCAATACTATTTCTATCATGTAGCATACAAAATGTGTCTTCTCTGGATATATTTATCCATATTGTCTGGTCAGCGGACACATTACCAGTCCAGTACCTATTGTTAGCAAAATAAGTAGACCAAAAAAATAAAAAAATAAAAAAAAGAATTCATTAATCAGTTATCTTACTCTTCTATTTTAAGAATTTTACATTTTGGTATTTCATCTCTGTATATGACGTTTAATGCTCCAATCAAATTTTACTAGCTGACTTCAAGAAAAAAGCTATTTGATGTATTCTGATAAACACTAAAGTGTAAGAAAGCAAACTGATGCACAATGGTTGCAACGTTTACATATTATTCCGTATAAACTTAAATTCCAAATAATTCAAAAAAGGCGAAAAAAGATTCAGAAATCTCTGTATAAGTCTTACGTTCTTTTCGCGTTCTTTCAATTCAGTATGTACATCGAGTGGAAACGGTCCAACGTCGCATAAATTAGACCCTAGGATAATGTTTACTTATAATACAGCTAATGTGTAATAATACATTTGTGAGCGAAAGAGTTTACGGCATAATTACAATTTAAGTCCATGAAGAAAGAAAAAAAAAGGTTCCATGAATATAGATTGCTATCCAACATGTGCTTTGTATACTTTCAATACAGAGGGTCAAATACCTTACTTTAACTTTGTAAGTCAATGACAGTCAAGTAATGTGAGAGGTGCGCTTAATTGTGATGACTTTAGTCCCATAATTTATAACTGAAACTTTTAATCACGGTGCCAAAAAATACTGAAAAGTACTTACTTAGCATATAATGTGCAACAACAACAAGAACAACAACAACAACACCCGGGCCATTAAAATTTGTACCCATGACTGCCCCAACTGTTAAACCAGTGTTTTGTACATATTAAATAGGTGACAAATACAAAATCATTCATGAGATTTTAGGCAGCGGTCTATTGATGCTGACTATAATGGCGTGTTTTCCGTAGTTCTGCTGTTCAACCTGACTTTAGAATTCAGCCTTCTATGGCAAAAGTAATTTGGACCTTATATCCATTTCTTAGTACAAATATGTATTTATGAATATATACCACTTTTATTTGGTTTAGGAATTGTAATACTATATGGTTATTTTGAAAAGTGTTGCTCACGTTTTGTTTTGTATGTTTTAAGTGTTGTTATTTGTATTCTTTGCTACAAGAGTATCAATTTAAATTATATATATATATATGTGTGTGTGTTTGTGTGTGTGTGTGTGTGTGTGTGTGTGTGTGTGTGTGTGTGTGTGTGTGCTTGTGTCTTATTTTAAACAATCAGTTTAGTTTTATATGGTTCATAAAAAAAAGTATTTCGCATTGTTTTTTGTTAAATGAGCCTAGATGATTTTCTTTTATTCTCATACACTTCTGAAAGTATAATATTTTTTAAAAACTGCTCTTGCACAATATTACCTATTTCTAGTAATGATAAATATTTGATGGCATGTTACCTGCCTTTCTTTGATTAAAAGGTGTTTTCCAAATACTGAGGTTCAAGGGCCAAACGTCTCGTAAAATATTGAATTATTTTGTTCCAGGGAATGAAATTTCAGTCAAGTGTTTTCGTTCATTTTTTATTTATAGTCTCATATTCCTGTGCTCACATGTAAGTCAACTATCTCTTCCTACTGGCGGAAGTTTCTCACCATCGCTGATGACTATGCGATCGGTTAAGGCTTTATTCATATCATTATGACTACCATGTACTATTTCATTCAAAAGTCATATACGGTACCATAACACAGAAAAATAACACTTAGCGACATAATGTAAGTGTGAAGATCCTCCAGATAAATTCTCCGATGCGTCACACTAGATGAAATCTCTCAAGGTTTTGACTGACTGGGAGAAGAAGCTAAATTTATCACATAACCCTGAATTACGCATACTATCACGTAGCAAATGGCGCGACGAATGCAATTCACCATTGATAAAAAGAGTAACATTGCCATATTGGGAAGCTATCGGATGTTTCCGACTCTGGGTTGTGCGCTCGGGAATCTTCGGAATGTCAACCGCGTTACGCATTCTTTCATAAACCCCACCTTTCGTTTTGTAAAGTGACAGATATATAAACCAGTCAGGTGAGAGGAGGTTTCAGACTTACTCTGAATCTGATTAATCAAGATCGAGGAACGACGAGAAGAAGAACTTGTTTCATAAGAATAACTCTGAAGAAAAATCGACGGACTTAATTTCTACGGAGAAGCAGGAAAAACTTATTCTGGATACCAAACTTTCACAGAGAAAATTGAAAGATGAATTTCCTTCTGTCGTTTCTCGCTGTACTTGTAAGTATTGATGATTCTCAATACAGTTATTTGTTCCATATAATTACTCAGAAATGTTTCAAAATAAGTTGATATGTCGTCAAAAAAAAAAGAAGTAAATTCAGAGTGTTACCATTGTATTTTGTGCACGAAACACAATATTTAACCGTGTAAAGACAACTAGACAAATGATTCCTTATTATTCAGGAGAAACCATATGTTAGAATATCTTTGTGTGAATATTACATGTACAATATAACAGCATTTCAAGATTTTATTGACCAAAATGCTGTAATGGTAATGTGATATAAATATCTAAATGTATTTGATGATATTTAAGCAAATCTAGAACACTTAGATAGTTTCATGTTTGGTTGGGATTTTTTTTGCTCTTCAAGAATCTTACTGTTTATTAATTAATTCGTTTATTTATTCATTCATTTTTAAATCGCAAATTTCATATAAATATTACTTTCTTGTTTCAAAAATGAAAAAGGAATACAAATAGACGCTCTGAATTTGATAACTAGAATGAAATTATAAAATGAAAAGGGAAGAAAAATAGACGCTCTGATTTTGATAACTAGAATGAAATTATGTTGCTATTACTAGTATTATGCTTAACGGTGTGATTAAGAAAACACAGATTCGTAAAATATGGCTGACTTTTCCAGAAGAGAAATAAATAAATCATACCAAGCTATTTTCAACAAGCCACTTCTGTTTGGGTGCTAACTCGTCAAGTTTACCGACATACATTCTCGAACTGTAACCTTCTGCACATACATTATGAGCCTTTGATGTCTGCCTCAGTATGGGCCAATGTAAATATAGTCTACGTAAATACTCGCGTATAAGCTCATACCAACTGCAAACTGCATAGACCCAGATCTGGCGTCGCATAATGCGCCGGCAGATCTCGGTCTATGCAGTTTTTAAGGACTAATCAGTGGAACAAACAACATAGACCATGATCTGCCGGCGCACTATGCGACGGCAGATCAGGGTCTATGTTGTTTGCATTTGGACCTGAATTATACGCGAGTTCATACGCTAGTCTTTCTTGTAAGATCAGATTTCCTTATACTGAGAACAGAGAAAAATTACGGCATGTTTAGGGTAATATGTACGCGAAATTAATATTTTTTTCTTTCTTTCAGATCTACAGTTGTCACGCCGCACCTAAAAACAAGAAACCAACAGAGTCCCTCCAAGACGAGGGTAAATATCTCCGATTTTTATTTCTGTAAATCTATGATGTAAGAGTTTATGCTAATAATAGGACTGAAGTGGATAATTTACTTCATGACTGAGCTAAAATATCATCGTTTTATGTAATAAAATGAGACACAAAAAGAACAATCTTTTTTCTTTCGATTTGTAACAAACGAATTTTCCTATAATTCTGTCCAACTCGAGTCTAAGGAGTGCACGTTTCGAAAAGTTGTAGGCATAGTTTCCTTGTTCAATGAAAAGAAGAAATTAGCATTGTTTTAATTGTTGTTTTAGATCGGTCGTTTTATCCTTTTTAATTCGTTTACTAGCTCTTTTGAATGCGTATCCTATCTGTTTTTTGTTTTTTTTTAGACAAGACCATACACTCCTTTTGACTCAAAAATACACGGTAAAAATATTCATATGGGAGTAAGCTGCCTTTGTTGTACGAAAGCATGCGAGGGGAGGTACTACCTTCAAATTTTTTAAAACCCTCTTTAAAAATTACAATCAATTCCCGCTCTTGACCAGCGTGCGTAAAGTGTCGTGGATTATTCCCGCAGATAATGTTGCAGAAAAGAGTAAAAAGACATAACTTGTCTATCTTACTGAAATATCCACCTTGGTCATCTGTCAAACGGAACCAACGTGATTATGATCTTACCCCGAATTCTCTACATTTTTCAGTGTGTGGCGGAAAACCAGCGGAGTTGTTCTTTCTCGTGGATGCATCATCAAGTATATGGCCAGTGTATTTCGGGAAACAACTTCAATTCGTCAGAGATGTTATAGACATATTTGAGATTTCTCCAAACAAGACAAGAGTAGGACTGGCCACCTTCTCCAACCGGTATCATCCCAACATCGCTCTGGACACCTTTGATACAAAAGAGAATCTACAGGCCGCTATTGACCAGGTCCGCCAGGAGGGAGGGGGTACATACACCCATCTGGCCATCGAAGGTATGCGAACGAGGGGGTTCGACAAGAGGGTCGTCCGGCAGGGTGTGGTCCAAATAGCAGTAGTCATGACAGATGGGCAGTCAATAAACATGAAGAAGACGACTGAAGAGGCCCAAAAACTAAAGGATGAAGGGGTCGTGATCCTGTCTGTTGGGATCGGAGATAAAGTCAATCAGCAGGAACTACGGGCCATAGCGACCGCTGAAAAATACGTGTTCCAGGTGGCCAGCTTTGATCTTCTAGACACAATGAAAAAGACTGTGTCATTCAAAGTTTGCGAAGGTGAGCAATTTCACAAACTCGAATACCGCATATAAACCTAGACTACGTATTACTTGCAGTTATGAAAACAAGCCTAGATGTGCTATATTAGGTCATTTATTCATTCATACTACAAGCATAGTAAAAATTATGAAGGGCATGAACATACGAAACTGAAGTGATCGATTCAGTTTTGATAATGACGGCACGTAACTAACTGTTCACTGAGATGTTTGCTCAAACTGTATCGTGTAGTCTTATGAAGCATAGAGAATCAGTTTATTCTCGGTTGCCAGAGTTTGTAAATTACCCCTTTTAAAGTCATATATAACCACTACATAACGCCTTATTTAAAAGTATAAGCCAAATTGCTAGAACTAGAAGTTCTTAATTAATAACTTAACCATGTATATATGTTTTTAGTTATAAAAAATACTTTAGGTCGTCATAAAATGATAAGGCATCGAAATATAAAAAGGGCGATCTTTTTATCATTTCAGCTGAATTGGGCCCACAAATGGATCAGCCAGCATGTGGCGCTACTAATCCAGCCGACATAATGTTTGTGATGGACTCGGCTGCCTTAGGATCAGAGAAAACAGCCAAGATATACAACTTTTTGAGCGATCTTTCACCAGATTTCAACATGGATTCGGGCAATATCCGGGTTGGAGTGGAGTCCCGCAATTGCGGTGAAAACGATGTCCGATTGGACGATCATTCTGATGAGCACGAGCTGGCAAAGACACTCAGGAACATAGAGTTCGCTAATCTCGGTCACATGATCAAAAAAATGAGGACTCATAGTTTCCAGCAAGAAAACGGTGGCAGAGACGGAGCTAGGCGTAAGGCCGTAATATTTGTAGACAACAAACTGGGTGAAAATGCTAAAGAAATTTTCCTTGAAGCCCACAAGGCACATAAAGATGATATTGAACTATTTGTTGTTGCCATCGGAGATAGAGTAATCGACGAAGAACTCCAAATGCTATGTAACCACCCAGCTGATACTCATATTACAAGGGTGAACTCGTACGAAGAACTCCCGTTGATCAAGGAGGATTTCCTCAACATATTGTGTAATGGTAGGTATCACAATATTATAAATATATTATCAAAATCAAATTTAAGCCTGATGTTCAGAAAGTCGTTTCGTACATTCACTATTTAATGGGATTTAACCTTGGGTATATTTATACTTGTAATTTAACCTCACGTTTTTCCTCGCCCGGGCGTCATGATATTCTGCTTTCCTTTCGAAAGGACGCAATGAGATTCTGGCGGGAATAGATGAAACCTACTTACTTACACCACATACCTACACACATTTGGACCCATCTAACTACGTGCATAAACATATATCTACAGTTATACATGCACAAACCCCTCCCCCCAAAACAAAACAAAAATATGTATTCATTCACAATTAAATGAATGTGAAATGAAAGAGCTGGACCATATCTTCTTCACTTCTACTTCTTTTCATGCATGCGAATATCACTGCTGATATAATTTTATAAGCCCAATAGCTCACATTAGTTTGATGAACTATTTAGGAAAAAACAATCTCACAGATATGTTTCATTTCAGGATTGTGAGCTGAGAATGACCGCAGTTTGTGCCAGAAGAGGTTGTGATAGCATTGTGATGTCGATACATATGAGAGCTGAAGTAATAAGGACAGTTATAACCACGGCCAGGTGGTTGCAGCTCTAATAGGAATGGTATCATGTGCCTTGACCAATGCTGATGGTATCATATGCCTTGACCAATGCTGATGGTATCATGTGCCTTGACCAATGCTGATGGTATCATGTGCAACCATGCTAATGTTGGATGGCGCACGCGCCAAGGGCCAGCTGGTTTCCTTCAGTTCTCGCAGTATTAAAAAACTGTGATATAAACAGTGTGTTTTGTGTGACAATCTCCTATATTTATCAACAATATTATATTTATATGGACAAATCCACAAGAATTGTGTTCACATAGGTATTGAGTGTTCTTGTTTTCGTTATATGTCATCCGGACTGTTGTGTTCGCGGTAATCATGTGTTGGTAATGTGCTGCCTTTTGCAATAGATTTACGACTTCTTGCCAAAAATGTCATTTGTACAAAAGGAATTTCATTCTATAAATGAGAAGAAGATTATTTTACGTCATGCATTCATGTAATAATGCTACACAATGCAACGACAAAAACAGGGTAACCTGAGTTTTCTCCCTTTGCTGCTTTGCATTCAAATGGTTGTCAAGAAACAATCTGCAAATATTGAGACTAGGTCAGAAAAAGAATTTGCACTCATGACGATCATATTGTTGATGTATATGATCTACATTTTTTTGTTGAAAGAAAACACGAGATTCATGTTATCAGAATTAATTTATTTTCATACTTCAATAAGTTTTGCCATTCCATATCCTCACATTATTTTTCCATGTCATTTCCCAATGTTCAGAGGTTTGACATTTCAATTACCATGAAGACAGTATTTGTATTCTTTATTTATAGCTATGTTGTTATCATTAAAAGAAAAATCCGTACAATTTATATTTTTATCCTTTCGAATGAAGAAGCAGATCAATTTTGACGGTAGGTAATCAAAATGTAAAAAACTAACTTTTTGTCAATTACAGTTTACTGATCAAGTTGTGTTTTGTTTTAAACACTTTTTGTTGTCATTTAATTGAACAATATGGGATTGGACACGAGTTACTTAACTTATCTAGGTCCTTTTCCAGAACATAAAAAACGATCCAAAGATGACATTAATTTTCACAAAAACCGGATCATATAAAAACTAGGGCAAACTTACATTAATAAAATACACATAACATTTCAAAACATAACTAAAGAAAGATATACATGTATAATTAAATAAATCAACAATTAAGTGGTAAGCAAGAGAGAGAGAGAGAGAGAGAGAGAGAGAGAGAGAGAGAGAGAGAGAGAGAGAGAGAGAGATGCAGAAATCAATTACGGTTTATTTTGCTTAACGACGACTATTATTTGCGTAAAGTGTTCCTAAACTTTCTTCTGTTCAATTAGATCTCATTTTCTGTAGCTTTGTTTATGTAATATGTTTTGTTTTTTTAAGTAAGAAAAATAAGAGCTACAACTATTTTAAGATTTTAATATCATTGGTATGTGAATCATATATTAATATATAATACTATTTATTAATACTTATTATGTTATGTATTTGTAAAATTCCATGTAATATATTTATGTTATATATACAGTGTTGACAATAAATTCTATTTCAAGTATCTCACTTCTAGCAACGATGCATCTATTTCTTGTCTCATAGCTCAAACGTTATGTTCTCTCTCTCTCTCTCTCTCTCTCTCTCTCTCTCTCTCTCTCTCTCATTGTAATTTTCTAAATATCGAGTACCAAAAAAAGAATCCATAAAGTATACTCTTTTTTCATATTAATTATACTGGCAAATGGATACTTAAATCATAGTTTCACTAATAATTATTATTTCATTTTCATTTGACTTTTGAAATTTCGCTTAACTTCTTGATACATTTTCATGTTGTACTTTCTTGATATAGAAGCAATTTATGATGACTATGCTGTACTATTTGTTCCATCTGTTATATTTAAAAGTTTACTTCGATCTTGAAAAGTCTGTTTCAAAAAAGCACGTAGGTATTTTATTTAAAAAAAAAAAATGTTGAGGACACAGATGCAGTATGCTACATTATCGTATATGTCAGTTAAGTAGGACATATTCCAAGGTAGACCTGGCTGGAACTCCTTATAAAAAAATATCATGATCAAAAATGATGTCGGCAGACGCTTTGCCTAGAAATAATTATTTGTCAAGCTTGAACCAAGACAATTTTTCTTTAAGTTTTTGTGGGGGTTTTTGGGGTTTTTTTCTGTTTTTTTTAAATATATTTTTATGTTTTACTTAGTTAATCCATTTTAAAACGTACCATTATGGTGGTTTGCACCATTTCACTAAAGAAATATGCAGACTGGTTTTAATTACCATTTCACCACAGTAATATTCAGACTGGATTTAGTTACCCTCTTTAGGCCAAACAAGCCACCACAAATTTCAAAATCAACAGGTATTTCGAACTTCGAACAACATAAGTTTGCAGACTACATCTCGCTAACTTTGGCGCCACGAAGTTCACATTATTCTCTTTGTTTCTTTTAATAAACTTAGAAGAACTTAAACTTTTCATAAACTTTTAAAATTGAGGAAAACTGAAAATCTTTTAACATAGTTATTGTAATAATCGTTACACAGAAGACCGAAAGGTGACTATTACATTGCATTATATATTTGATAATCCGATTTATTTAAGAATACGGACCGAGCAAGTGAAGCAAAGGTATTATTATGAAGCTATATCTTAAAAATGTAATTTCTTACATACCGACTGGTTTGATCATCGATCATTCATTGGAACACATTACCGTATATACTCGCGTAAATCCGATACCAACTACAAACTGCATAGACCCAGATCTGCCGTCTCATAATGCCCCGGCCGATCTGGGTCTATGCAGTTGGTAAGGACTAATCAGTAGAACAAACAGCAGGGTCTATGTCGTTTGCATTTGGACTCAATTTATACGCGAGTATATACGGTAATTGACATCTATAAATGTAACTTATTAAATCTATAGCGGGGCAGTTGATACTGCATCTAATTTGGGCTTTTAATTAAGTTTTATTCAGAAGGCTTCATCTGCGATGGGTATGTGGTCGCCCATCTAAGGTTAATGGCTTTCTCTGAGTTCTAGAGTGTCCTCGACCGCCAACTAATTTACGCCATCAGCAGAACCTTTAAAAGCGCGCTTTACAAAATTTTGAAACTTCCTCAGCAATCCACCTGAAGGCTTTTTAATGATATTGATTTGAATGGACACAACGATCGGGTAATATTTTACAAAATTTATAGTATTTTGGGGCATACAATAAAATAACAAGAATTACTAAGGGACTGATGCTCTACTGGCCGAAAAGAATTTGCGCGAATACACGGGAATTTTTGTTGTTGTTGTTGTTGTTGTTGTTTTTCATTTGTTTTTCTTTTAACTGCTGAATATTTAAACCAGATATTGCTGAGAAACTCCAACCTACCAAATTTGGTAAAACAAATATTTTCTTATATGTTCAATCAGTGGCGTAACAACCGCCCAAGCAACTGCGGGGGTGGGGTGGGGCCCAGAATTCCCATCAAACATGCGAAATTTTATTGGGAGGGGCCCCAGAATTAAGTTTTATGTTTTGCTGCGGGGTGGGTGGGTGGGGGCAAACTTTCTTGCTACGCCACTACGTATGATTTTCTTAAATGCTCACAAGATAAGTGCCGTAGAAAATCTTTGTAATGACCTTTGACCTTGAACCGGACATGGGTAGAAGACCCTTGAACTTGTCTCAGATATGATCAAGATATACCCACATGCAAAGTTTGGTTCAATCCATAACTAATATTATTTGTTAAAGAAACCTAAGTTATTGAACTGGCATAATTCAATAGATTCAACTGATATATACACAAACTGGGTTTGATAAAAAAAATATCCATTTATACTTGTTTGTGTTATCATGTTTACAAGACATTACAGATAAACATCTAAGTCAAGACACTTAATCCTGAAATCAATGTCAGAGTGTTGGGTATCAACATGTTTATTCAAATCCGTTCAGGAGGAGTATTGATAACAATATTTTCAAAATGGTTGCAATGGCGGCCATGTAGGAGGTAAAATCCGTACCATGTTCATTTTAGACCAACTAGATATAATAGAAACGATTCTAATAAAAACATCATGTCGATTAGACCATTCGTTCAGGAGGAGTAGACATAACAAGATTTTCAAGGTGGCTGTTATGTTTGATATCAACATTTTCATCTAGAACGATCCATATATCATAAGAAGTCTTTCAATGGAAACCCCATGTCAGTATGATCATTCCTTTGATGAGGAGTAGCGACAACAAGATTTCCAATATGGACGCCTTCGACCTACTAGATGTATCATAATAAGTCTCGTAATACAAATCCCATGTTGTTACGACTATTTGTTAAGGAGTAGCAGCGATGAAAGATTTTCACGTCAGCTGCCATGGCGGCCTTTTTGGACATCAGATAGGCACAGTTTTCATGTTGAATAATTTATATATCATAAGGAGTCAGGAGGAATAGTGATAACAACATTTTACGGATGGCCGCCACGGCAGTTATCTTGGATGTCTGAGGGTCACCAATTTCATTTAGGATCAACTAGGCCTGACGAGAAAACTGTGTGCAAAGTTTGATGACTTTCTTTAATGCAAATCCCACACGAATATTGTAATTCTAATTACAATATGGGTTCACTTATTTTGCGTGTCTGGATATTCTTGATACCAATTTACGAAACATGCGGCATACTAAAAATAAGTACGTCATTTTTCAGCAGACGATGCAATAATATTTGAGAAAATAATATTCTGATGTTCGTGAGAGGAGCTCAAGGGGTAGAGCTCATTGTCTTCGGTTTAAGCATTACAGAAAGCGGAAAATCGTCCGAATTGATTTGTTTTAATGTTAGTAATTGAACACGGTCTGGAAATACGATATATATATATATATATATATATATATATATATATATATATATATATATATATATATATACCTATTTCACTGCACTATAGCCTTTGTATACGTTAGCATTTTTATTTGTATTTTAGATGAAAATGATTGCACTAGTTTCATATTTCTCTCAAGATTTGCTAATGCATGCAATCATATCGCAATAGGGAGAAATATAATTAACATAGACTGTGTAGCTAGACTAGCATTACCATCTTCATTAGAATACTGGATAGTAGGATCTATGCCACTTTAGAAATGGTATGCATGCACTGTGCATGCTAAATGCGCACGAGACATTCCCCAGACCATGCAGCAGCATGCATGCACACTAATATATTATATGTGAGTAAACCAGGCCCCAATGCATATTCGACAGAATCAAACGGACACGTCCTTCAGGTCGACATATATTTAGTGCTCTTCTTTGTATATATATATATATATATATATATATATATATGTGTGTGTGTGTGTGTGTGTGTGTGTGTGTGTGTGTGTGACTTTAAAAGAGTACAAGTCTCTTTTTTTCTCAAGCAGTCTTAATTTGCTGATTAGTAAAAGAATCATAAAATCTTTCGTCAGTTGGAATTGTAATCGTTTCGAAGCTCATGCTAGATGAAGCCTCTTTACAACAGATCCGAATAACTTGCTATCTGTATTTGTAGAGACTCCACCAATAAATAAAACAAGAACATAGATGAGACACTGTCCTAACAAATTAAATATAGTTAAAATTAACGAGGCTTCTAACCATTTATAAAAGCTGAATTTAAGATCTCAAGATTATTGATCGAGATGTTGCCTCCCATTGGCTAACATTAAAACAATAATAACATCACCAGCAACCATTACTCAGACATATGCTGTGCCCATCTTCCCGTTAGATATGTATATATTAGAAATTACTGATGAAAACTACCATCATGTACTGTACTCACTAATTTGCATATGCCCGCCCCAGCTGTACACAAAATCGGAATCGATACAGGGGAAATAACTGATTTTGTTTTAATTCAACATAAGCTGAAGGTGTATTATCAGTAGTGTAAATTGCATGAATAATAACTCAGTCATTAATAACTCATCGTATCAGTTCGTAACAACTAGAGATAAAGTATTTATATCGGCCTCTTAAGGACAAATTTCTTGACAACAGAATTTTTTTTTTAGTAGTCTTTCGTCAAGTAATATAAATAATGAAAGTTCTTCGACACAAAAACAGACACCATTATCATAAACAGACACTATTATCACCAACAAAGTTAAACAAAATAGTCAGGTATACCCTACTTAATTGAAATAAATTTATTTACAAAAGTCTTTCCAATTTTTTTTTTTTTCTGTAGATTTTAGTGATGCAAAAAGTTAGATCTGAAGTACTAGCAAGTAATTTGATGCTTGCACTTTTTGCCAACTGAAGCTGCTAGGTAAGTGATAATGAAAGGGAGAAATACTAGGTAAGTGATACATTACAGAAAACAAATATGAAGATGGGACCTACAGACCGTAAATAATTTCAATATTGAATGAGTAGTCAAATTTCTACTCAACTTTATTCATATCAGATAGCTGGGATGAAAATGAACTATTGAACTTCATCCAAATAAAATTTACTTCGGAAGATAAAGATCAATGTGGCACTGAAGTAGATAGGTCTGAAATTGAAAAAGGTTATTAAATTACCTAAATCAAACAGATGCCCGGGATATTTTGGTTTTGTTTTGGACTTCTACTAACATTATTTGTATCTCATACAAGACGTACAGAGCCTGCGTGTCGATCCCACGATCGAATCATTGCTGCAAAAGTTTGAACTTATGCCAAATCTACAAGAACCCTTGTTCTCTTTCCTGATAGCCTTCTTGCAAGCATCATTAACAATGGCTTGTTAACACTTTTAGGAGTTGCCGAAGTTTTCATTTTTGGTATTGTGTTCCCAGCAGCATTGTGGAGTAATTTAGTAAATAATAGTATCGAATCTGTTATGTTTTGTATACGATAAGCCGTCCAATTTGATTCGCACAGAGTCTGAAACGTTTGCCAGTCTGCGTTATTCAATTCCCATCTCTGGCTTTGCCATTGGGATTTGGGTGTATTACCTCCTAAATATATTGAAAAGTGGTCACTACCGCAGAGGTTGCCATCAACTTCGCAAGAAAAGTAAATTAAATAAGATGGATCACAGGTCAGATCTAGGGACTTGTAGGATCCTGCGGCATGTTGCTGGTAAGGTAATAGACTTGTCGTTAAAATGCAAAGATTATATTTTGAAACATAGTCCTCTTTTTTGTTTTTCTCTGTCGTTGATATTTTTGCATTCCCAAAGTGTATGGTGGCAATTAAATTAGCCAAGGAGAACAAATGGTGCTGTTAAATGTTCAATAAGATGGTCATATGAATTTGTTACATTGTCAGAATCGTGCAGTATTTCTCTATACTGCACTGCTTCATACTGTACGACACATGTGTCTACAAATAGTATCGTGTCTTAAGAACTGTTGTAAATAAACAATGTGCGCTCATGTAGCAGACGACAGATCTTTTGATTTATTAGATTTATCTGTGGATGAACGAAGCAAACTGTTTTAGCCATTTGAAAGTGGAGGTGATAAAGTTGACGATGTGGATGCGTTCATTGAATCACAAAAGAAACTTTCAACCAAGCAAGCGACTGAACGCGATATCCGCAATGTCCAGCGATGGATTAATGACAACAAACGCGAGACATGCAGTTTTGAAAATATCATTCTGATCATTTAAACATTTATTTAGTAGAAATGTTCATAACGATTTGTAAATCAAATGGTTCAGACTATGAGATTTGTTCTCTAGAGTTTATAAAAAGTAGCATAGAAAGGCATCTTAAGGTCAAGGTCTATCCCATCTCTCTCAGATACCGCCCATTTTACAAGCCAGTCCAAGCACTAAATTCGAAAAATATGTAACTGAAGAAGGCGGGTTTTGGTAGAAAAGCAAGATCCTGAGATCCAATAAGCCAAGATGACGAGAAGCCTTATTTTCCGCTGGTGCAATGGGCTGTTACACCCAAGCTGCTTTGCAGTCTTCCCTGTTTTACTTTTATGAGAAAATGTTTGGATTTATAGTACAAGTCATACAGGTCATGTAGCTGGTGTCCCGCCAATAAAGATCATGCAAGTGACAGGGCATATAAATATGTCATCTATAGCTCGCAATAACAATGGCAATAAATGTACTTTCCTTTCTGCATCTTGAATTTCCTTAAAACGTACTTTCTTAGTTATTGCTGCTAATTAGAATTACACGTGTTTCAAAAATTAGAAAAGTAAGATCCTCCGATCCAATAAGCCAAGATGACGAGAAACCTTATTTTCCGCTGGTGAAATGGGCTCTTACACCCAAGCTGCTTTGCAATTTTCCCTGTTTTACTTTTTTCTGTATCTTGGATTTCCTCAAAACGTACTTTCTTAGTTATTTCTGCTAATTAGAATTACATGGATTCCAAAAATTGATCCACATCACGAAATTGTATTGCAATCTAGACTACATTTCCAACAGAAATCACATTCCAAAGGAGAATTTACTGCATTCCAAAACAAAATGAATGTGATATTCCCTAACAAAAATATTTAATCCTGTATCTTCTTGAGAATTTTAGCTAAAAGAATTTCTTATTCTACCCACCTTATGATTCCAAACTATCAATGGCAATTTGTTTAATTACGGTTGTGTATTTACTTTGGAATCTAGGAGAAATTAAATTACTTTGTTTCTTGTAGTGTGTCCTTTTTATTATGTTTCTTGTAGTGTGTCCATTTTATTATTCAGGTAGAAAAGCAAAACGATTATATAATAAAAACCTTACTACATTTGTATAGGAAAAAATGAACTCGTTTTTTTCTGAGCTATACTGCACTCTCAACGTCGTGCAGTATAGCTCAGAAAAACTCGTTCATATTTTCCAATACAAATGCAGTAACCCATAATTTCAAAATGGTGGCCTAATGTTAATTTCCCGTTAGGGTCGATACATTTTTGACCCTGTTTAACATGGGATTCCCGTTTATGTCTATATCGCCAACGGTTCTATAAATATTGAGGCCAACCACTTCTAACAATGTAATAATGCAATCCCTTGGAGGTCAACCACTTCTAACAATGTTTCCATTTTTCTTCGACTATCCAATTTCCCCGTGTTAAATTCTTGTTTGGGCCTATACATTTTCGACCCTTTGAGGTTATAAACTTTCGACCCTAACTTTTCCACGTTAAATTCCCTTTTGGATCTATAAACTTTCGATCCTTTTAACTATATAAACCCATTTGGGTCTATTTCGTCACCCATTCCTACCCCCCTGTGGTAGTGACCACTTAATATAATTAAAAAAGGGTAACGCACTCAAACCTCAGGATATGTCAGAGATGGAAATTTCGAAAGGTAAATTCGACAGCTGATCGTTCGGACAATGTGGCAATTCAAATGCTCTTATTTACTAACATACTCCAGAATGTTGCTGGGGATACAATACCAAAGACTTCAGCAATTCCTCAACTTGTCAAGAAAACAGATTCTCGCAAGTATGCTATCAAAGAACGAAGAAAAGTCCTGCAGATTTCAATGCGAATCTAACAGTTGTAAAATCTAATAAATACCGTATACACAGATCTATAGTTGGGAGTACCATTAGAGAACTCAACTGATAGACACGAAGATTATATGTGTTTAGGTTAAACTCCCGTTCAGTTTAATTTAAATGGAATATGGTACAGAATATCACTGGTATAAATAAAACAAATGTAATGAGTATCAAAATTAATCGGATAAACTGTTCACTACCTTGACAGAAGTTTTAAATATTTTGGCTGAAACATTCTTCAGCAATTTTAACTATTCCGAAAACTTCCACCATATCCAAAAGCTGATGGAAGAGGTTCCCTTAAATTTTAAATCTGCCAACGCTGAAGATTAAAATCAACATTTCACTCTCATAAAGGTGCGAAACTCTCTTGATAGGGCACATGACCATTCAACAGGACCAGATTATATCGACTACCAATTTCTGAAGCAATTACCTGATGCAGCTCTCAATAAACTACTAAATATTTTCGATAATATTTGAAAAACTGGCGACTTTCCCTGTCATGTTGCGAAGCAACAATGATACCAGTACATAAATCTGGAAAAGACCATATAGACACATCAAACTATAGTCTCATACCAATAAGAAGCTGTATTTGCAAAATCATGGAGCGAATCTTAAACGACAGACGTCTCTGGTATCTGGATTCCAACAATCAACTATCAGACTTTCAATGTGGATTCAGGCGCAAGAGGAGGACAGTGGACCATCTAGTCAGACTTTGACATTTGACAGAGGATCTGTCATAAAGAAGGAAACTATAGTTGTCATCTGTTTCTTTTACTTTAAGAAAGCTTATGACACCATATGTATGGAAGTACGGCAAAATGAATGACTTATTCATCCTACGTCTCAGGGGCTGACTGCTTAATTTTATATCGATCGTATTACTTCAAAAACATAAAAAAAACAAAAAAGAAGAAAAAAGAAAAGAAAATTTCTGAGTTAATGTAGATATCACCCTTTCTGAAAACTAGCATTAGGATATGGGTGTACCTCAGGCCACGATACTGTCAGTTACCCTTTTGTACATAAAAATTAACAACATCGTCAAATGCCCTAATCCAAGAACTAACTGCTTATTACACGTCAACGACTTTAAGATCTGCTATATGTCTAAATGTATGCACACTATCGAACGTCAACGACAGACAGTGCTTAAACAGACTTCCAAAATGTCAAGAAGAAGACGAGTTAACATTGTTTTATGCACTTTTACTAACCGAGCAGAATTAATGATGACCACAAATTCTATCTTGAAGGTTCTCTAATTCCTGTTGTAGAAGAGATTAAAGTTTTAGGACTTATTCTGGATCATACGCTAACTTTCCTTCCGCATATTTGATACCTCAGGGACAAATGTCAAAAGGCCACATAATTAATACGATCGGTACCAAAACACAAACAAGGTAGATAGGAAGGTATATCTCCGGTTATACAGGACTTTAGTAAGATCTAAACTTGACTTTGATTCATTGTGTCGCGTTAGTTTGTAAATCTTAACCGCATATACTTGATCCGATACACAGTCAAGGAGTTAATCTCTGTCTTGGAGCATTTAGATCTTCCCGTTAGAAAGCATCTATGTTTAGGCAAAATGAACCATCATGTGACCTCAGTCGAAACAAATTTACTCTTTAATATGTTATCAAACTATGATCTAATCCATCAAATACGCATATAATTCGGTATTTTGGACTTATAGCAAAAACTTTGTACGATCGGAAAGAACGTTTCATTCCAGCTTTTGGTATACAAATTCGCCCTCATCGAAAAGCATCAAAAATCATTCTTGCCAATACTGCAAAATTCGCCATTCTCACATGACCACCTTAATTATTAAGACCTCCAAAGATAATATTTGATGTTTTGCATTTTTTTTCAATCCCCTCGTTTTTTAGAGTAAATACGATAAAATTAGAGTCTCCTGTCCTGGCCTCAATACAGACGGTTTGAAAGATGGAGACAAGGTTAGAGGTGCAGTTGCAACTTCCCACAATCCCATCTCTAGCCGGTTATCTGATGCGGCCATTGTTTTTACCGCAGAAATTATAGCCATACTCATATCTTTCACCCAATTTCTAAACCTCTAAACAAAAAATAATAATTTCATAATCTTTTGCGATTCCCTTTTTACACTGTAAGCCCTAATAACCTCAATTTTTAACCACGCTTTATTATCCCAATTCTTGTAAAAACAGGATTTGCTCATAAAATCTGGAAAACGTAATCTGTACTGTTGTCCGCCTAGTCCCATTGGTGTTAAGGGTAATGAGATGTATCAGATAAAGCAGTCCAAACTGTCCTGCAGTCACCCGTTTCTAAATGAAAGATTCTATGTAACGACTTCAAGTATTATATTACTCGTCATGCTATATTTACCTGTCAAATTAATGTGGAATGAAAACTCCACAAACAAGCTTCAGAACATCAAACCCATCATTGGAGAATGGTATCCCTTATATAGAACAAATCGGACAAAAATCTTTCTCGTTACACATATCCTTTCTTTCTGAATCGAAGTTGCCTACGGGGATAAGTAAGCTGTTACTTTAGTGGGGAAAAATTAAAACTCAATTAAACGATATTTACTGCATCGTCAATTTTTCGAGTATTCAGTGAAGAATTGGATAAGGTACAATTTCCACGATTTGTAAGGGTATCTCTATTCCCTTTAAATACGAATGTATGTTTGGTCTCTGGCCATTGTTAACTAACCCGACTTCAAATCAGGTAATGCCCTTTCCTCTCTCAGTATTGGTATGGCGACACATTAGCCTGGTCCCCAGGGCCGGCGAAAGTTTATTTAGTGCCCTAAGCGATCCTTCAACCTTGCGCCCCCACCCCTACAATTAACTTTCGAAAATGAATATTGTACATTTATTCTTTCCTTCTGTTTTTCTCTTTTTATTTTAAGACGCTTATTATCTTCTATTTGACGCTATTTCTCTTTCTTTTTTTCATTCATTCAGTATTTTGCCGCCCCCCCCCCCCCCCTCAAAAAAAAAAAAAAAAAAATGTGTCGCCCTAGACGACCGCCTAGTTTGCCTAGCGGTTAAACCGACCATGCTGGTCCCCGACTAGTCTGTAGCTACCAATCCTTTAGGTAGAGAAATGGCAGAGGACCAGTCATTGCAGAATATAATATGCAGATTAATTTGAGTGGTTGAACAAATTATAGCAACAGTTTTACTTACTTACATGACTATTTAACATAACTTTTTATTTATTTAAACTTTCAAATTGAACATTTTTTTAAATAAATATTATATTTATTCATAAATTACATTTACATTATCTGCCTCCACTAGATACAAATTCAAAACAAAAGCCTATTTGTTAAGTCTAAACTAATTTATGGTACGTGCGATGTATAAGAACCTTATAACAACTCCAATCGCCAGCTAGGTGTGAATTTTACTAATTCAACTGTTTATAACTGTGACATTTTTCATCTAACTTTCAGTGAAATTTCACAATATACTTAGGAGTCTTGTTTCAGTAAATGGAAGATGTTTCAAAAGGAAAAAGGTCGCTTGTAAAGAAAATAAATATACAAAAGAGTAGGAGATGCATCTTCCATTTTTCTGATGGCTCAGTTGAAGTGCCAATGAAGAGAATCCATACTTGAATAAACGTATCACAGCAAAATCGAAATTTTAGCTTAGGGAATTCCCAAGTTAGGGTACAATTGTCAAGTTCTCAGTAAATAACCGTCTCACTGTATTAGTCTATAGGTCTTTCTATCTATATCTGATATTATTTTGTACAAATCAAGCGATGGGGTAGCCCGTGCATCTATCAGATGCACGCACCAGACAAAACATGTGTTTGATGAACAGTCAATGGATATGGCACAACAGGCAGATGACTGTAAGAGTAAAAACACAAATCTAAGTTTTTGCATTAAATAAGCATATACTTCTTCCCACATGTCCTTATCCTACATGGTCTTTTCAAGGTAATTGCTGGGTTTTTTTTTTTTTTTGTTTGGTGCTAGTCAGTTCGTCCAAGCCTAAGAAAGCATGGTTTATATCATTAGACGGCTATAATTGAAAAATAATTGCTTGTCAACATGGAACCTGTTGTAGCCAAATAAAACTGGATATTCTAAATCTTCATAGCGTATATGAATGTATGTATGTATGTATGTATGTATGTATGTATGTATGTATGTATGTATGTATGTATGTATGTATGTATGTATGTATGTATGTATGTATGTATGTATGTATGTATGTATGTATGTATGTATGTATGTATGTATGTATGTAAATATATATGTATGTATGTATGTATGTATGTATGTATGTATGTATGTATGTATGTATGTATGTATGTATGTATGTATGTATGTATGTATGTATGTATGTATGTATGTATGTATGTATGTATGTATGTACGAACTGACATAATCTCTCTCTTTCTCTGCAAATTTCTCTCAACAAACAAAGCAATAGTCTCTGGGTGTATTGGACGAAATTCCAGAAATTACTGCACAATTCCTCAGTAAACAATGAAGTCATCCGTTCAATGCAGGGCCGGGCTGTATAAGCAATGTATCAGCCCTATTAATCAGAAAGTTATCCACAAAATGCCAGAGCGAATAGATACCAAAAACACTCAGATATACAATCTGTGTAATAAGAATAATTCAGTAGGTGTATGTATTATGTATGTATGTATGTATGTATGTATGTATGTATGTATGTATGTATGTATGTATGTATGTATGTATGTGTGAAATGAATATATGCATGTATTTCTGCATATACGTATGCATGTGTGAATGTGTGTACGCATGAGGGGGGGGGGGGGGGCGATGAACAAGAATGGTTCGGCAAGTTGACAAATACGCAAAACGATCTAAATAATTTATATTTGACCAGAACCATGGTAGATTTGCACTCGTTGGTAATACTGCTGTGCATTACAAATGTATATGTTGATTACGATGGAGTAGAAGTAAATACCAATTAGCATTTCTTAATTCTTTGGAAGCAGATATATGTAGTGTCTAAAATAGATTTAGGTCAGTATATAAATCTGTTATCACTCACTCATTACCATTCGTCCACTTTATTTTTTACAATGTCATTATATTCTGTAAACAACTTTAAAAGCTCTTCTTTGTAAGTTTGGAGTGTAAACGAAATGAATCAGTATGTATGCATGTATGGCTGGTTGGTTGAGTGAGTAAATAGGTGGATGGATGCGTGGGTATCTATCTATCTATCTATCTATCTATCTGTGTGTGTGTGTCTGTGTGTGTCCGATTTAAAGTTTGCAATATCCTAATACATTACATTTTATAACCCCTTTTTAAGTGATATTAATTAATATTTTCAAAGTTCATACCAAATGAGAATAATTATGCATGGTCCGAAGTCTTTATTAAAGTGGAAATAAAAAGTTAAGTATTAAATATTTCAAATTTATTAGGATACATTTCAAACGTAGTTCTTTCTTTAAACTTATTTTCTCGAAGTATATTTAAGAACTATAATAGCTGGTATATGTTTATGGAACCATAAGAAAGCTTGTTGCTAAGCGAATTTTTTCAGTTTTGATACTTGACTACTTAGGTAATTTGGATTTTCAGAATTACACGACATTACTATTCCTATCATTATTGAAACAGACCATTACTATTGAAATTCTTATTGAAACATACCGTTACTATTAAAATTCTTATTGAAACAGACCATTACTATTGAAAATCTTATTGAAACAGACCATTACTTTTGAACTTCTTATTGAAACAGACCATCACTATTGAAATTCTTATTGAAACAGACCATCACTATTGAAATTTTTATTGAAACAGACCATCACTATTGAAATTCTTATTGAAATATAATATCACTATTCAAATTCTATTGAAACAGAATATCACTATTGAAACTCTTATTGAAATAGACCATCACTATTGAAATTCTTATTGAAATAGAATATCACTATTCAAATTCTTATTCGAACCGAACACAATTCAAAATTCTTGCCACGGCTCCCACACAAAGGTGTCAGCATCGTGTCTCAGATTTTCATAAGATTAAGGTGGTTATAGAGTAGTTAATCCAAAATCAATGAAAAGGTTATCTTTAACAGCTTGATGAAAATACCCACAATTTCTCATCGATATTTTCGATATCTCAAGTTCATAATGCAAATAAAATGTTTAATAAATATTTAATATATCCTTAATATATCTTCGTTATTTATATAATTGTAAGGTTAAGGTTCGTGTTGCTATATTATAAAATTAGTGACTCTCACTGCCATCAACATACAGAGAGAGACAGAGACAGAGACAGACAGACATACAGACAGACAGAGACAGAGATAGGCGGCGGGGGTCCCAGAGTTTATTTTTTCTTTCTAAAATATATTAACTTAGATTTACAACGCTCGAAAAATTAATAGGGTTGCCACGCCCTATTTCACATTATAGTAACCGACTGTAAGTTCGTTTTCCGGAAGTTGCGGTTTTCAAGTGCGAATTTGGTACCTAACATTCTGACTTAAAGAGTAAACAATGATCCGCATTTATATTGGAAACCTCTGGATATATTGCAGGATCTAAATATCTTGTCGAGTTTTTCCTGCATAACGAAGGTTTCCAATGTACTATGAAAAAGCGACTGTATGGTCATTTGATTGACACTGTATTGAATTTGCAACTCACTCGATATCCATCACAGCAATAGGACAGCTTCGCTCACAATGTCCGGAAAAAAGCATATAGCGTTACTACATTGTGTACCTGCTGTGACACAAAAACATTGTGATAGTGCCAAATTTCCTTGGCTGTGGTCAGATAATACCAAATTAGTAAATATTCATACATCATAGATCTGTACATTTGCCAAGTATATTCCAGATATGTACATCTGAAAAGTACACCTTGGATCTATACATCTGAAAAAGTACATTACATTGTGCATTTGAAAAGCTTGAAATCATTGATAAATCTCATCTACCCAAATTTAAATACATCTCTGTATGCATTATTATTTATGGCAGCATCAGTTGTCTGGATAGAGATAAATTGTTGGGTGCATCCAGCTATAGGTTATCTTGAAATGCACTATATGTAAAATTATTCCAGAATTCATATTATCTTTTTATTCATCTTTTTAAGCAACCTTTAAAACAGATTGTAGGTATCAAAATAAAGTACAATAAAGTAAACTGAAAAGAAAGAAAGAAAGACAAAAGTTGGAAAAAAGGTACAAAACTACTGCATAATGAATCTAATGATTTATATAGATACAAAATTTAATCATTTAAGGTAAAGAAAGGATTTGAGCAAATAGAGAAGATTGCAAACCGTCCATCCGTACAAGTAAAAAACGAAACAAAACAAAACAAAAACAAAAACAAAAAAAAAACGCAAACGATTAAACAAACAACGACATCAGGAACTTTATAAAAAGACAGATAGATAGATGAAACCTCGCATATAAATCAGAAAATTTATTATGATTCTTTATTAAAGTGATCATACCATAAGAAACAAATTATTTGTTAATATACAAATGAATGATTGAATAAATGAATGAATAAATTAATCGATCATAATATTGAAAATGATTCTGATCATTCATTGGATCTATTATACTAACAACAGGTAAACACTGGCAATTTTATGATAAAATTCTAGTGTATGTTTCTTCTCTCAGAGGTTAAACATTCGAAGAATGCTATTGGAGTTTTAAAAAATTGTATGGAGTGGGTAGCACGCCATATTGTTTTGATGCAGATCCTGAATGAGATAGTTACAACTAATGCGTAGTTTCTAATTGGTTATTTCCCCCGTAAGTCTAGATTCTGCACGTAGACATAACTTATGACCTCAGCTGCTGAAGATGCCTGTACCGTATATTTCACTACATAAGTAGGCTTTGTTGAAAGTAACAATCTTGATCGAAGATCGAAATCGTAATGCAAGCAACATGACAAAAATTCATGTCATCAGTTAAGTCAACCTTTAAAGTACGCGTATCATGTGATTGTATTTCTTCCTGGTTGTCCAGCTTCTAGAGACCATTGAATTTTTGCTCCTTGGTAAAATCTGGGGAGGTTCATAATATGCGTATATACTGTAGAGAAATACACAGGCGTACATTGCTGTTGAGATTTTTGCGCCGACGCAGTGCAGCTGCCTCCTTGAGGAATAAAGAATTTTCTAACGTACTTCCTTAGTAAGTGACTAATTCACGAGGTTTTGTCGATGTATAAATACAGGAACAAAATGTTCATCGAACATTCACAATAAGAAAGAAGCAACTCAGACACAGCTGGTAATTGGAGAAGAGAGAACATTACAAATAGAAATGGAAACGAGACTTTGTCTTCTTGCAATTTTGGTAAGCTCTTTTGTCTTTATATTTATAAATCACTTCAGAATAATTCTCGTTATGAAATTCTGCTTAGTAACAGAGAAATGTCGTTGTTGTTTACCTTAAACCAACAAATTTTGTTTTGTTTGAAAAACCTATTACTTGTGTCTAAGTAATTTTCATATCAAAAGTTCCGTTTAAGGCATTAACAAAGATAATATTGTAATATATATTATATATAGTTTTCCATATTCCAATAACAACTTCAATATATATATATATATATATATATATATATATATATATATATATGTATATATATATATATATATATATATATATTATTTAATCTTGAAAAATGCTAATTTTCAGTCAATTTGTCAATCTTTCTTTCACTTTGAACTGTCTATGCGAAGTCATATTGAAGAATAAACAGAATAAGGATATAGGTGTACAACTGAATCCCATGACCAACCTGATCCTATCAAATTAATGTAAGTCTTGCGGGTAGAAACATTGCTGATATTTGAAATTGTATCAGTTTGATGACTTACATTTAGCAGAACTGAAGTATTCAATGGATGCATTTATCTTTCAGATTGGATTGTGTGTATCTGCCCCAAGCATTGATCAAGACACAAAAGGTATATGAGCTTCTTCTTATTCTAGAATAGTTGGGATAGACCAGTTTCGGTGATAATCTGCCTTTTCCCAACTTTGAGCGTATCTGCCCCGGAAGAGTACTCGGCATATAAACATGTATTCTGATCTGATATGATTAAAATATCTCAGTAAATTTGGAAATGTTTCAATGACTTTATTTGGGAACATTTTATTGAATCTGGCAGAAAATAACATTACAGATGGCCTCGAAAAAAATATCTAAATATTTTTTTTTTTTAAACTGAAGAGTAAAATACTTAGATTTCGAGGGTTAGATTCCCTATCAAAAGAGAAAAGTGAAATTTTCTGTTGGGGGATAACGATTTGTTTGAGTAAATTGTGATTCTTGTATTTTTCTTGTCTTATAAACTGACGCTCTCAGCGTTTTTCCTCTTTCTATGCGCCTCGAAATGTTTGTGTTCTCTTATTTCCACACGAATTCTACCATTTTCGACAACTTGAAGGAATCTTCATGATAGCATGTAATTGATTCTTATATTCATACCAATTTCATCCGTTCTTTCTTTAAAAGAAAAAGAGATGAGTGTCATAAATTGGTGTTAGGTTCAAGAAAAAATAATGCAAAAAACGTTTGATAGCGTTAATTGTATCTGTGATACCTCTTCATTACGCACAAAGGAACTGCATAAAAATTCATTAGACGAATATGAGTAATTACAAAACAATCGACATTTTGTGTAGCCTTTAAAAAAAACAAAAAAAAAAAAAAAAAAAAACCAAGCACACTTGACTTTCCAGAAAAATACATTATAGGTTGTTAGACAATGAAATTTTCATACTTAAAAGAGCGTCTAATGAGATGATCCACGTTTTTTTTTTCTTCATATCAATCTTCAAAATTAAATGGTATCGAAGAAATGTAATCAGTTTGCATTCATATTGTTTGTAATATATAAATACCTTACCGTATTTGTCCACATTTCAGAAGATCATTGTCGTTTCTTGTATACTAAGGTAAAATTGAAGGTTGATATGAACAAAGATTTGGATCATCTCCGTATCAAATGAAATCATGTATTAATTTTTTGCTTGAGCGTTAACGTGAGCAAATTGTCAAGTGTTAAATCTGTTCGCATCTGCAATCTTTAATGAAACTACCCAAATATGGATCATGTAGAGGCAGTGAGTCGCACACCATAGCCCGCCACCGGCCTCATGATCAAAGTTTCGGCAAGGGCCATCACTCAAACTTATACTGTTGATACTTTTTTCTAGCGTGTGGGACCAAGCCAGCTGACATCATGTTTCTTCTTGATTCCTCGTCCAGTATATATATTCTTGACTACAAGAAGCAGTTAAACTTCGTCAACAGGATTATCGACACTTTTGAAATTGGACGGGACAAAACTCGTGTTGGAGTATCCATTTTCTCCTTCACTTACCAACCATCCATCGACCTGGCTACATATGATGACAAGGAGAGCCTGAAGCGCGCAGTCAACCAGACTCGATACCTTACTGGGGGTACCAACACCCACATAGCCCTGGGTGAGCTTAGACGATCTGGTTTCCGTAACGCACGGCCCAACGTTCCTCGTATCGCCATTGTCATGACTGATGGCCAGTCACAGGACTTCAAGAAGACCTCTGAGGAAGCACAGCGGTTGAAGGCAACTGGCGTCACCGTGTTTGCGGTTGGCATTGGAAAAGACGTCGACATGAAGGAACTGAGGGCCATCGGAAGCGAACCTTCGGACCAATACGTTCTGCTAGCCAACAACTTCGATGATCTTGATTCAATTTACAACAGACTGGCCGTCAGGGCTTGTGGAGGTGAGCATACTTACATTTTGTCTGAAATGTCTTATACATTTACTTTTTAAATCAGGTATAATTATCTTTATTTTGGATCAAAAATGGTCACTGATCATTTTATTGCAATGAACATACACGTAGCTTTTCTAATTTGTAAAAAAGAAGAAAGAATTCATTAAACTTAATATTTTGGTTCACATCCTTTATCATTAAAAGCATTTAAACTAAACTGAGGAAAATTATAATAGTATAAAAGATCTTCTTTATAGACAATATATAGTATGATATTTCTATAGTATAAACAGTATGAACATAATATGACTACGTTTCTTAGATAATCTGTAACATAATGCCAAAGTTTCGGCACTTTTGTTTTAGCTCAAGAAGGCGAGAAACCTACCACTACCACTACCCTTAAACCGACTACAACCACTAAATCAACCACCACTACCACCACTGAGCCAACAACAACAACTACTCAGCCAAAAACCACTGAGCCATCAACGACAACAACAGAGAAAACCACGACAACCACTGAGCCAACAACCACAAAGAAAATAACTACCCCAGTGTCTATCATGGATGACCAGCCAACCTGTGGAAGAAAAAACATGGCCGACATCATGTTTGTCTTTGATTCGATGGCCTTCGGGTACACAAAGACAATGTATATCTACAGATTTATCAACGAGATTCTACGGTACATGAGCATTGGATCTGGAAATATCCGAGTGGGACTTATATCCGAATACTGTCAGAACACAGATATTACCCTTAACCAGTACACGGACTTGACCCAGGTGTCCAATGCAATCGCTTCATATCAGTATCTCGGCTTGGCGCCATATATCAAACAGCTTCGAATCACAGGCTTCGATCCTACTCGCGGCGGGAGACCTAATGCACGCCGTATAGCCGTCATATTCGTTGAAGAGAGATTCGAGAACGTCCAAGATGTCCTGAGCGAGGCAAAGCGAGCCAAGTTCCAAGATATTGAGATGTTTGTTGTTTCCATAGGAAAGACGACCAGTGAAGAGTATGTGAACACGATGTGCAGCAGTCCAGCCAGCCGACACGTTACTCACGTACCGTCTTTTGAAGTCTTGGTGTCTTATAGACCAGTCTTTCTTCAGCAAGTTTGCTACGGTGGGTATTTGCCATGTCGACGTATTAATTGTAGAATTTGTTAAATTTTGGAACAGATTTCCTAGTGCTCGTATATAGTATTAGCGCCATTATCATAAGTGAACTTACAATAAAAACAGTTCCATATGTATGAAGATTAAGATGATCACAGACACTTGTTTGTATGTATGGCCACTTAAAATTTACAGCTTTTTGACTTTTTCACATATGTCGCATTGCTAACGAATACGGTAATAATTATTTCATGGATAATTAAAGGAATGGAAATTACAGATAAAATTTTGTGAAAAAATAGAATTACTTGTCATGAACTAGGTAATGTAGATTACTGAAAAACAAAAATTATGAAATGGAAAATGTTCAACAAAATCGTTTGATACAATCTCATTTATATTTTACAGGTCTGTAAAAGAGTGGCAGTGACCTATTTTAAGATTCTCAAGTGAAGGGGAATTTTTCACCTTTAAACAGACCATATCCTCCATTGGAGACAACAGCCCACATTGCTATCAGTGTTGTATACGTATTTCGTAATTGAAAAAATATTTTTTATAATTATCTATATTGTTTGTAAATCATTTACAAGTATTTTGTATGTTATCGTTTGGAAATTGCTGTGCTTTAATTTATCGCGAATTCCATCACTTTCATTGATATTTATTGCTCAATATTTTTCACAGTGCATCGCAAATAAATTAATTTCCTGAATATATTCTTCCTGTTTTTATTTTAGCTCTCAAACAAATTGTTCACACACTGTTAAGCACAATCATTTAGACTCTCTCTCTCTCTCTCTCTCTCTGATGCGTGCACTGATACAGACTACAATACTCAGCAACCTGGGTTTTCCCATTTTCTTTGCTGTGTTCAACATTTGAAAGAATGCTACCGAGTTCCCCATTTCAGGTGATGGGGTGGTTTTCGTAAAGCCTGATACAATGCCTGTATACTAGAAGTTTAAGGAGCACTAGACTCTAATTTGCAAAAAGATTTTCCAGCTTTTTTTTTCTTGAAGAACTTTCATATATTTCTGCATTTAAGAAATCTACATTTTACCTAATATTAGCAGAGGACAATAGAACTGCAAAGCACGTCAGATACTGTCTCTACAAAAAAAAAAAAAATAAGAAACAAACAAACAAACAGCAAACATGGAAATATATTTTTGCCCATTCATGTGCAAGTAGCTCGATGCCTAGGTCCCCAAACTGTTCTCTCTATGTATTACATAAGTATCTTTTGTTGGCAAATAAAAATGCAATCTTATTTTTTTTTACAAAACAGTGAAAAAGAACCGATATAAGAATGTGTTATCGTTTGCCGTAGTATTTAAAAGACAAAAAAAAAAAAAAAAAAAAAAAAAAAAAAAAAAAAAAAAACACGATGACAGGAACTTTTGTATAGACTTTACCTAATCTCCCGGTATAAATTTTTAAGTTCCAGCAAAACATCACAAACTATTCTCTTCGAATTTGACAAAGGCGCTAGACAATGCTCCTTTGTTTTACAACTCCGCTTAAGTAGACAAATACAGCTCAACATCATCATCACCATCATCATCATCATCACCATCATCATCATCATCATCATCTTCTTCTTCTTCTTCGTCTTCTTATTCTTCTTTGAATTACTACAAAATTACGACAACGATGATGATGGTGATGTCAATGATTGCGACAATGATGAAAAGAAAAAAGAAGGAAGAGTAGGTATAAGAGGAGCAAGAGAATACTTTGGGGATTATAAGGACGAAGACAAGTCAAATTAAAGTCCACTGCCTTTCACAGGCTAGGCTCGGGCTTGAATTGGACAAAAATGCAAATAATTACTTTTTTCCGGTGCATGAATAACAACGGTAACCATTACTTTAGTTATGGGAAAAATCGTACCTGTAAATCTTAAGATGTGTACTTTACGAGGTTGACATACCGAACAAGAAAGACAAGAAAGACAAAATTAGCAAGAACACTCTCACTTGAATTATCCATTACTATTACCTGTCGCTAGATGGGGCGAGTGTACTATGAGATTTCTAGACATGCTCTCCATTGTAGAAGGCTTCACTCAAACCAGCTTCCATTGATATCATGTAGATACAAAGCTGTAATGATACATTTAATTTGGATCATACTGAATGGGAAAATATAATAAAATATTGTTGTTATTGACCCGATCAGGTTTTTTTTTGCGGATCTGTAGAATTCTTTATATGCGTCATACTGACCTCCACAAAATCCCATATCGGCACAATAACAACCTACATAGTGAATTTATACTATCGAAGACAGTTAATTTAGTACCTTAGCTAACATAATAATTCTTATTTAGTTAATTAATTTGTGTTTGCGTTATCGTATTCAGTTCATGATCTTTGGAAAGAAACGATAGAGGCGGCGTAATTTTTATTTTACTTCGCACATGTGCTGACATTTTTGGTAAAACAAGAGTTCCAGCACAAATGAGAACACTAGGCTGTTCATATTGCTACAGTAACTCTTTATTTATTGTAACATTTAAAAATGCTTCTGATATGTGATAATCCCAGAATAAATGAGATATTGTTTCAGCATGTAAGCTCATTTGTGACAATTTATATTTTTAAGTAAAGTATTTGTTGCCAAGGTTTCGTGTAAAATCTTTAGTTGTGTTCATTTAATGTTTGGACACTTTTGTGGTTTTATATGGAAGCAGAAAAAATTATGCGAATTGTTTCTTCTATATTACTAAACTCAGCATTCTATTTCCTTATAGATGTTGATTTTTTGACATTTTCAATTAATTTTACATATAAACCTTTACATCCTTTGTTGTTAGGTTTTGGAGTAATGAGTGCCAATGCATTTATTAAGGATGCTGTAAACTACAATAAAAAATTTTAAAAAAAAATTCCTTCTACAAGAGTTTTATAGCATTTAGTATCCTTTGAAAAGCCAAGAAAGTTATTTTTAAGGGATAATCTAATTTTGAATTTGTCAAAACAATATCCTGCGAGAATTTTCGTTAATGGAGTCATATTATTTTGGTATAAAAACAATATCCTGCGATCATTTTCGTTAATGGAGTCATATTATTTTGTTATAAAAACAATATCATGCGACCATTTTCATTAATGGAGTCATATTATTTTGCTATAAAAACACTCCTTGACCCTATTTTGAGCTTGAATTAAACCATACAGATCCTTGTAAAACTATTCAGGTGAATTATCTTGACCTGATTTATATAATTCTTAGAAGAAGAAATTATCAGTATTTGGTACTGAAAGCTGTATTATACTTTAATATTTAGAATTCCCAGACAACATTATCCAAAGCCATGAAAGTTTTAAAGCATGTACAAATTTAAAAATGTGTATAATCTTTAGATAGGTACAGTAATAGGTTTATTATAGGTTTATTCTAAGTCATGTAAAAGTAGAAGATATTGAAAATTGCGAGTGAATTTAACATATATGTACATGTCTGTGAAATAGTGCAAGGGGGGCACAGCGGTATGTAGAGAAACGACATTAAACCGGTTAGAGTAACAGAGAGAGAGAGAGAGAGAGAGAGAGAGAGAGTCAGATACGTTCACATATTGATCATATTTGTTTCACTCGATGCTAAGCAATTTTTATTCGGTGCTACAAATGTTACACAAAAGGTGTGTGCCGTGCACATAGACGATGCATTCGTCTTGTGGTTTTAGTTTTGACTCCGCCCAGTTCAGGTGAACATTTTTGCAGTTTTGATTGTTATACAGACATATTACGTTTGGTTTCTGGTCAGAAAATAAAATCAGTTCCTGTTTTCATTATTTTAGAAACAATTTCAATAAATTGGAAAAATCCTTAAACCATAAGAATCCTCTCCAGTTTCCAACCCTTTCTGACAATTTCCCCGGGCACGGATAAACCAGGAACCACAAGAATCCTGTACAGTTTCCAACCCTTTCTGGCAATTTTCCGGGGCACAGATAAACTAGAAACCACAAGAATCCTTTCCAGTTTCCAATGCTTTCTAGATGTTTCCATAACACGGAGAAACCAGAAACCACAAGATACAGTTTCAGTTTCGAGTGCTTTCTGGCAATCTCATTAACACTAAAATAAAAAAACACAAGAATCCGTTCCAGTTTCCAATGTTTTTTTGCAATTCCATTGTACCAAAGTACCCCAAATCAACTTCGTTTAACAAAGGTGATTTCGGGTATTTCTTTATCGAGATATAAGGAAATCCATGATGGAATGGATGTTTGAATTCTCCATTGTATATCTAATTGTTGCATAGCACTATTACAATTATGTCGCACATTTTCTCTTCTATAACTGCTAATGACAACATGCACATAAAAGTTGACTCAAAACTTTATTTTATTATGCAAAGTTTCCATTGTTATTAAAACACATAATAAGGGTAAAAAAAACTTCGATGTTCAATTATTACCTTTTTGGTAATAAGAAGACTGCTAGAAATAATATTGTTTTTGTACTTGTACACTACAAAACAGGTATTTATACAACTTTTGATAGGTATATTTAATACTGTTCTCTATATTTATTTAGGTACTTATCTAGGTCCACCATATTGGAAATAAAACGCTTTTCAGTTGTATGGAGTGGGAAAGAGAAATTACAGTAAAATAACACATTTTTCCCACGAAGAGAGGGAATAAAACTATGTCCAATTACTTAAAAATTATTCAGAATTAATTTACTCCAACTTATTCGAAGCATTTCCACTAAAGAGACAAACAAATGTTCCCACTACAGTGTTCACTGGTTACAGTTTGAAGTCAAAACAATTTGTTCTATGCGAGTCCAATATTATCATCGTTTTCTTCTTGTTCAAATAATTCATTGTGAGCTGATGTTCAGTTTTTCTCTGTAGTGACTTATTCTTCAGCAGTTGCAGAGAAAGTGTGATAGCATTTTTACCAAATTAGAACTCTATATATAGTATCATTCTCACATTCCCATTCTCCTCTTCAGTGTCTAAAATATCATAAGAGTGAAAAATCGTTAACATCTTCACTCAAATATTAATGGAAACAAAGAAACAAAATGAATATGGAAAAATACAAAATACTACTAACATTAGAAACGTTTGAAAATTTGAAATGTAAGCCAGAATTATGTCAAACAAATGTCCCCACTAACAAAGAATTATTTAAGAGACCTTGGTACAAGGATTCAAGAACAAGTATAAGTATGTGTGTCTAACTGCAAATCAGCACAATCTTGTCTATATAGTGTCGAGTAAGACAGGTCTATTGGGTTTTCAATCACTTCATAAATATGCGTGTGGCAAACGATTGGCGTCGTCATAGGCAAAATGTAGCCATGGTGATTCAAATTTTTCAGCCACAAAATTTTGTCTGTGGAACTTTTAAACCACGCCAGATAGTATGCATTGAGACTGACGGTGCGATGTGCTTTGCTTCGGTGGAATATATTTTGCGTGATGCAAATATTACTGGTGCTGCAATGGTGTCCTTTTCGTGTAAACTTAAGTTTGATTTCTTCTTCTTCGTCGTCACCTAACGTATTATCGAAGATGATGAGATGATTTTGATTGGATTCAGACACTATTCCGTCATCTTCGCGAGTCATACCCTCCACGAACGAAATGTGTTCTCTTGACTTTCCTTTGAGCAACGAGGAATCGGTTTGCAACTCTTTGCAACACCACGTGACGCGTTGTGGAGGACGATCAAGCAAAAGTTGTTTATGTTTGATCAAACGTTTGACAAATTCGGTTTTCCCTGAACCGCTAGGTCTTGCAATTAACATAAAAGGAATGGCGAAGATACATTGCCTCGAAACTTTCACGATCTTACATTTCGCCGATCACTTTCAGAATGTTCGACGGAGCCATCACTACAGACTTTTTAAATTCTAAGAGTAAACACACCAAACAAGACCTTTTTTTTACAGGATAAGAAAATTTTATGTTTAAATTTTTAACACATGAACACAATATCGCAACGACAACAACCGCAGAAAAATGTTCTTTTGTTGTTGTTTATTGTTTTTTCTTTTTTTTTCTTTTTTTTTATCACAGCACAATCCGGATGGAAATTTTTTATGGCAGTGGTTGCTGTGGTGATTGGCCGTGGCGCAAAATTCACACACACACACACACACACACACACACACACACACACACACACACACACACACTTTGAAAGACATTTGAATCGGAGGCTACGTCTTGTAGCCACGCATAGAATCCAAGGCTTTTCCAGTCGTGTAGATTATTCCAGCGTTTCATGTCTAGATAAATTGATTGTCTTTCCTAAGCTAAATTTGCTATCAAATTGGAGTTTTTCTGCCAAGTGTGCATCTCTTAGTCATACATACATACATACATACATACATACAAAGATACATACATACATACATACATACATACATACATACATACATACATACATACATACATACATACATACATACATACATACATACATACATACATACATACATAAGCATGTACGTACATATAAGAAATGTATTGTCTATTCCTGCTTAAAATCAATCATATCGATGTATACGACAATCGTTCATCAATTTAAACCAGGTAAAAAGCATTGGATATATCACTTAAAATAATACAGGAATATTCACGAATATCAAGAGCTGCACATATAGAATTATAATATATTTTGAAATTAAGGATTTCAGTGGAAAGAAACATTGATGTCGGGATTATATCATTTTCAGGATGTACCTGAAAGCAGGTAAGATTGTTATTGTGGTATCATGAATTTTCATTCGGTCAAAGAGCGTATTCAAGTATATTAACGTGTAACCAAATCTGAACAGCTGCCCTGTACACATCTCTAAGTTTTGCTCAAGTGATCATTATGTTGCTCATGATACTTACATGTAAAACTGTTTCAGAATTAGCAATATTTGTATAATATGTTACTTTTGTGACCCGAGAACACTTGTTATAGAGTAAGTGTTTCCTTGTTAATATAAGACGAAGTCCTACGTTACCGAAGGTTATTTCATAATATGTAATTATAAGATGCAATGAAAGTATCTGTTTATTTATTCGGTCAATATTGTCTGTGTTAGAGGAAATGAAAAAAAAAAAAAAAAAAAAAAAATGTATTTCATTGAAACCAGTTATAAAATTCTTACGTTACATTTCATACGTTACCAGAAGAAAAGGTCAAGATTTTAATAGTTGCATCTTATATATCTGAGACATTCCTAGGTTATTGACTGTTTAACGCCATTATGCAAACGAAGACGTGGAGCCTTAAACCTTTTAATTCACACACTTTGTAAATTAATCTAAGTTCTTATGTATATAAACATATTTACCAAAGTTGTACGTAGATCATTGTTCAGGTCCCCCCCCCCCACACACACACATTTATTTTATGATCAAAAGATACAGTTGTGGTTTAAATCAAACTGATATTGGTTACACAAAAATATCCTCACAAAAATTGAACCTATATGGTAACATGGGAATTACTCGATAACTTATACAAACTTAGACTACAATATTACTGGGTTCACCAAATTTCAATTTTGATGATTTGTGTACTAACAACAAGTACAGCAACAGCTGCACCATCACTGATACTACTACTATTACTACTACTACTGTACTAATAACACTAATAACAATATAAAGACAACAGAAGTAGAAGAATTTATGATTTTTGTAAAACAATTATCGGTGAAAACTACCGCTTGTTTATATCTGTTCTATAAATGAACCAAAATATAACTGTGAGAAAAGAGAAAAAGAAGAGAAAAAAATTCTGCTCAATTGTCTACACAACCACGTAACAATAAAAATTTCAACAAAATTCTCCTGATGTCTTATACAAATTTCACTCCATATAATTTTCACTCTTATGTAAAAAAAAAAAAAATGGGAATTTTACTCCTGGGTGAATAATCTATTATAGAATTTTCACCCCACCTATGGGAAATTTACAGTCTTGACCCCCTCCCCCCCCCCTTGACCAGAAGAAAGATAACAACACCAACAACAAAGTCACAACAATGTACTGTAAACAGACTCTGAATTAAAGTTACAATTACTAGACTGTACTACCACTAATAGAAAAACAAATGATGACATGAACAGCAGAAGCAGTAACGACAACAACAACAACACTAATAATAATAATAATCAAGCACCCACACCAACCCCAACCAAATTTCTACTCATAGCCTCCCCCTCCCTCTTTCAATAATACTAATTCAATATTTATAGAATCATTACATATATGTTCAAAACCACTATTTGACACATGTTTCTACATTGAAAAGAGGAAAGGAATTTGTTTAGGGGTCGGGGTGGGGCGGGGTCCATTATAAAAGTTTCGTCCCAAGCTGAAAGTTCTGTGGAAGTGACCATTTCATCTGACACAAGTAGTCGATTAGATTTATTCCTAAAATTCTAGAACATTTAACTGAGTTCTATCCGTGGTGTAGTGATGACAAGATTTTGTACTCACTGACAGACAGGTGGACACACTGAAGCATGGTCAAACTGACGAATCTTTGTGTGGATATCAAAATTCTAACATGCCTAAATGTTTTGCTTGTGTAATTTCTATCTGCCTGGTAAGATTTATTATGACCTAATGTTAATTTCTGTTATTACATTGACGGTTATAACAAAAGTGATGTTGGATATGATTTGATGGCAAAGAATTCGATTCCTACGTTACCACACGGGCTTCAGATACTGCTTCAAAATTGTGCAGATTAATGTGTACAGATAGGTTCTTATTTCACATCCGTACTTATTTAATACTGTGTATTAGTGTGTTACTTTTCCCTAATTCAAACAAAGTCCATGTCCAGCAGCAATTAAAACGTAAATAGTTCATAACTAGGCCATTTCTGGATGCTCCATGTGATCAGATGCATGACTAATCCTGGTCACCACGCCCTTTGTTTTGCATTGCATTAATGTTTTTTAAACCATCTTATTACCAATTTCATGTCTTCACATAAATTTGGAAGGCATGACGGTGTTATCTTCGAGACAGAAGAAACAGTGCAATTTCCTTGTGCAAGTACAATCTTATCTAGAACAAGTCCGGGTGTGGGAGCGGAGATGACTGACAACCAAATCCTTCACATTGTACTTTCCGCAGATGCAAAACAACTGCCGCAGCCCTAGCCACTTGTTTCTGTCATTGAAAAAGGAAATTATTGACAACACCCACTCCCCTTCTGCAAATTGACAAGGCGACTTTAACTCGTGCGGTTTGGAATCTGTCCCCTTGCCGATTCTGTGCTAATTGTTTTTTTTTTATTCCGTCGGCACGTTCAGTCGCTGATTACATATATCAGCGTAAAAGGAGACGTTCCAAACTTGTTCCTCATGTACGATTTAAGTATTTTACATATCATTTAAAAGCACTTTTGTGCGAGGTTTCTTTATTGTTTTGTATCTATTTGAATAGAGTTTGGATGCGAATATTTTAGGTATGTCACACAGTGAACACACTACAGTTAGTTCTGATTGGTGGTTATTGTTTTACCTTGGACTTGAACAAAGAATAACCATTAATCAGAACGGCATGTAAGATATTTCACTGCGTGACACACCGGAAGTGGAGCCTTCAAATTCGATGCAAGTAGACAAGATGCGATGCAACAGATAAACTTCGCGTAAAAGTGGTTATTAAATGACCAGTAAAGTAATTAAATCATACATGGGGAACAAATCTGGAATGTCTTCTTTCTGGTGATATATGTTATCAGTGCCTGAACATGCAGTCGGGATAAAATAATTAGCATGGAATTGGGGCTGGGGGGGGGGGGGAGATTTCGAACTACTTGAGTTAGTCACTTTGTGTTAATTTGTAGAATGCCAGTGGGTGTTGTCAAAAGTTTTTATTTTTACTGACAGAAATGAGTGCATATGCTTGCTATGGCTGTCTCAGATGAATTCACAATTTAAAGAAGAAAGGCAAGCGACTAATAATTATTCATGACTGCTGAAGATTTAAGTTACTTGTATAGAGAAGTATCGTTTTGTATCGAATCTTCAGCTCTTACATCGATATGGGTATAGATATGGAAAAAGTATCGATATATCGTTTAAACGTTTAACATCTAGTGATCATAGAGACGTATACATTTTGGTATAAAATTTCAAATACATCTCCCAAGTATATGAAATTATATTGACGATTTTCTCCCACATAATATAATTTGTATAGTCAAAAATTTTAATAAGAAATGAGTATGATATGAATTATTTTAATAATTCAGATTTTGTTGGATAATAAATGGAAAACTTAACTGATATTGACTGCGATCGATCACCATTTTAAAAGAGAGGAATAACATTTGCGAGTTTCTTTTGATCAGGAAGTTTCATTGTATATCAAGACAGACTGAAAAGTAATGCAGGTTTTTTTTTTTCTGTTGCAAATACTGTTTTGAGTTTCTTGTTTCTAATACAACACGACTAATGTTATCCGGACCATTGATAAGTAAAATAGAAATAATATCTGCATACTCTCTTGCACTCTAATGGCTAAGTGCTCACTTTAAAAAAAAAGTAATGTTGGTTGGTGATCATTATTTTTAATGGAAGAATTAGTACGAAAATACTCACTGAAAAGATCTGCTTCTTTTTTTTATCCGTACAGACTGGTTCCAAGTTTTCATTTAACAATGGCGTCATATTAAATGATGAATTTGATTCTTTTACGGAATATTTTATCGAATACTTGCAAACTTTAGAACTGTTACTGCTTAGGTCTGTTAGTCGTTCATCTAAAATTGTTATTTATTTAGTTCAACTAATTTTACAAAGACTAAATCTGTCAGAAAGTTTCTTTTAACATTTTTGTTGAAATTTTTAACTTTTGTTCGTTGCTGTTTAAACATATGGATCTGAACTGGATTATTCCATGTCAAAGCTATTTTTTGAGTCGATCTCTTGTTCACATCTCCTTTCAAACCAAAACTTTATCAGTGGGTCTAAGTGTTACAATTTGTGAAATTATACATACACTAATGAATGTTCATAATTTGTCATAAAAAATGTACATAACTGCTGCATACAGAGAAGCCTAATTCAGTACCTCTTTCTTTATTTAAAGCTAAGGACAATAGAAACTAAATCAAGAACAAAAATCACGACGACGACGACCACCACCACCACCGCCACAATAATAATAATAATAATAATAATAATAATAATAATAATAATAATAATAATAATCATCATCATCAGCAGCAGCAAACGATAAAAAAGACATATAAATTAACTGAAATCAACAAATCATTGTGTATTACAAAATATTTATAATGTTATGTGCCTGAACAGAATTCTGTTGGCGAGGAAGTTATACATTTTTGCATTATTTATATCTTAACATAAAAAAATTAGCATTCTGGGACAAATGATTCCATATCAATATTGGGTACATAAAATAGCATGCACGTATGCAGGTATTTTAAATGCACTCTTAACAGACTCTCTCAATAAGAGATAATGATTAAATCTTCTTAGAAAGACCCCCCCCCCCACACACACACACACACAAATAAACCAACCCCCAAACCCGATATAAGTAGATGATATTATTGAATATGCATACTAATGAACTGAATAACTAACTAACAAGAAAATAAAAAGAAAAAATAAATAAATAAATAAATCGAACTTTTTGCATGTTCGTAGAATTCGGATTATGCATTTGCATCGGGAAAATTTAACTGAAACCTTGGTGTCTATCACTTAAGCACTTTACATTATCGCAATAAAGTGGCAAGCGTCTTCTGACGTAGATTGGTCACCGGAAGCAGGTTGGCACTTTCAGAATCCACGTACCGGTAGAAAATTTATTAGAAACATGGGTAAATAAGTCATAATTACGCACTTAGAAGTAATGAATTCACTCTGTACAATGCAGCACACACACGGACTCGTAACAATATCAATAAGAACACAGAGATCTCCCTAACTCAGAAATGCAGTAGGTCCATGCAATTGGCCAATGACCCACCTTCCAATGCAATGCAGTATTATAACAATGGGCCATTTGGAAATTGAAGGGGCCACCAAGAAAATCTCAGCAAAATAAATGCTATATTTAAATTGGTCATATGGGGGCCCATTAAAAAATGAATTCAGTTTAACTATATCTGTTGTACTTTTCTTGCAAATCGATGCCAGCCCAGGGAGATCCCAGAACATAATAGGTTGCATATTATCTTTCCAATAGGTCACAAGAAGTAGTTCTCGATCCGGACCCACTAATTTCAGTATGGAAGTGTTTATTTGCATGGCTCCTGTGTACCAACTTTTGCAAAGACTATTCACATGGCTGCCAATAGCCCACAAATTACAATAGAAAAGACTATCCATATGGCGACTGGTGAATGCATTAGGGATGAGTCCAAAACATTATGAATGATGTAAACTCAGCCAAAGATAACATATATATAAGTTTCTGATTAGGGGTGGCCAACTACTTGAAAGTTGATGGGTAACAAGACACCTAGTCCAATAAATTAGCCCTCCCAAAACTGTATTCATATCAATGGGTGGTTAGCAAATGATGGTAAAATATAAGCCATATTTTTGCAAGTCATTGTGGGTAATTTTCTACATAAAATTATGGATATGACTGGTAATAGATTTTCTTAAGTTTGTACTACTGTAGGGGGTGAAGCATTAAAAGTGTAACATTGTACCCCAGGCCGGATTAAGTTGGTAAGAGGCCCAGGAGCAATTTAAAAAGATCCCCTCCCCCTTCCTTAATCCGGCCATGACTGTACCAGTTTTACCTACAAATGCTTGCAGAAACAAAACCCGACAGATCAGGTTACCTCTAGAACTAGGGGACACTTCATGCAGTTCTGACATATACAACTTTCACTGTCTACAAAAACATTTTCTTCCTCAGATCTGTTTATCCCTTGAAACAGCCTTCAAGAGAGCATCATGTGCCAGCCCACATTGGAGTCTTTCCAACAAGTCCTGGCCTCCGACAGTTTGTGAAACATAGCTCCCAGTTTTTATTTTACCTGCTTTCAATATAAAAGTAACATGTTTTTGATTGTAGTGAATGTGCTGACTTCACCATTGCAAGAATACTCAGTTATGAGGGATGCAAATAATGAAGATGATTATTGTTTTGTGCAGAAAGTCAAAACCTGTAAGCGGGGCCCCGGGTGGCTGTGTGGTCTAAAGCGCTCGCCTTTACCGATCACTGCCATCTCACCTCTGTCCACGTGGGTTCGAGTCTTGGGCTCGGCCAATGTGGTTATGTGAGAAAGTTGCCAGTAGCTTCTGTGGGTCGGTGGTTCTTCCCGGGATTTTCTCGAGTTCTTCCAACACCAGATATACTAGACGCCATGTATAGCCTATCATGTGCTGAAAAATGGTGTTAAACCAATAAAACCAAACTAAATCAAAGCCTGTAAGCATGATGCCTTTATGGGATATTTAAAGCATTGTTTACCAAGTTGGAGAAAACAGAAAGTGTTTTAAATCCTGTATCAATCTTGATAAATATAACACAGAGAATAAGGCAAAAATTGACAAATTGAACTCCTAAACCAATGCCAATCAGAGAGAGATAGATTTTGTCAATATTGGTTAATTTGCACTATTTTTCATTAAAGAGATATTTTAAAAGCTGAAAAGAAATTTTTCCTAATTTTCACTTGTAGTCTTTGTTTGGCAGATATTATCACATGGTAATAATCTTAGGTCAGCACCACATTCTCTTCTAAACCTTAATCCTAACGAGACTCGCAAGTAATGGACCAATAAATGATAATTATAGTTTGAGGTTTTTGGAGGTACAATGTATTTGGACATTTAACAATTGATGCATGATTGTGGGCAGCATTGGAGTAGGCTAGATCATGCAGTTGCACATGTTAATTAAGCTGCAGTATGCCTATCACCTGCAGACATGGGGTGGAGTACACTGTATTCAATTACTTTGTACTCTGGAGTCCTGAAAATCCAAGTGATAATAAAGTACTCATGCTTGTACTCATACTCTTGGAAATGGAAAAATACCATGCACATTTTGGAGTACAACATAAATTCAGACAATTAAAGTTACAAGCCTTTCTTCCCTATTTTAAGTTAAACATTGATGCTGATAAAGTTTAACAAAAACAAATTCACCATTCCTTAATTTCCAAAGATGATTATCTTTTCTTCTTGAGCAACCTTTATTTTGTGAACCTTGAAAGAATCATTTTCTCAGGCTTTACTGGAAAAGACCAAGAATGTTTAGTCCCGTTTCTTGGAAAACAAATCATGTGACGTGTGCATTTGGTGTGGACCCAGTATAACTTATCTGGTAAAAATGATGATTAAGTACACACCTCTTTGATATTATATTAATTAACTTAGCCAGACTGCTAATCCCTTTTTATGTCATTAGTGTCATTTTACCAGACTGAGAAACTGCATCGTATAAGCCCTGTGATTTTAAAGCACACTGCATTCAACATTGAATTACAAGTTTGTCGTCTTTTGTTTTACTTTATTCAGTATGCCTTTATCTGCAATAATTGATTCAATGCTTCTGCTTTTCAGCCTTTTTCTTAAATACAGTGAAAATATAAAATCATAACATTAGCAGTGTGAGTCAAAGATTAAGATTGTATGAGAGAGTGCAAGTAGAAGAAATAGTACAAGTACTTAGAATATACATTAAATTTCACACTGTTCTTAGTAATTTTAATCAGACATTCTTGAACATATTGATTATTATATGAACCCTGTTTGAATAAATGTTTGCTTTGTTTTAGTCAGTAATGATACGGCTTAAAAATAAATTGTAACTTGTTTTTGTTAAATAAATCATACTTAGACTAAAATAATCTGTTATTCAGTGCAATCAGGCATTTCCTTTGACCTGAGGGCCTGGTCCCTGACACAACAGTCGTCTGCATGGATGCAAGTGTTTTGACCTCCTCTGGTCCCTAGGACACAGCATATTTTGATAGAGTTCCTTGTGCTTTCTTCGAGTATGTGATACAAATATACTACATAAAAGGCTTTGTATGCACATTGATGCCTTTCAAGCAATGATTGGTTGATTGTCTCATATAGTACACACACAGATGTTGAAACAAGTGTCGAAAAAGACCCTAATTGCATTACATAATTCTTAAGCAGTGTGATACCTAATTGCTTTGCTGGGGATTGTCAAGGACTGTTGGAAGTTACGTGGCTTCCTAAAGATCAAATAAAAGATTTACTGCTATCTTTATTGAAGTCTTTGTTTTTACCTCTATCTTTATTTAAGTCTTTTGTTGTCTATTTGATTGGGTGAATTGTAAATTTGCTTTTGATATGACAGTGTTGACTGAGTTTTGTTTTCATCATAAAAATTAAACTTGTTGGCATTATGCCTAAGTGAATTGAGTGCTATTCATCAACAAATCATCATTAATTAAGCTCGTTTAGACTGGTATTTATTCCTGATTATTTGGATGGGGATTACTTTCAGTTTTCATTTGAGTATCTAAAGTGGTCATGGGTCAGCTTTCTTTGCAAAGTTTTATTTGAAAACGTCCAGCACATAGTTTGCCTGAGATTTGAGAGAAGTCTCAGTTGTGACTTCAGAATGAGGCTAATACTGTAAATGACAGGCATAGGTCCAAAAAAAGAAATTGGCAGTCAGATTTGGTAGAGTAATTCCCTTGGCTAAGAAGGGAAGAGAATGTTGTTTGTTCATGGTGGGTGGAGTGCGGAAAGACAAACTCTTTAAGTTTTGTTAATGGAAAAACTAATTTGTGGTTTTCTGCATTTACTCAACATGAGATAAACCCAGATCATGTACATGCTGTGGTAGGGAGGATTGCTCAGGAGAAAAAGGCAATGTGACCAATTCTGTTTGAAACAAAATTGATGAGGAGGCAGACAAGGACCATGCCTGTGCAATGCAACATTGAAAAATCTATATTGCTTTTATTTTATAAAAAAAATGTAAAGAAATTGTGTTCAATTGTTATATTGCATAAAGTATAGCTTGGAACAAATTGAATCTGACACTGGGGCTGAGACTCCATGATTTGGATGGGGACTCCCAGGATTTTCCTTGGGACTCCCCAATTATGGATCCAGGAGTCCTTGATTCCCAATGTTTAAAATCGAGGGAAATTCCTGACAAAAGAACTTGTACTCGTACTTGAGTACTTTAAAAAGTACTGTGCCCCATGTATGATCAGCTGACAAGAGTCATTAGAAAGCCCCAGGATGCTTCATAAAAGCAAGAGTCCCTTGAAGGGATGATGCTCTACTGGACAAAAAGTATCTGTGGGAATCCAGGATAAGTCTATTTCTTCCCACCATTTTTCTTGTTAACTGCTTAGCAGCCGATATCGTGGGTTCACAAAATAGGTTGAAGTAACTTGGCCCATCTAAGCAGAACAGGAAAAAGTGAGAAATCATCAGGGAGAGTTGATTAATTTTTATCATGATACCAAAGTGATATATTGTAGTTTTAATGATAATAATAGAGGTAATGGTAGTTATATTGCTTGTCACTACAGCTGTGATGCAAAAATAATTTCCTTATTTTTGCTTTTCAGACCAGATTGAGAAAAGTTTCTTTTTTATTCATGTTAAGTTCATGAATAAAAATACAGATTGTTACTGAAGCTATCTGGCTTCATGGAAGAGTAGAAGTCAACACTTTTAAGTTAATTTAGAAGAAATAAACTGTATGTATTGATGTACATTGTTTCTAATTGTGTTTCTTATTTGAAGTACCCACAGAATACTTAATGCTGTAATCATTGTTGTTTTGTGTGTTTTTTTAGCACTTTGGAAGATAATTATATAATTAAGTCTACACTTCATGGTAGTTTCACTAAGACCCTGGGGCTTGGATTTACTGTGTGTAGGATAGCAGATTAAAACCCATATTTTATAATTACCGATTGTCAGAAATGATAAGCGCTGTTTGGGTTGACCTTTGTTCAAATGACTGGCCTATTTAAATTACAAGACCAGTATTTTGGCATCCTTAACTTGCTCATATTTGAGTTCATTCTGAAATACTCAGAACCCATAGTTGGTGATATTCAGGACGACATGGACATCACTTTTCTGATAATAACAGGTGAAGTCTTACACCCAAAAGTTACTTTTTTGCCCTAGTCATCCCCTTGGACAGTCATTGGCTTAGTATTGAAACCATCTCAGATGTTATTAAGAAATTCCAACATACACTCACTACTGTGATTATCAACTGCCCTCATTTTTTATTTGTTTATTATAATACTAAATATTTCACAATGAATGAGGAGTTACAATCTGATGACATACATGTATATATTGGTGACACAAAAGTACACATAATGTTCTCAGTTATTGCATGGACAAAAAAGTATTGTTATTGGGACTCCTGGTTTTAGGGCTGGGACTGCAACATTTTCCAAGGAAGGAGTCCTGGACCGCAACTTTTAAAATCCTATGGAGAACCCTGAATGATGAGTATCAGCTTTTTTATTGAAAAGCAACTAAATACAAAGTATAGTCAAAATTCATTTCTATATGTACAAGTGACTGTGTTCATAACCTTAATGGAAGTTCAACAAAGAAAGCATGTCTTAAACCCATGGTCAAGTTGGTCTGGTTTTCAAACTTTTTTATACGATAGTGGAGGCATGATGGTGGTTGGATCTAGAACATTTTCATTCATGACCAATGTAACAGTATTGCAAGAAATGTATTAGTGCAAATAACATAGAGTCATAGTGCCACTATTCATTCAGGATGACTCTGGGATAAATGTGTGTGTGTGTGTTAAGTTTTATGGTAATCCTCCTGCTAGTTTCGGAGGAATAACAAAAGCAAATTTGTGCTAATAGCTGGCCGGATGCTGAATGGACGACAGACATAGTATCGCATAAGCTCTTCTGGTGTTTGACCAGTAGAGCTAAGAAGTAGGTTGTAGATGGGCTCCTTACTGGGGTGTCACATTGTCTTATACAGTATAATATTCTCTATTTGTCTCGCCTGATAAAACATTTTTTCTGACATTGTAGACTGCAATCTGTAGTTCCTTTCTTTTTCAGCTGTCTCCAGTAGGCCCTCCTTTGTTCTGTCCACAACCCTGACAGTTGTACTGTTTGCTGGGATGCAGATGTTCCGTAGTCATCTGGCTGCCACAGAATACATGACCATTGTTGGGGGACTTCTAGGCTCATTTCTGTTTATTCTTGTTCTAACTGTATCCTTTTAATGAATGATATGATAGAGTGGTCAGCAAATTCTGTATCCTCTAATTTTTTGTATGTGCTGATTTTTCATACACAATCATTCCATACAGATCATAATTATTTTTGTCAAGCATGTTTTAGTGACTAGAAAGACATACTAGTCAAGTCACTTTTGTGATGGCTACAACAGTGGTGGCATCATCATCAACAGTTTTTTAAGGTTTTAATTAAAGTTATTCAGTTCCATATATTTCCTAAATCTCTTGATAGATTCTCATCATTCTAGCATGAAAATCAGTATGAAACTAAGACAACTCATTCTACATCATGTTCACTCACCCCGTTTACCTAGGGCACATCAGGTAAAAAACAATATTTGACACACTCACTGATGTAGATTAAGACCGACAATAGGCTAAGACTTTGCCCCTCAAAGAACAGCAAGCTTTTAAGGTAAATTGGTAATAACTAAATGCTTGTAGATAAGCCAATTAAGAAAGATTATGCTTATCTGCCTATTATCTAATTGTGTCTGATGTTTTTCCTGTGTATAAATGATCAATAGAACTTTTTTAATAAATTAAATGCCCAAGCTCTAATTACCAGGGCTGTGGCCTCACCTTTGATACTTTGCTGATGGAGACCGATAAAACAGTATTTGGAAGGAACATCTCAGAATCGAAAATTAAATTTGGTCCCAAGTGTTTTTGGTTGTTAAGGTTTTCACTGTATTTGCTTAACCCTCTGATGGTTTGGCACACATGCCTCTTTGAATTTGGGGTCAAGGTAACAGTCATAGAAAATGTGTGTTAAAGTTTTTTTTATTTGCTTTTAATTCCTAAACCCCTTGATGAATTTTATTCATACTTGGGTTGAATGATTATGAAGGTAAGATAATTCATTCTGTGAAGGAGATAACAAGGTGCTTAGTAAGGTTGATATACATATTGGAGCAATTAATAAAAAATGGATTATGCTGTGAAGTAAACTGCATGCTATTTTTAGCACAAGCTTATTGTATATACTTGCAATTAAAAAGTGTTGCTGTCATTTTCTGGTTGTAACATTATGACTCTTAAGTCTCAAGGTATCAATCAGTTGACATTTTTTACTTGCAAAGGCAAATTTTTACTCACAGGTGCAACCATTTATCATGCAACTTGGACCGCTGCCACTAAAATTGACTAATTTACAAACAAGTCATGGCAGCATATAAAATGCCATCATCAGTGAATAAAATTAATTTGAATATTTGAATAATTATTTGTCATAATAAAAGTACTAAGTTCTCTTTACCCAAAAAATTGCGATTTACTGTGAATTGGCTTGCTTTTATTGGATACAAATTTTCATGAATGTCATGGTTGCTACAAACACTGAATTTAAAGACCCACTGGACAATAATTCCTCTGTTGAAACAATAGGTCAGCTTTTTGAAGAATTTAAATACCAATAAAACTGTCATTTTATGGTAAAACCATAAAAATTGATGCCCACAAAAACATACAAATTAACAGCATATAAATTAATGGTGTACACAAAGTTAGAGGGTAAAAAAAATACTTACAATGTAAGGTAATATTTATTTTAACTGGACTATATATAGTAAAAATTACATTCTAATCGGTTATTGTATTACTTATTCACTAGTTATCCTTAACTTGTTTTAAGGCCATTGCCAATTTTGAAACCATGACATTTGGATCTCAGTTTCAGGCTAAACTTTTCCCAGAAGGTAAGCTTTATGTTGAGGATACATTCCACCAAGAATTGAAAATTCCTATTTTTTTAAAAACCCCAATTTTTGAAAAAGTCTTGCATATGAATTATTGAAAGTCATCATGTTATACCAACAACAATTGAAATTCCCTGTTTAAAAGAAATAATAATCAAATAATGAAATAGTTTTTTATGTGAATTTTTGAAAGTCATCATGAAATAGCATTGCAATTGAATAATTGAAAGTCATCATGTTATACCAACGAGAATTGAATACACACATTTCAGAAAAATTGAATTATGAAATAGTCTCGCTTTAGAATTATTGAAAGTCATCATGTTACCAGAGTCCATGCTTGGGAGTGATTCAGGCGAAATATTCATTCTTAGTCTTGTAAATTTGCTCTTATTACATGCTGGATATGGGAAGCTGATTTTTTCTTGCCTTTATTTGACACCTACCACTCCCTTACCATTGTTCATACTTCAGCATTGTAAGCAAAAATTGCCTCATGTCAGTAATCAGTCAAATGGGTGATGTATAATGGTATGACTAAGTAGCAATATGCTGTGTAGTTAGTGAGGGTGTCAATTGTAAATTTGTATTAGTACCATATCTTCAATCAAATTTTGATCTGTGATATTTCCAACAAAATTGGCTGTAAACCTCCTTCAGTGCAAGTCACATTTCATGCCTTGAGCCAGTGTGCATGCATGCTTTGTGTTAGTTACATTTTTTCAACTGAGTACTAATAAATTGATATGCCTGTTTTTTTTAGACTGAATGCTGATAAATATAAGTGTCTGTATCCTTTATTTTATCCTAAAAAAGAAGTTTAATTGGATTTGGATAAATATCAGTCTCCAAATTTCAGCATATTATACATTTTTTTGAGGTTTCATTCCAGTGCTATAATAAAGTTATCCTGCAAAATTCTCTTGTATCAGATACAAAACTTTACAGTTTTCTTAAATTATAATAATAACTTTTTCTTATGCTTTTATATAATTTAAATTGCTGTAGCAATATAATATAATATGATATAATATAATATAATATAATATAATATAATATAATATAATATAATATAATATAATATAATATAATAAAATATAATATAATATAATATAATATAATATAATATAATATAATATAATATAGCAACATGCAAAGCATTTCTGTAACATCAGTTGTTTCCCCTGGGGATGCAAGATTGAGAGTCAAAAATCCCCTTTTTGTCAGAACTGGGGGTCAGATTGAGTAAAAATCAGAACTGGGGTCAGATAAAAAAATTTTGGGTCTCTGATGAACTGAACATTATACATTTTAACCTCTTCTCCCTATTTATTCCATTACTTTGTCTTTTTTTGTTGTTTTTTTTTTTTTTTTTTTTTGGGGGGGGGTCACTTTGCCTTGAATTTTGAGCCCAGTGTGGACCCTGGTTATATACATTCTTTCAAAATGTCAAAGAATTGGTTCTTTTTAAAAAATTACATACAGTGAGGAAGCCGACTGAATGACATAAAGGCATACGGTTGTAAATAAAAAGTAGTCTATGCCGACATTGTAAGATTTGTGTTTCAATCATTAATCTTTAGTCCTGCATGCTTATATATTTTTTAATTGATCAGATTCTTTTGAGTAAATAGCTTGACAAAGAATGAAATGTAGTATATCATGATATTTATTTGTTTCGTTGTTGGTATTCATATTTCAGTATTGATTACTCAAACATATTGTATTAAAAAATAGTTCATAGGTGTCAGAATGTGGGCTTCCAGTGTCAAACTGATCACTTTACTAGGACCATAACCTTATAGGTATACAAATTATTTGTTTCCCCTGTTAAATGTGATGCTGTTGTTTGCATTGCCATGGATAATTCAAAATTATGGTAAGACACTTTATTGTTGTTTCCTAATGATTTGGTTCAAAGTATTGCCAGATCTAGAAAGCAACAGCAAAAATCCCAACAGGCCAAAAAACATATGGATGCATTACAACTGGTTTTATAATATATAAATAATCAGTTAAGACCCATAAAGTAAGAATATACTTTTGTGTTCATTTGTATGCATACTTCTATGAAATTATAACAGACACAGATATGTATATGTGGTTATCATTGATCACCGATTGTCATAAAAATCTAATGCATGCAGGTTGTTCTTCCTCAGTTCACATCATCAGAAGGGTATATATATATGTGTGTGTGTGTGTGTATGTATATATATACACACATATACATATATAAGGTTTTTCAGTCATCAGTCCGACTTGACACTGAAAAAGCTACCAGTATGTTGAACTTTTTTGTATTTAAAGTGTTGAAAATTTTAGACATTGTTTCAGTTCACAATATATGACACCATGTTTTGCAATTTTGATAATAACATGGTGTTATATATTTGAATTTTTAGAATATTATCAGAAGCATCCAGTAGCAGTTTCTTTATTCATACATTTTGTTTTCATCATAAATAGAATGCTTGAGTTATGCTTAATTTATGTTAAATTCATCCAGTTTGGGGATAATTTCTTTGATTTCTTTGCCTAGACTGGCAAACACTGAAGTAATTTAAAACATTTCGTAAACCTTATGTGAAAGTGAAACAAGAAATCATGAAGTTCCATCTTTATATCTAAATCTATATCTATCTGTTTTATTGATACATGTTCCATACAATTATAATAATTACTTTTATGTGCAGTTTTGTGGTTGTATACAGAAACAATATATGGTATTGACATGCTTTTTATATGCATGCATATGGCAGAGCACATTATGTTATGATGTTGTCTATCTGTTTATACATCTGCCTGTTACCAATTTCATTTCCACACAATAACTCGGGTTGCCTACCATTTATGGTTTTCCAAACCTTGTGGATGGCTTGCACTTGGGGTAAGGAAAAACCATGTCAGTTTTTGGATCAAAAGCTCAAAGGTCTAGATCAGTGGTTCCCAAACCCCGGGTCATGACCCAAATAAGGGTCACGAGGACCTTTGTGACTCTATACTGGCACTGCATTTTGGGTTGCAAAAGATGGTATTTAGGGTTGTGATCAAAACATTTTGGGAATCACTGGTCTAAATCACTGACTGAGAGAAAAAAAATGGTTTCTACACAATAACTCGAGTTTTCCACCATCTACAGTTAACAAACTTTGTTAATGATTTGCACATGGGGAAAGGAAGAACCGTCTACATTTTGGGGTCAGAAGGGCAAAGGTCAGTATCACTGTGACTGAAAGAAGAAACAAGGTTTCTGCACAATAACTCGTTCTTCACCATCTACAGTTACCAAACATTGTGGATGGCTTGCACATGGGGCATGGAAGGGGGAATGGAAGAACCGTGTTGATTTTGAGTTCTCCATCTATTGTTACCAAATTTTGTGGATGGTTTGCTCTTGGGGTAAGTAAGAACCTATTGATTTCAGGGTCAGTGTGACTGAAAGAATGAAATGGTTTCCACACAATAATATTAGTTCTACATAATGTACTTGGACTATACTTTGTGGATGGTTTACTCTTGGGGTAAGGAAGAAGCCTATTGATATTGGGTTCAAAAGGTCAAATGCCAGGTCACAGTGACTGAAAGAAGAAAAATGTTTTCTGCATAATAACATTTGTTCTATGGCAAACTTTGTGGACAGCTTGCACTTGGGGTAATGAAGGAGCCTTTTGATTTTGGTGTCAGAAGGTCAAAGTCCAAGGTGTATAATGTGCCACTCACAGTGCTTTTTTTATTTTTTTCTAAATTAAAGCAGAGTCATAAAGAGTACTAATCATTTGTTTACAAAATTTCTTGTTGCAGTAATTGTTAGCTTGCTGATTGCTATGGTTGCCTCTGGTCTGGTTCACAGAGTGTGTGTAACAACATGGTAAGAATCTATTCTCTTAAAGTTATATGTATACCATGGTTTTCATGATTATCTGAGATAATATAAAATGTTTGTCAAATACATATTTTTGTTCCATGGAAAAAGTTATGAACTTTCACCTTTTTACACATCTTTTGTTCCACAAGAATCACAGAGTGTCAAATACATATTTTTGTTCCATGGAAAAAGTTATGAACTTTCACCTTTTTACACATCTTTTGTTCCACAAGAATCACAGAGTGCAGGATAATTCGATGAAATTAATCATTTTGTTGAGGCCTTGACTTAATTCTATGAGTCATTGCCTGCACCTTTCTGAATTTAAAGAAACATTGTCACATGACCAAAACAAACAAATGATAAGTGTCAGGTAACAGAGTTTGCCTATCAGGAATAGTCTATCTGACACAAATAGGGGTGTTGTATTATTTGAGACTCCGTTTAGCTATCAAATCAACAATACTTGATGATATTTCTCTTTTTTGTATATTATCATGAAATAGCTAAAAGGCTATGCTGCTTTAAGATGGAAAGTCAAATGGATGTTGGATTGTGTCAAACTAAAATAAAGGAATCTTCCACCCCTATAACAGATGATGGTTTTCGTCCATGCCATGCCACATTGTGCATGCACTATCCAATTGTTTTCCATTTTCATCACTGAAAAAAATCATAACATGACTATCTGCGACACAATTTGCTAGGATACAGCTTTGAATATTCATAAAAAATAGCAAAGTCATACTGAAAACTAAGAATCATAAAGTAATATAAAATGCATCTAGTGCAGTATCAAGCCCTATTTTATGCATTTAAAAAAGTGCACAAAATATCTGCAATTATGGCATATATAACTTCAGGGTAGTCTGTAATTGTGATTGGATGATATAGCTACCCCCTCCCCCACACCACCGCACCCTCCAATTCAGTTACAAATATACCTCAGATGCATTAACACCTATTTTGAGAGACCACCCCTAATGAAGGAATAAAAATGGTCTCTAAAGATAAAAAATCAATTTGGGAATCATGTTTGTATGCATATGTAGATGACTTTAATTGGATTTCATACCATAATAGCAATTTCTTCTTCAAATATATTATCCGATCGTAATACATTATGGAGACATCCACTACCTTGCAGATCCATCCCTCCCAAGTGAAAAAGGATGTACATGATGTCTTTTTGGCTTGGTTTTGCAATAAAGTGCTAAAACATGGTATGCTTATTGAGAAGGAATTCAGACGAGAGTGTTCTCCTCTTGGATAAAATGATTGGTGCCAAATCCCATAACTGACCATTTAACTACCTCCACTCATGCCTTGTTGACACACTTTTTCAAATGCCTTCTATTTTGTGCCTCTGAGTTTTCTCAGCACAAGAGAAGTATACTCCATCTGTTTTCTCATGGAATTTTCACTCTATCCTCATCACAGATGAATAGTTTGCATCTCAGATGTCTGTTTCCTCATATACGGTAAGCTTGCTGGTACCATCTTAATTCTCAATTCCAGTAGTCATTAATACTTACAATGAATCTCAGTACTTGACCTTATTGCAAGTTATATCAATTAAATGATTCTTTACTCTCAGAATTAAAATCATTTCAATAATTATGACAAGCATTTGTATTATTTCTAAGTGTCCATTTCACTTTGACTTTAGCATCATGCTTAACTGATTTTACCTGTATGTATGATTGTTTTGATGTCTCTGATTACAGGTAACAATGGACAGGATTAAATGTGGGACATGTACGAAGTTCAAGCTGTCAGAGGATAATCACTCCACTTACATTAGCTATATGGAGTATCGATCAGACTACACTTGCTGGATCAGTATGCTCTGGTCTGAGAGAGAAGAGCAACAATTACAGCAAAACAACTTACCTGGGCTAGTGAGAGAGCCAGAAAACGGTTCTATAAGGATGTGGACATGATCAGCATTGCTGCGAATGATGCCTCAGTCTCCAACTTTCTCATGTTGCAATCAGTCAAGGCAGAAAGACTACCTATTAAGAAGAATTCCAGCAATCTTTGCTTTTTCAGGTCTGTCAAAGAGATCTAGCTCAACTGTTGCACACATTGCCACAGCCAGATCATACCAGAACTAAACAGACTACTGGACCAGTATCAACATGGTATGGTGACCCACATGGTCCTTTTCTGGGCAACTCAACACCACACATAACACCATGGTACTGTCTATGGTGATCTATCCCTTGATAGCCAGTATTGGGTCTTGGGACCTGACATTATCTGGCCTTGTACCTTGTCCACTTTAGTCATGGTGAAATGTCTAACAATCATACCTAGCCATGGACCCAAGATGTAGACAGCATCTGACAACCAGTCATGCCACTTTAAGCCCAGGCAGCTAGAACAATATTTGAGGATCTAGTCTTCCACTGTGTCCAGTATCATATTTATGAAGGCTGTGCAGACTTGCAGCAAACCATTTAATTACTAATACTGCATGGCTCCATCATGACCCAGTACCAGCTGTGGTGATTTCCCTTTCCTGGATAGATGGTACCTATCTAAGATTTTCAACAGCACTCACAGCTGATTCTTGCAGATTACTTTTTCCCAGTATGGTCAGATTCTCAGCCTCATTTACCATCCCTGACTACCTGGTTCCCCTGTCCAGTCGTCACTACCATCGCAGGAGGCTTCTCTGTTGCCCCACATCTCTGATGTCCAAGATGTACGTTCACAAACACCTTCTTTTTTTACTTACACCAACAATGTCCAGCCTTCCATGCATCCATTGAAGAGGCTTCTGGATCATAATTCTGTTTTCCTCCAGTTCCATCAGTGCCCACTGATAAAATTCCCGCATCCTTCAACATTTTAACTAAGAAAGAGCAGCCTTCCTTAAAAAAATTATTGCTGTCTGGTTAAGCTGCTGACATCTTGCACTGCTTCAAAATTCAACATCAGGATTCCAGCATCAGCAGACATTTCTTCTCACAATGATGACTCCTGTCTAACTTCAGTCTATCTACAAAATGCATGTTGGTTTTCCACACTGAAATCACAACCGTTGACACAGGTATTGCAGGACTGGGAATGTCTAAGCCGTCTTTCATATGTATGAACTGGAAACTTTTCCAAGACATGGAACAACTGGTTTGTAGTGTCATAGCTATTGGTTTTATACTTTAAGCAAGCTGAGCATGGCTTAAATCCCACCACTGAGGCCACTGCCAGCAAACATACCAGGGAGTCAGTGGCATGTGCATGGTTTATGTGCTGAACAGGGCAGCTCGCCACTGACTTTCCAGTTCTGTAGATGCTTCTGGTAACTGCCATCTTGTGGATAGAGATGTCTTCCTATCCATGACCATGCTGCTCCAGTATCACAACAGGGTCATTCAGCAGCTTTGTAGCAATGTGGGTTACTCTACTCTAGTTGGATTTATAGGAATGAAAATATTTTCTGCAAGGTTGTGTCCCTTCATTGATCTGTGCTAACCATACTCATAGCCTAGCCCCATATCTCATAGCTACATATCTCATATCTCAGTTGTGACTGGAAACTGCCCCATATCTCAGTTGTGACTAGAAACTGCCCCATATCTCAGTTGTGACTAGAAACTGACCCATATCTCAGTTGTGACTAGAAACTGACCCATATCTCAGTTGTGACTAGAAACTGCTTCACATATGCTAGAAGACTTGAGCCAGGACTAACTCCAAGGTAAGGGGAAGTAACTCCCTCCACCCTTAGCTATTATGATTTGGTAATGTATTTGAAGAAGATACCATTTTTTTTGAGAAAAATATATTTCTCCAATATTACTTACCAGATCATAATACCGGCACACCCTCCTAAGTCCCTTCCTTCAGTTACGTCCCTGGAATAGTGTGCATTTCCACTCCAGTAGTTACTGGTGAATGACAAGATTTGGTGCCAAACCCTCTAGGCAAGGGGAGACCACCACTCTTGTCTGACTTTGTTGTGGTAAGCAGACTATGGTTTAGCATGTGATTAACACATCTTGCATAGGAGAGCTGGATTTGCAAGGTAGTGGATGTTCTCATAGCACATTATGATTGGGTAAATATTATTGTAGAAACGTATTTCACTCCAAAAAGTGGTTTTTCTTTTTTTTTTAATACAGTTTTGAACCTTTTGGACTGCCTTATGGATACATGTGTTCTTCAATGCAAATCTGCTTTTTAGCTCTACTGGTCTGTTGTCTGTCCATCTGTTAGCACCCTTTTTTTTATCACAACTTCACCTAAACTACTTGGAGAACTGGCATGAAACTTGACACACACACATCTAATATTGCCACCACAGCAGCCATCTTGAAAATCTTTTTATCGCTACTTCTTCTGAATGGATCGTCATATCAACATGGGGTTTTCACTTAAAGACTTCTTATGATGTCTGGATGGTCCTAATTGAAAATGGTGCTGATATAATGTCCAATATGGTCGCCATGGCAGCCATGTTGAAAATCTTTTTATTGTTACTTCTCAATGGCAAGTCAGATTTACATGGGGTTTTCACTAGAAGACTTCTTATGATGTCTAATTGATCCTCAATGAAAATGGTGTCTATCTGACTTCTTGAAAATCTTGTTATCACTACCCCTCCTGAATGGAGGGTCATATCAGCATGGGGTTTTCACTGAAAGACTTCTTATGATGTCTAGTTGGTCCTAAATGAAAATGATGCCGATCTGTTGTCCAATAAGGCTGCCATGTCATATTGACATGGGGTTTTCACCCGAAGACTACTTATGATGTCCAGTTTGTCCTAAATTAAAATGGTGCTGATCTGACATCCAGTATGGCCACCATGGTGGCCATCTTGAAAATCTTTTAAATGGAAAATTATTTTGACATGGGGTTTTCATCAGAAGAGTTCTTATGGTGTCTAGTTGGTCCTAAATGAAAATTATGCAAATTGACCCTCAAGATGGCTACCATGGTGGTCATCTTGAAAATATTATCTTTACTCCTCCCAAATGGATGGCTATATCACCATGGCGTTTTAAACAATAGACTTCTTATGATACCTAGTTGGTTCTAAATGTAAATGGTGCCTCTCATACATCCAATATGGCTGCCATAATAGCTGTTGTGAAATCTTGCTCTCACTACTAGCACTGAAAGTATGGTCATATTGACATGGGGTTTTCACCTACAGACTTCTAATGATGTTTGCTTGGTCCTAAATGAAAATGGTTCCAATGTGACATACAATATGCCATCACAGCAGCAAATTTGAGCATCTTGTTACCACTGAAGAATATCAAAGATGGTTTCAACACTCAGCAATTTAAAGGAAGAAATGGTCTTATCTTGAATTCCTGAAAATTCTTTTTGCCCAGTAGAGCATCAGTCCCTTCAAGGGACTTTTGTTTCTCTTTCCATTTGGACAAATGTCAAAATTGTTCTAATTTTGGAAAACCAAACCTTTCAGTATTCTACTTAAATTGACTGAACTGATTTGGATCTTTCAATACTAAAATTTGGACTGTAAAAAACACTTTCTATATCCCACTACTAATAAAGTTTAATTCATATATTTTGCTAGATTTTTCCTCTCAGCTACCATAGTGTGTCTTTGTATTTACTCTGCTTGCATCAGCATGATATAACTTTCAGAGTGTTGCTGTGCCATAAAATGCCAAACTTAAATTAACCAAACCAATTCTCTCAAATACTAATATTACAGAATGACAGTATTTGTCATTGGCGGGTGGGGGACATGTTTTGGCTCAAAAAAATAAATACCTTAAAATAATTATCCTATAGGATTTAGCTGATTTTATCATCAGATATTCTACAGGATATGTTTAAAATTTTCTGCCTAAATGTCTCTTTATGGATAGAAAGACAAATACTGTAAATTTGTGCTAAATAGGCCATTTTATAATTTGCTGAAGTTTTTCTTTTTTGGTTTAGTGAATTACAGCACAGCAACACAAGTAGGTTATTTAGTGCCAAGGCAATTGGAGTAAAGTGCCTTGCCTAAGAACACACCACGGTAGGTGAACCAGGCTGGTCAGGTTGTAGGATTCGAACCCGCACCCTTTCGGTCATGAGTCTGGCACACTAACCACTGAAGCTCGCCAGTTTTTCTTTAATATCAAGCCAAACCTCACCTACATGTACCTTAAAGCATTTTTAAAGCTGTTCAACTCTTTTTGGTGATATTTATTGTGAATTTTCTGTTTTCTTACAGTTTTATATTTTCCATGGTAGCTCTGTACTACATCAACAAAATATCCCAATCTAAATATGGAGCAGCTGTAGTTCCAGTGCCAGTCAAACAAACACCAAAGAAGAAGAAGTAAAAGAATATATTAAAGAGAGAATTGACATTTTGCTGCTTATATGCACTTCTCTTTCATATCATAGTTATTGTAATAAAAAATGTCAAGATTTTAAAATTGCTTTTCTTGTTTATAAAGATGTCTGATTTTATCAGAAGAGGATTAGAGAAGGTTCTAAATATGGATTCATAGAATATGGGGAACCCTTGTTAATTTCTAAGTCCATTAATCAAAATCTTATGGAATCTGCATGAAAACAGATTTTGAGGGATCTTCTTCATGTTTCTTTGAACCAGTTCATTCATCTGCATCTTGTTATCACTACTTCTCTCGAATGAATGATCATATCAGCACGGGGTTTTCATTGAAAGACTTATTATAATGTCTAGTTGGTCATTAATGAAAATGGTGCATGACCTCCAATATGGTTGCCACACAATTAACTGGATCAAAAAGGTTGGTAACTAAAATGTTTGTATTAATGGGATTTCACTGTATTCGGAAAAAGGGGACATATCTTAGAAACATGCCATTTAATAAAAAGCATATCTTGATTTGTAATTTTGTTTGCCTGTTAATGTTGATGTATTTTATAATCATTGCCTATTTTAAATTTATCCATTAAATTGAGTGAAAAAAATGGAAAATAAGACAAGTGTCTATTTAAAAAAAAAAAGAACTAATGTGTATTTTTTTGGTCACTTTATATGTACTGGTAAGTAGTTGTAAAATTCAGAACTAATTTGGTCAGGAATCCATTGGATTTGATCACATAAGCTCATGGTATCTCAGAAAAAATGAATCTTTAGAATTCTTGATAAGTATTGGTTTGGAAAATGCATTCTTTAGTGTCAGGGATGATGGTTGTTAGGGCCTTACTCAGCGAAGTCATCTGAGCCCTATAGTAGTCACATCCACATATCCATTGGACAGTCTGTTTGTCTGCCCATCCATCTGTCAAAAATTTGAACTTAGCAAAATTACTGGGAATAGTTGAATTTCAAACAAATTTTGTATGCAGTTTTATACTGTTGATAATTTGATTGAGTTCGATTTTCAGTCCTCTACTTTCTCATTTACAGGAATCATGGCAATTGATAGACTGTCCTCATAACTTTGGTTTCTGCTGTGCTCATAACTTAGGTTTCCGTTGCATATCTTTACTAAGAATTGTTGGACTTTGAATCAGTGTGATTTCCAGTTTTCCATTTCATCATGTACAGGACTTATGGCTCCTAATTTCCTTTCCATATAAACTTTAGTTTTTGCAACAAACAGCTTCCAATTTCATTTGAGTTTTTCCATTTAATCAAATCAGAATTCTTCTGTGGGCTAAAATCTCCTAGCCCAAAGTAATAAATGCTCATGATGAGAATCTTTATAGTCCTTTTGACCAATGTCTGGTTAAATCCCTATATATAATTATCGCATAATTTTATGGTCTGTTGGAGGAGCCAGGCAGGCTTAAATTAAGCCAAATTTTGGCTAAGGATCCCTATTGCCATACTTGGTGTGGCTAGTTCACAAGTAATGTATACTTAAACAAATTTGGCTATTTACTACGAAGTTGCTCTTCATTGCCATTAGTTTTAGATCCTAGACAGACACCAACTTTTGGCTAAATGTATGCTTAGCCAGAATTTTGGCTATTGGTTGTAATTTCTATCTTCATAGTCTACATTTAGGGCTCTTAGGCAGAAACCAAATTTTGTTTAAATGTATGCTTAGCCAAAATCGGACTAGTGTCTGCAGTACCTTTTGTATAACCCACGTGTGGCTGTTAGAAGCCAATATCTGGTTAACTGAATGAACAACCAAATTTGCCTATCCACATCATGGTTTCTTTTCATAATGTACATGTATGACTTTTAGGCAGAAACCAAATTTTGGATAAATGTATGCTTAGCCCAAATTCAGCCATTGGCTGAAATGTCTTCTTTGTATAACCTAAAGGTATGATTCTTAGAAAGCAAAGTTTGGCTGAATGTATGTTGAGCCAGTTTTGGCTAGCCACTGCAATGTCCATTTATATAAACTAAATGTATGACCCTTAAGCAGTAAATGCAACTTTGGATAGATTTATTCTTAACCATAATGTGGCTAATGCATGCAGGGCCTGTGGTCATAATCACTGAGTATGGCTTCAAAAAAGAAATCAAATCTCACATGTATTTTTAGCCAACTTTGGCCAGCCACTGTAATGTCCATTTTCATGCTGTAATCCTGAGAAAATGAATGGATAATCAAAATGATAATAACACATGGCCGTTAAATATCCATATTTCAAATTTAAATGTTGAATTTCTGAAGGTTCAATATTTTCAAGTAGTACTTTGTCAAGTTATGCCATAAAATGATGAGACAATGAGAACTTGTGCACATTTAGCACCCAGTACACTTGACCAGTGTGTTTTCTGTATACAAATCTTTGTAAGAGGTCACTTGAACTTCAGTGAACCGTTAATCTTTGCAGCAGTGAAACTTTCTATATTTGGTTTGGTTGGTTACTTCACAGAAATACAGTACAGCTAAAATGTTCAACCAACAGCCTATCATAGTTCGTGTATATACAATGAGAATGTATAGGATGAAAATGGATGAAGAGAAAAACTTAAAATATATGTATATAAAAACACAACTTCTTTTCACATGGAATGATAAGTTAATACATTGCAGTCGATATTATGTTTTGTATTTGAATATTTCATAAAAAGGGATAGAAGGCGCATATTGGGAAATAGTACTTAGGTTAGATGGTGTACTAGGAAGCATATTAGAGTATATCAACAGAACAGGTAGCATTCTAATTCATTTTATTTTAAAATATTACATTACACAAGAAATGTAATAATAAAGAATGGTCATGTACAAATCAGTTCCTTTTTTCATACAATGATGCCTTCTTCTGATATTGTTTTGGAGGAGGCCATGACTGTGAACACGTATTATGAGGCCACATACCTTTATTCTGATAATGCTTAAAACATCTCAACAGCAAGATCTACCTAAATACAAACACTGAAGTTATGGTTTAGCTCAGGTACAAAACCCTGCATTTTTGCTCACAAATCGGTTTCATATACCTGTCTAACTAAAGCTTTAAAATCTAACAGTAAAAGGAAAAAAAAAATGATTATTTTTGTTCCAAGTTAAAATGTACATTTCCAAAATGTTTCTGACACATCAGAACATTCAAGACTACTAGCATATTAGGACATTCAAGACTACTGGAATTCATTCAGAACATTCTTTATTTAGGACTTGTGAGTACGATACTTAGGATTATTGGATTTTAATTCACGTTACTGTAAGTGTCTTTTGAATTTTCACTAATGTCTAGAAATAAATGGCTTGTTGATGTTACTTACATTGTTGGTTTCACTTTCTTTCTGTTACATTATTTTAAGACCTAGAGTTGTAACAGAAATTGGGGGCTCATCCGGAATCTGAATTTCTTTAAATTACAATTTAAAGTGACTTTGTTTTGGAATTTTCACTGTCTCTGTTAAAGATTTTTGTTTCACCCATTTGAGAAATCTTTAGTGAAACCAGCAAGCATTCACAATGTCATCTAAGGTTGAGAACTTTGTTTCAAGTCCTACCCAGGTGGGGTTAGATTCTGTGAAAAAGGATGAGTTGCTTAAGCTTGACAGACTTTATGATCTTTCTGAAGCTAAAGCATCTTTGACAAAGCAAGAGATAAAGAATATTTTAATTAATTATTTGGTGGGAAAGGAAATTTTGGATAATAGTGCTTTGGTTTTAAATGATAAGTCTGTATCTGGTTTTGATTTGAAATTATGCGAATTACAGCTAAAAAAACCAGATAGAATTCAGAAAGAGCAAAGGAAAATAGAAATGCAGATGCAGAGAGAGAGAGAGAAAAAGAGGAGGGGCAGAGAGAGAGAGACAGAAAGAGGAGAGGAAAAGAAAATGGAAATGCAGAGAGAGGAGAAGGAGAGATATATGCAGAGAGAAGAAAGAAAAATGCAATACAGATTAAAAGAATTAGAACTGGCAAGTGGAGCACCCCCCCCCCCCTTTACACAATTTCAGGAATTGATGTTACCAGATATATTAGGTTAGTATCGCCTTTTCAGGAAAAAGAAGTAGATAAATACTTTCTTTGAGAAAATTGCTGAAAACTTGAAATAGCAAAGAGAGCATTGGACTTTGTTATTTCAAAGTGTACTTATTGGCAAAGCTCGTGAAATCTACACTTCACTGTAAGTACAACAAAGCACTGATTATGATTTGGTTAAGGAGTACATTTTGAAGGGCTATGAGTTGGTACCTGAGGCATATCAACTAAAGTTTAGGAATTGTAGAAAAGAAACTGGACAAACTCGTGTTGAATTTGCAAGGGAAAAAGAACAACTATTTGATAGGTGGTGCTCATCAAAGAAGGCTGATCAAGTTTAAGATAACCTCAGACAGCTCATATTAATTGAAGAGTTCAAGAGGTGCATCCATGGTGATGTCAAGACCTATCTTGACGAGCAGAAAGTGGAAACTTTGGAAAATGCTGCTCGCATGGCTGATGATTATTCCTTGACTCACAAATTTCATTTGGCAATAAGTCTTCCTCTCAGCAGTTTTCTGGTAAAAAAACCCATTTCAGTCTCAAACAAGTGCTTCCAAATTTCAAAACAGTACAACTGTTAGGAATCAAACATCTGGTAAGACTGATCAGAAATCCTTATCTCTTCCTAAGTGCACTTATTGTAAAAAGAAAGGGCACTTCATTTCTGATTGCTTCAGGTTGAAAAATAAGCAACAGAATAAAGAGAGAGCTATTCCAAATGCTCTTATTTCAAAGAGGTCAAGGTCACGGTCTTGTATTGAAAGCAATACGTTTGTTGGGTCAAACAAACACCAGTCTGATTCTATTTTAGAGACTTGTGAACTATTCATGTCAGAAGGTCATATATCACTTATTGGTTATTCTGCCAAACCTATCCCTATTAAAATATTAAGGGACACAGGAGCTTCTCAGAGTCTTTTGTTATCAGGCACTTTGCCTTTGTCTGAGAAGTCTTATTCTAGTGAAAGTGTACATATTCAGAGAGTAGAGTGCGGCTTTGTAAATATTTCTATCCATTGTGTCAATTTGGCATCAGACTTAGTTCCTGGACCTGTGACTGTTGGGGCAGTGACTTCTTTACCTATATAAGGTATCCATTTGTTACTAGGCAATGACCTAGCTGGAGATAAGGTCGTGGTCAATCCACTTGTAACTGACAAGCCTTATTTGGATCACAAAAGTTGATCCTATTGAGATTGAGATCCCTGATTTGTATTCTGCCTGTGCAGGTACCAGAGCTATGGCAAGAAGAGCTTTTGAGAATGATGTTGATCAGGAAATCATTCCTTTAGCTGACAGATGTATTGGTAAGTCTTTTGATGCGGTCACCTTTTCTCCTGATATTGATCAATCAGAAGGTATTGATCACAATGATCCTCTTTTCTCATTCTCTTTATTCTAATCATGGTGACAAAAGACAATCACTTGTTGTCTTACAGGAAAAAGATCCTGAAATCTCTTGTTTGTTTCAGAGGGCTATTAGTGAAATTGAAGCCCGACAGGTTCCATTTTGTTACTCTACGAAAAATGGGGTCTTTATGAGAAAATGGAGACCACCCGAGGAACCCGCAGGTGACGAGTGGTCAGTGAGCTATCAAACTGTCGTTCCTAAGTCATATCGACAGGAGGTTCTTAGTCTAGCCAATGACACTCCATTGGCTGGTCATTTAGGAGTCAATAAGACGTTTTCATAAGATCTTGAATCATTTTTATTGGCCGAAACTTAAAAGAGATGTTTCTAAATACTGGAGATCTTGTCACACTTGTCAAATGGTAGGAAAACCCAATCAGAAGATAACTAAGGCTCATCTGCAACCTATTCCTGCATTTTACGAACCATTTAGTAGAATAATGGTAGACAGTGTCGGTCCCGTACCTAAGACCAAGTCAGGCAACCAATACTTGTTGACTATCGTGTGTGCGTCTACAAGATTTCCAGAGGCAATTCCTCTGAGAAATATAAAAACTCAAAACAATTGTGAAAGCTTTGGTGAAGTTTTTTTTACACGTGTTGACCTTCCCAAATCTATCCAGTCTGATCAAGGGTCAAATTTTATGTCTGGAATTTTCTAAAAGTTATGCATGAATTGGGCATCCAACAGTTTAAATCTTCTGCCTATCACCCTGAAAGTCAAGGTGCTTTGGAAAGATTTCATCAAACTTTGAAGAATATGATTCGGTCATATTGCTTGATACAGGAAAGGATTGGGATGAGGGTGTTCATTTGTTATTGTTTGCTGTTAGGGAATCGTTCAAGAGTCATTGGGTTTTAGTCCTTTTGAACTGGTTTTTGTACATACTGTCCGTGGACCATTGAAATTATTGAAAGAGAAACTTCTTTCAAATGATGATTCAAAGATTAATCTTCTTGACTACGTCTCTGAATTAAAATACAAGTTGATAAATCCCTATGAAGCAGCAAGAACTAATCTTCACTCAGTCAAAATTGAAATAAAGGTATGACAGAAATGCGCAGGAAAGGAGTTTTAAACCTGGTGAGAAAGTTCTGGCTCTTTTGCCCATACCTAAAAATCCTCATCGGCTAAATGCCATGGTCCTTATACCGTTGAAAAGAACGTAAATAACTTAAATTATATGATTAACGACCCTGGGAGGCGGGAACAGAAACAACTTTGTCACATAAATATGTTAACGGAGTATTTTGATAGAGATAGCCCAATTAATTATTCAATTAATTTAGTTGTACCTGTCCCACACAGTGAGGATATCAACGATGGAATACAATCTGACATAGTAATTCTGGTTTAACCAAACTTCGGAATTCAGAAATATTGAACAATCTGGACCAGAAACTTTCACATCTACAACGACAGGAAAGAAATGAACTACAACAGCTATTACATGAGTATGAGCACTTGTTTCCTGATGTTCCTACACGAACAAATAAAATCTATCATGACGTTGAAAAATTGTAGATTCTACATCTGTGGAACACCATTCTTACAGAATGAATCCTCTCAAACAGGAATATTTGAAGAAAGAAATTCCGTATTTTCTGGAGAATGATTTTATAGAACCAAGTAAAAGTAACTGGAGTTCACCATGTATTCTTTTTCCTAAGCCAGATAATACATTCCGCATGTGTGCTGACTATATAAAAGTCAACAGTGTCACCGTAACGGATTCATTTCCAATGCCAAGAATGGATGATTGCCTTTAAGAAGACTCTGTAAAAGAAAAATGAATAAAGCACATCATTCGGATGATCAGTGCTATTACAAAAACTATTGTTTTGTTGTTATCAGTGGTAATGTTTCAAGAAGATGATATTAGAGGCCCAGAAGGAACGAACTTAGTTTAGAGCCATTCCAGAAAATTAATTTGCAGTTTGAGATTGACAAACTGTTCAGCTCTGCTTGAAAAACATGCACACACTACACATACAATTAGTTTAGGCTCTTTCCAGTAGTTTAGCTTGCAATACAACTTGAGCGACACTACACAGCTATAGTTTCACCAGATTGCCCATTTCATACCATGTTTGTTTGCCAGCGGTTTGGCCTATACCACAGGTAGGGCTTTTTCTGCCATAAGCTTTAGTGCAAGGTTATGGTTTTTCAGGATGTAACTCGGACCTTTATTGTTACAGAAGTGTTCGAACGCATGTGATGTTAAAAAAACATAAGTCTGATACGCATTTGGTTGTCACACCTTATTTGCAAGCCCGTTTGTAACAGCATTTCCACTCACTTATATTTTCTACTAAAAATGGAAGAAACTCTTTGAGCATCATACACATTGGCCTTTTGTTAAGCTTCCTTGTAGCTGGAAAATTCACCATATCTTAGAAAGGTATGTAGCATGACATTATTGCCAGAATTGATGTGAAATTAGATGGCGATGAGGGTCAAATAGTTTTGATGATTAGGCACTAACAAACTTATCAAACTGACTCAGGAATACAATAATCCACAGTGACCTTGTGGGGAATTTTGTGCAGTTAGAAATTTAGAAACCTTTTGTAGAAGCGAGACCTGGCTTTGCAGGCAGTTTGTTTTGCCATTATCATTATAACCCGTGGCCCTCAACTAGTTCCCTGCTTTACTACCATAAACTGTAACTTATCTTGAAATTAAATTCAACAGCTGCAGATGATACTTGTTCGAGATTGGGGTAGCTACTGCAGTAGTAATTCCAGAACATTTAGATGAATCAGTTCAGTTGGCCGAATTATAGAAGTCATCTGTAAAGAAGTCTCACAATCGCATGCACTTAATAAGAATGTAGCATACTTTTAAAACACGTGAACCCCATACTGACTTGATATTTAACAGGGTTCGATTTTGATTAAATAGCTTTGCAAATCTTTGTATAATCAAACCTTGTGCTTCAACTGTGTTTGAGAATCATCTGAAATTTTTTACCTCAAACTTGCAACAAAATTACCATTTATTTGTTCTAAAGAGATAATTAAACTCTAAAAGAAAATTATATGTAATCTCTTCTCTGACATGTACAATTTCACGAATATTTTATAGCTGAACACATGTTTTCTCACATGAATATTTTATAGCTGAACATATGTTTTCTCACATGAATATTTTATAGCTGAACACATGTTTTCTCACATGAATATTTTATAACTGAACATATTTTTTCTCACATGAATATTTTATAGCTGAACATAAGTTTTCACACATGAATATTTTATAGCTGAACATAAGTTTTCTCACATGAATATTTTAAAGTTCACACGTCTCAAAAGGTTATTAACAGATTACGATGCGATTTCCACTATTGATTATGTCAAGAGGTCTTCCTTTTATATTTATTTTTGGGGTATCAGAGTCAGTTTAATAATTAGCTTTTACATTATTTAATATTAAATATCTACTGAACAAAGGTTACAAGGCTTCTATTCCGAATGGTCCCTAACCCATCCCACCCCACCGCCACACACCTATATGATGTAAAGGTATGATTCATATCGTAATTTCGACATTATTTTTCAGTCTATTGAATAGAACCTCAATGGTGATCTTATACTATCTGTTTTTACAATCTATTTCTTCCCTATCAATTGATTCAAGTACATTCTAATTTTTATTTATGGCCCCAATAAAGCACGTGTTGAGAATTTTTGGATTGGCATTTAAACAGGGTGTCTCAAATGTTATCACTCGTCAGGTTTATTTTGCTCATCGAATGTTAACAATTGCAGGGTGATAAAATATGCTTAACGTCTTTATATATTTTAAATGATATTTGAATACCTTACACTGTCTGTGTTTAACTTAATCACGTCGAGCTGAAACATACTATTAAACAAAGGCGACCAAATTAACATTCTTCTTCATAGTCTTTGCTCTTTGTATTGATGTCAAATGTAATTATCATATCTATGAACATAACCTATTTGTTTCATGAATGAATTCCTATATAGCGATTTCTTTGTGAATGGTTCAAGGAAAGCATGCTAATGCGTTGCTTGATAATTGCAATCAAGGCTAAGCCATGCATCAATATTCCAATCAGTACGTAAGGGCATTCGTTTATTCAATCCTCTTCGGGCTTCAGGTGGAACATAAGTCTTCCACGAGACGGCACCACTGCTGTCAGTCTGCGGCCTGTGTATTGATGGTTTCCCATGTCAGGCCGCATGCCTTCATCTCCTTTTCAACTGTCCTTCACCTTGTCTCCTTGGGCCGATCCCTTTCAGTCTGGTGTCCAGCGTAAGGCTATTCTGAGTAGTGCGTCTGCTGGCATTCGATACACATGCCCAAGCCATCTCCATCTCCTCCTTTTCACCCGTTGGACAACAGGCTTTGCATTTGTCCTCTGGTGCACCAAACTATTTGAGATTTTTCTAGCTCCAAAAATTTAAAGGATAATCCACAGACACTTGGTTTGGAAGGTCTCTAGTTTGTGAACTATTCTAGGTGTAATCGTCCAGCAATCTGAGCCATATAACAGTACACAGAGGACATTGCTGTTGAATATCCTTGGCTTTGTTCTTGTTCCCAATAGCTTTGATTTCCAGATGTTCTTCACCATGGTAAAGTACAGGTTGGCTTGGATGATTCTTGAATTGACTTCTCTCTCAGTGTCTCCATCTGTTGCCACGTTGCTTCCCGGGTAGGTGAACTCATCCACTTCGTCTGTGGGATTGTTGTTGATGACGACGAGGTTATTATTTGTTTTCTGATTCATTTTCATCAACTTTGTCTTACTGATGTTTGCTTCCAGTCCAAGCTTTTGGGCTCTCTCAGTCAGTCTGGCTGTTTTTTCTTGCATGTCTTTCTGATGATTTGTGAGCAGGCTGATGTCAACAGCATAGTCCAGATCTTCTAAATATAAGGTAGAGTCTATCGGATTCCTCTTCTGTTGTCTGCTATGGTTTCTTTCATAAGCCAATCTATGGCAACAATTAAAAGAAATGGTGACAGGATGCAGCCTTGCTTGACCCCTGTGTTGATGCTGAAACTGTCTGTGAGGTGGTTGTTGTAGATAACCTTCCTATCGAAGTCTCTGTAAAGTAATGTTATGACATTCACTATCTTCTGGGGGATTCCGTATGAGCGGAGGATTTTCCAGAGGGATTTCGCTGTGAAGGCCGTAAAAAGCCTTTTCAAAGTCTATGAAGATGATGTAAATTGTGCTGTTCCATTCGGCAGACTGTTCAAGAATCTGTCTGAGGGCGAAGATGTATACATTAATTTTTATTAAAGAGAAGCTCAGATTTTGATAGAACATTATGATATCAAGGAGAATATATTGATATTAACATGAGTAACATTTGACGAAAATCAGTCGAAAAGACACAATCTAGAACCAAGGCACAATAACGATCTTGAGAATCAGAATATCAGTCACACATCGAAAAAAAATGAACGCAATATAAAGAGAAAACGCAAGCAAAAGAAAAATTCGCCCACATTAGACCAAAACTCTGTGCTTGATCTTTAAAATTACCCTTTTGGAAGCAGAGATTTGACAATTCTCAGAAGGTCTCAGTTTCTGTCTCGCGATCCAAAACTTACAATAGGGGAGGTCTAAAAGATATTGATGACTTCAACCTAAAATTGAGTCTTAAGCTTATTTTACTACAAATCAAAAGCGGAAACAGAATAGGTTTTCTGATAAAACCACTTTTGTTCCGAAAAAAGATTGATTGGAAGGAAATCCTGGTAGACCAGTAATTTCTGGTAATGGTCACCCTACGAAGAAAATTTCTGAATACCTCGACTTTCACATGAGATCCCATGTCTCAACACTCCGGTCTTATCTTCATAACACCACCGATTTCCTGGTTAAGAGTGAAAACAGTGAACTTTTATCACCTAATACTCTGCTTGTCTCAATGGGGGCAAGTTCCCTTTACACCAATATCATCATGATGAGGGAATAACAACACGCAATAAAGACTGGAAAGCAATATCTGAGAAGAAACTACCAACCTGATATTTTGTAAAACTATTGAAACTAGTACTAAAACAACATAGCTTCGAATTTAATGGAAATCACTAAGTGGAAATTAATAGTACTTCAGTGAGCACAAAGATGACCCCCCTCTTATAAAAATATTTTCATGAGGAAACTGGAAGGCAAACTCCTAGCTTTACTGCCGTACATTCCACTCCAGTGGCTATATTTTATTGACGACATTGAAATAAAGTTGCAGCGCGGAGAAGAAAAGTTTGACTATTTTACCAACAAAGCAAACAAATTCCATCATTGAGTCAAGTTCACGCAGAAATCTCGGAAGCAAACATTGTCTTTTTTAGACACAACAACAAAAATCATTGAAAACAAACTCCACTTGGAAGTATACTACAAACATACAGATAAAAATCAATACTTGCTCCCAACCAGCTGCCACCCAAAACATTGCGTTCAAAACATACCCTTTAGCCCGGCACGAAGAGTGAGAATAATCTGCTCTGACGACGAGACTATTGAAAAAAAAAAGCAAAAAAAAAAAAAAAGCAACAACAACAGTCTAATGGATTGTCTCAACACCTAGTCAAGTGAAACTATGACAGAAAAATTGTGGATGGTGACATAGAAAAAGCGAAAATGGAAAATCGGAACGAACTTTTGCAGTATAATACAAGGGAAAATATTGTGAAGATTCCATTCGTCCTGACTATTCACCCAGATTACCCCCCCCCCCCCCCCCCGTAGGCAAAGTCATTGAGCAGCACTGGTCTACCAATGAGTTATCCGAAACCCTAAAAGATCTTTGTCCAAATAAACCAGTCATTGCATACCGCAGACCACAAATTCTGAGAGACATCCTCGTCAGAGCAAAACTTATAACCCCTGACTAATAAAATTCCGAATGGATCCTCCTAACTGTGTGGGAATTGAAGATGCAGCACATGCCAAGACATAATCAAAACTAGCGCTTTCTCCAGCACAGTAACGAACGAAAAACTCAGTATTCATAAATTATATAGATATATATATATATATATATATATATATATATATATATATATATATATATATATATATATATATATATATATATTTAATAACATGCAAAATTTGTTCAATCCAGTTTGTGGGGCTAGACCGAAAAACTAAACAGGAGGATGAATCTGGATAGATCCGATTGGAAAACCAAATAGTTTGCTAGAAGCCCCGTTGCAGTACACATTTCTTCCGCTGACCACCATTTCAACGACACTATCCTGGCTGAAATAGCCCACAATCAAAACTGAAACTTCGAAACCAGAAGAGCAAAGGGAACTTATTGGATTCGCCGCCTCAGCACTCTTAGAACAGGCGGTTTGAATCAAGAAGAATAGAAACCCGTTTCGATCTTCATGTTTACATTTTTCGGCAAAGGTTTACTTTCCTGGTTTTTTTTGTGCAGTTAGTGGGTTTTACATTTTTAGAACTTGATTTTTAATAGGCACCATATAACCATAATTGTACTCTGGTGCCATTAACGCTAATACATACATCTCATTCTTAATTTTGGAAGCACTTTCTTTTTACTCTTGGGATTATAATTTGTACAATAGATGTTATCTGGGACAAAATTCTGGGTAGTCATACATCGGTATCATTGCCTTGTACCTATCCTGTGTTTCAGGCAGTCAAATGGGCTACCTACGCGCAAGTTAACAGCAAATGATCTACTCGCCTAATTGTAATGCCTGATTTGCCACAATGTAAAAAGTTAAAAGTATACAGTTTTCTGCCTTTTTCGGATATATTAGTATTAGAGTCTTTCATTTTGGTTTTACCATAAGAAAACAGCGTATAAATAGATATTTGGCGTACGTTTTTGTGTTTGCTGTTATTTGTTTGTGTCGTCCGCCTTGAAAAAGGAATCCGTAAATATCAAAATCCACTCGTGCAGTTGAAAACAGCGATATACAATAAATTCTAGTCTTCCAATGACAACAAGTTTGTATAGTGTGGACTATTTAGGATACATCTTTATTCTAAAGATTGTAGTGACCTTTCCGTAATGCATATTTTCTCGTAATTTCTTAAAACAGGTTGAAAATACGTCTTCTTGGCCAACAAAGCAGAAATTTCACAATAGTTATGTTTCTGGGTTTCACGTATTACCTATATTTATCAGTATTATCTTACAAAATTGTTGCTCAAAAACAAAAGCTTACAAAAGTACTTTCATGTTTTAATCCATGTTTTATTTTTGAGAATTCTCCACTGCATTCATGTATACTATCCAGCCATGGTAGCTCAGGTGCTGGAACGTCGGACTCGTAATCCAAGTGTTGTGGATGCGATACCCACCCAGGGCCAGCCCGTGTCGGCTGTCTCAGTATATCTTTGGAAAAGGCACTTAGTTCCCATTTCCTTGGAATCATATAGCCAATAACGTGTTGAAAATGCCGTTAATAATCCAACAAATACGCCAATCTATAAATCCAGCATCTAAACACTCTGTGCATCACGCATAGAAGCGTTGTACGCTTATACACTTTGTCTTTGTAATCTCAGAAAGAGGCTTACCAAAAATCTTGTATAGCCGCTCAGTGGTTGTCAGGCTAGCCATTATTTTCAGTAAAAACTTAAAACACCTAAATTCACAATTTTCATACTTTTGTTTATGTTTTGGACGGAGCACGTAATGTATGTACAGGTAAAATAGGTTTATACTTCTGCACAAAATTCTCGAAAATCATCGGACTGAAACTCACTTAGTCTCGTTCAATCCGACTCTTGACCAAAACGAGGCTTTCCCAAAAATTAGAAAGGCGATTTCATTGACTGATGAAATGAGCTGATATCCTACAAAATTGTGCTGTATGATAACGTCATACCATGATAATTTGCATTGGCTGTTTGAGACATACCTCCTGTACTGGTAGTGGTGTTAAATTATGTCCTTTAAAGTTGGGGGCAAACTTACAGATATAAAATCCATTACAATGTTCGGCACAAAGGGGGTCACCTCAAAGGCCTCCTAGCTTAACATAGCTAGAAGTCCGAAGGTGTCCACAAATAAAGACATGCGTGGCCCTGGTTAAGGTCTGTGCAAACGATTGTAAAGCATAAAACGAGGCTTACCAAAACGCTGGTAAAGTTGCTGATTGATTGACAGGTCAGTCAGAGTTCTTAATACAAACTTAGATCACATATTTGCAAAATGTTACTATTTAATTTGGTTGTGTGTGTGTGTCTTATACCGACCACATAAAATATGTAGGTAATACAGATTGTCGCTTCTGCACTAAAATCTTGCCGATCGTCAGACTGTGACACTAACTCATTGAGTACATGAAAGGGGCACGCATTTCCACATTTGCACTAATACATTCTTTCACTTCTAAAGTACAATATAAATATGTTGACATTTATGGTTTATGCACAAATATTGTTAATGGACTTCTATCTATCTATCCTGCAACACCCTCTTTCGAGTAATATGTGCACGTATAGATAGTTATATTTTTCAGACGTGAAGAAAAAATAATAAATAAAAAAGAAATGAGAGATACCTGTCTGTAACAATCAGTTGTACAGACCTTTACCAGATTCTTGCTTGCCACAGATCTCAGAGAGTCACGCGAGAGTCTGGTTGAACAAGACTATAGTATGGACCCGTTCCATTCTGAATCGTACATCACCTTGGGTTTTCGAAAGTATTTACCTGGGCCAGTTACTATCTAGCTGAGGATTATTTAATCTCTTTATACCTTATAAAATTTCAAAGCAACCTTGATCCGTCTACGCATACTTTTTTAATTTGGAAAAATAAAGTTGTTAACGTCGAGTGCAATGTTAAAGAAAATGCTATTTATAGTACAAGCACAGCCTAATACACGTCGCAAGGTGCATGTGTCCGACGCGGATCCTCACGCAGATAAGAAAGAAAGTGAGAGACACCAATTAATATCAGTCAGCTGCACATTTGTTAACCAGACTCATCGCTGACAAATGCGTCACACGTCTGGTACTCTTGAAACATTCGTCTTTAAAAAAGTACGGAAATGTCGTACTTTTTACCCATTATACACTGCACCGATGTGAAGTCACCAAACAAATCCCTGTCTTTAAGAGGGGAGTTTCCAAACTAGTCGTTATTGGAATGACGTCCCTGTTGTGCAAATGACATCACTGATTAATCAATTTGGAGACAGAGCTATTACTAGTTACCGGTCTACGATATTTGCTTGGTTATATAGGCCGCTACTAGCTAAACCAGACTCTCGCTCTCCGTAGATTTCTCTGTGCCACGCGAGAGTATGGTTGAACGCGATTACGCACTGACAATGTTTCTCCCTGTCTTCAATACCGTAGAGTGTGTGTGTGTGTGGGGGGGGGGAATTGCCCAGTGGCCCAGCGATTTCAAAAGGGCCCGCCGTCAATTAAGTTATAAAAAATAAATTAATCTTTGCAGTAAATATTAGAATTTGTTCCTTGCAAGAGTCTAAGTTATGATAGATTACTACAGGTTTTATATGCAAAACTGTACACAAGTTTTTATATACAAAATATTAAACTAGTTTTGGGGCCCATGTCCAGGGGCCCAAAATTTCTGTCGGCGGGCCTGCCTGTCTTCACAAGAATTGTGCATACGAATTTTGCCATCACAGAGCCAACTACCGTTAATTAGTGTCCCTAGATTCTGTTACTATTGAGAAGGGCGGGGTGTCACTTTTTTTTGCAAATAATTAATAAAACTTAAAAGAGATGTTGTGGGGAAATAGTGATACTAGTTAGGTCATCCCCATGCATAATTTTAAAAGTCATACTAGGAAGGTCATCCCCATGCATGATTTTAGTTCAACAAATTCTTTTAATTATGACGAATATCCTTTCAATTTGTACATTTACCGCAATCTAAATGACAATGATCCAAATACTAATTTGCATTGCAAAAATCCGGAGATTTGTGTCATATTTATAAACAGTAAACAATTATTATTGAAGTGTTTTCGGTGAAATTAGAAGAGGAATAATAGCTATCGTAGTGGAAACAAAAGCTTGTCAAAGTGTACGTGTAAACTTCTAGAAAGTCCAACATTTAAGGTGTATTATAAATCTTGATTGATTAAGCCATTCTATGAATAAGTACACCAGCAAACGACGTATAGTACTCCCCATAAAATCCTGCTTGCGTTACAACAGCTTCGATGAAGATAATATCGTTCTCAGACAGAATTGCCGGAACTGACACCGCACCAACCATTCGACCACTAGCGATGTCCCCAGCGAAAAGACGTGTCAATTCTTTGCCACCGTTCATTAACCTGACATGTGCATAATGACCATGCCGAGTCATCACGGTGATATAAAACATGTACATGCCCCTCAAAGGAGCACGGAATACACCGAGAGCGGGGTCGTAACCATTTCCCTCGTTCATGTCTACTTTATCAAGTTTCAGGGTTTCGCCATTTTGAATAATTATGTCGTTAGAAAGCTTTGCAACAAATCCAACTGGAGACATAGCTGAAAATGCAAAAAGTAAAAGACATTTACGGCATTTCCTTTTCATACTATCGACATCGATCTGGAAATTGCAACCACAAGGAAGACATTTTATAGCTATACATTATCAAAGAATACATATATCATCAAGAGTAACTAGGAAAGAGTATAGTGACTCGCACCATAAGGCATTTTGTTTATAAACAGTGTTAAAATTATATATGTGAATATTTAATTAGAAGAATTATCTAATATGAAACGATTGAAATAAAAAGTATAAGTTAGAAATCTGTAGAAAAACTCTGTCGTTGATCCCACAATATCTTGCTTCCCCCTTTTTTCACACTCACCTCAGAGATTCAAAACTTTGTTGCACATCTTAAAATCATCCAAAGTCATCTCACATTAAGTGAGATTCTAAACTTTAAAGCACATCTTAAAATCATCCAAAGTCATCTCACATTAAGTGAGATTATAAACTTCATTCCACATCTAAAAATCATCCAAAGTCATCTCACATTAATTGAGATTCTAAACTTTAAAGCACATCTTAAAATCATCAAAGTCATCTCACATTAAGTGAGATTATAAACTTTATTGCATATCTTAAAATCATCCAAAGTCATCTTACATTAAGTGAGATTCTAAACTTTGAAGCACATCTTAAAATCATACAAAGTCATATCATATTAAGATTGATAAACGAGGTTAGATAATTTTCGTGACATTACACGCGCACTAATACACGCACACACGAACAGGCGATATTACATATCCACGTATACCTCTGCATATTTCTCAGGGATAACAAACCATAAAATTATTAACAACGGGTTGTGCTTTATAAGGATCCAAGAAAACGACGAGATTGTTACGAAAAGTTGGTTGCACGAATTTTCCATACGCGCAGTCTTAAATATGCGTCCAAAATAAAAACATATGATTAATCATGTTTTTGTCTCCTCTACAAAAAAGATTTCCTTGTGCAACGCAATTATAAAACGCCACAGAATGACTATTGTTTATGTATGGGAGCTAAAACGATCAAACAAACCGAACCGATTTGGTAAAAATTACATAGGACACGTACATCTGTCAGCATAAATAGGGTGGTCAATAACCGCATGATCTTGTTGAATCGAACTGGCATAAAGACTGCAAGACTTAGTTGAAACCCACGACGAACACGGAATATATTTCGTGGTGTTTCAAGGGATAAATATCTTCCCAAGCAAGGCAGACTTATCAATGGAGTTATTAGAGAATAACCTTGATTCATCATTCTCTGCAGCTGCGCATTTCTCAAAGTCAGTAGTTGAACGTCATTCTCCATTAGTAAACGTCGTTCCCTCTCCTCCGCTAGACGAAGTCTGACAGCGCTGACGTCACCACAACTCAAGCCGTCCAGCAAAGAGCTGCTAGTCTCTCCATCGTTGGAACAACTTACAGCGCATACAAGACCAAAGATCAAGAAATATTTCATCCTAATAATAAACGGCAAACGCTCGTACACTGAAACTGCTTTGACCAAAAGTGAACACTTAGCAAGGTGGATATCGCGACGAATACAATTTTATATACTACCTGTGAACAGATAGTCCACTTTTTTTTATACGTGTGAACGATTTAAATAGCAGATTGGCGGTTTGTAAATAACGTATTTATAGGATGTGATTTATGGTTTAGATTGTTTTGAGAAATTTTCAAAAGCTTTTAATTTAATCTTATCAACTAAGTTATTTTTCAATCTATGAAGACGGGAGCTATTGAAGAAGTTAGCGGCTGTATTTCGGAATTTTTTTTATCACGGATATTTTCTGTCAGGCTACAACAATTGATCACCGGGAAACGAGTCTATTGCGTATTTGAATAGACTTTCATGACATGGGAAATGTAATGAAAGACTACAACTAAACAAACTTATTCTACGTAAGTTGTCATGCCTCCATCTACATCATCAGAAGATTGTCAATACTGAATGGGAACCTTTATTTACTTATCTTGTTTTATCTGAAACGTTGATTAAGTTCAAACGGTGTAGTATTTACAAACATCGATAGTGCATACATAAGCACTTGAAATAGAAAACATCGCGAACATTATTGAGAACTGGCATGACGCGTTAGTTCTCTATTAATTATATCGAAGTAAAATCATCGTTTGCATATAATTCACGTATAGGCCGATTACTTTTTTTTTAGAAAAGAAACTATATAAGAACTCAAATTCCCTGTCTTCTTGACATTTTAACTTCTCAACTTTATTATCAGTGACGACTATGTTTACCGGACTAGGTAATATATACGACAAAAAATTCATCCTGTATATCGCTCTATCTAAATCGATTAAATTATTGAAACTATTTACAGTTTCTGACCCCTATTAGGAGTATAAAAATATTGTATCAACATGTACAATTACTTCTTTGAAATAACTACATTCCTTAAAAGTTTCAGTTAAAATGTCAACTGAGCAACGACAAATGGCCACAGAAGTTCATAAGAGAGGTACAAATCAGAGAAAACTGTCAGAAATATTAAATGTGCATAAATAAACTATTTCACGGCTCGTGAGTAAATTTGAACAACAAATAAACATGTAGAGCAGCGGCCGCCGTGGAAGGATAACTCTGATTGATTCCAGAGGAGATCGCCAACTTCTGAGAGTGGTGAAGCAAAACAGACAACAGAGTCTGAGAGAGATTATTGATAATTACAGCCAATATGCACCTGAAAAAGCATTCACGAGGACAGTTCAGAACCATCTGCATGATTCTGATTTAAAGAAACACTGAGGTATCTGCTAATCAAACAGAACAAAATCGCATGAAGCGGTGCTAGACATCTCACGGTTGAAATATATTGGAATAAAGTAATATTTTCCGATGATACCGATGTTATCATCACTGGTGAAAACTGTCTGTACGTGTCGAGAACCAGCTAAGAAGCTTACAAATCCGAATGCCTAGGACTACATGGAAATAATGCCGGGATAGGTGCCATGTTTTTGGGCTTCATACTGTATCATGGAGTGAGGACTTTGGTCGAAACCGAGGAAATATTAATAGCGAGAAGTACAATAATACTCTCAACTTTTATTTATGGCCAGTTCTTGCAAAGCATTTTGAAAATTCACAATTCATTTTTTAAGATGATAATACACTCTGCCACAATTCTACACGGTCTCGTGCCTGGAAAGCAATATTTGACAATCTTGAACGGCCATCAAAGTCACCTGACCTCAACATCATTGAAAGTGTGGGACATATTCTCAAAATCAGACTTATTAAATCTCTGCATGTAATTAAATCTCGCCAGAATCAAGTGAACGAGATCCAGGCTATTTTGGACAAATATTACTACAGACTATATCAAAGCTTTACACATCACCATTCCCAAGAGATTCAAAGAAGTTATAAAGTCCAGAGGCCATATTACAAAATATTGAAAACCTCAGGAAATTGGCATACGTTTTTTTCGAGTTATACTGTTTTAATATTGCACATTAAGTGTTGATGACGTCGACGTTGTCAACTGTGAGTTGCGTCATTATATTATATATACAGTGGCGTAGCGAGGCAAAGTGCCGCCCAGGGCCAACTACCAAAATTACGCTCCCACTCCATTCGTATTATTTATGATATATACGATACTCTTACCAAATTGCCGCCCCCTAGAAAGTGCCGCCCGGGGCCACCGCCCCCATCCCCCCCCCCTCGCTACGCCACTGAAGTTCTGTGAGGACAATTTAATTACAGCTTTATGAAAAAAACGTTAAAGAATTTTAGGCTTGGGTAATATTTGAAAATGTTACAAATTTACCATAAAACTTAAAAGCATCTATTGGCAAGATTTTACGAGGAGTATGAGGACTACACCTATAGATTTCTTGTAGTAATTGAAGGCACACCCAAGTTCTAAAAAGTAAGTTTTAACAATGTTACATCTGAAAACTAAGTCTTGATAGACTGAAAAATCTAAATAGAGACATATACTAAAAATATGATCATTTTATTACGAGGCAAAGTCTCCTCTGCAAAAATGTACTTGTAAACTCCATGAAAAATGAGGTATCTGCAAAATGGTAAGTCTGTAGTTTTCATAGTGCCAGATTCTAAATGTTTCTGTGTATTTTAAGTTACTTCAGGAAACTAGTGTTGGTGTTTCCGTTAGTTTCATCGTTCTCGAATTTTACTAGTTTCCATGCAGTTTCTACAGCATCTGAAGCATGAAATTTCCAGTAGCTGCTTTAGCTTCAGGTTTATCGGAAACCAATAAATTATTTTCCATCTGGATTTAACTGAAATGAAAACACATTATAGTTTCATGTGTTTTCTTAATGACTAATACGTTTCTTAAAGACAGGCTCCACCAAAATTATAGTTTCAGCAACAACAGAAACCAGTAAGCTTCGTAATATGAAAATAACGGAAACCACGAAAGTTGCTTTTGTATGATAACGATGAACTGCACTATTTCACATGCATGAGAAAAAGCGCTTGTACTATAGGGAAACTTGACTGAAACCATCTTTAAGCTGTATCGACTTGGTTTCAATGCGGCTTCCATTTTACAGAAACTACTTTAAAGTTTCCGTGTAGCTTTTAGTGTTTCAAAAGAAATAAAAAAAATTAAAAAATAAAATTAAAGAAAATAAAATTAAAATAAAATAAACCTAACAATTGTTTCATCTTGATTTAAGAAACATGCATTTGCATTTTTAGTTATGAGGGCACCAATAGAAAGCCGCTGAAACTCAATAAGTTGTTTTCTTTTTTAAAGGTGCCCGGCTTCACCTAGTTCCAAACAATTCCAGGGAATATGGTATCTAACATTGTTGTTTCAGGCTGGTTTTATCAGTCATTGCTTATCCTGTCTGGCTCCGTAACATCCGAAACTATAAGTTTCATGTAAATTGTTTGGGTACTAAAATACTCTAGCAACAGATTCTAGCAATTTCAAGCTTGTTTTGTGTGATATATTTGAAAGAACCGTTCAGTTTTACGTTTTATCTAGTCATTATACAACTTGAAACAATGAATTAGTTATGACTTTCAAATGAAATATGCCTGAAAACTGCACCAGCAGGTTTCTGATAAGTTTAGTTATTTAAGATTATACAATTGCTATTACATCAGTGAAACATGCACTCTCCTTTTATTCAAGCAAGTAAAGACATATATACAAGTGTGTGCATGATTATTTGTTTTAATCGAAGAATTCACACTTAAGTCTAGTGAAATAAAATTTTCATTACCTAACACAGTCAACATAAACGAATTCTGTTATTAAATATCATATATTTTGTCATTAGTTTGATATAATAAGTAAATACACCAATGCTGAAGACAAATTATCTCTGGAACATAAATTATCCTGCTACTCGAGCTTGTATTTATTCGGTACAATGTGCCCCCCCCCCCCAAAAAAAAAAAAGTATTGGGTTAGTACCCCGATAAAGCCACACGCATCCTCAGACGTCAGATGACCTCGCACTATTTTCAGCAGTACACAGTTGGACCTCCTTTTCAGACGGGGCCCCGGGTGCCCGAGTGGTCTAAGACTCACTCCTTTACAGATCACTGACATTTCACCTCTGTCCGCGCGGGTTTAGTTGGCTTTGCCAACATGGGTATGCGAAAAAGCTTGCCAGTAACTTCCGGTGGGTCGGAGGTTCTTTTTGAGAGGATTGTTTTAAACACCTGTTCAATTACTTTCATGACAACAGTTTTTTTTATATACGTACCAGTTTGGATTTATTCCTGTATATTCAACTATTGTGCTTATCGGCTGATTGATATTTATAATCCTACATATGCAGCTCTTGATATTTGTGAATATTACTTTATTATTTGATGTGATATATCCAATGCCTTTTACCTGGTTTAAAATAACGGTCTCATAGCCAAACTTGAAAAATATGGTGTATTCTATTGTCTTGATTTAAAGATTACATATGTTATAGGTTCCTGCGTGGCCAAGTGGCCTAAGGCGCTTGCCTTTACAGATCACTCACATATCTCACCTCTGTCCGCCTGAGTAGGTTGGACCAATGTGGATAGGCGAGAAAGCTTGCCAGTAGCTTCCCGTGGATCGTTGGTTCTTCCCGGGTTCTTCCTCCACCAAATGTACTTGCTGCCATGTATAGCCTACCATGTGCTGAAAAATGGCGTTAAACCCACAAAAACAAAACAAAACAAAAAAATCCTTTCTAGACATGTAAAGAAACCCGGTTATATATCGTCATAAAATCTAAGTCGCTCAGCAGGAAATGCCTGTTTATATTTTTGGAATGCTTAAACCATTTTTTTTCAATACATTAATAAAAACTGAGAACCATTTTCTGTAACAACCAGAGAAAAATTATTTTAATATAACCTAAGCGATAATCAATCCGAATACACCTAAGGATATCTGTCGTGTAAAATTAAACAAAAATTTTAAAAAAATCTATGCAAACGTTGAAAGAAAGAGGTAAAAAAAAAAGCCGAAAAAGAAGGCAGTCCATGATCTTGTGAGAAATGCCCGCTGAAGATGGTGAAGTTCCCAATTTCAATGGAAAATCCTAGAACAGAGACATTTTTCACTAAACAACGCACTGGGGAAAGAAAGCTGTAAATATATTACCTGACAGCCAATTTTACTTTACGTAAACAATGTTTTTACATAACAGATAGAATAGCTTTCTGTGTTAGGTAAATAGCACATGGAAAGTGAGATGAGTGAAACAACAACACATCATCTTCGAGAAGTTACTAAGATCAACAAAGAGCTGGTCAAGGAGATCGAACAGTTCAAAGTCATGCAAAAAAAAAATAAATAAATAGATAAATAAATAAAAAACAGTATGCAAAGTTTTGTAAAGCTTAGAGGCATGTATGGAAATAGTTACAGCTAGTGTAGGTAATTCAACAGCCGGATTGTGTTTATTTGGAATGCATACTGGTATGGTTGTTCTACTACCCTTCACAAGATTTATCACAGCAGTCATTGGAATTGTATCAAAATCATTGAATGAAAACTTTATTCGCACCAAAATTTTGAAACATGATGAAATAGTAATTAGCCATCGTTAAATTGAACAGTATCGACGACGTGATAAGCAAAGAGATATCAGATAACAAGATACGGGATGATAAGTTCATTTTATCTTCAACGAATGAACAGAAAGTGATGCAAAACTAAATCAGAAGAAACATGAAGAGAAGAAGTTGAAATGAAACACCTCTAGATAAATGGACAGCTCAAAGCTACAGAGCTACAGTACAACTGAGTCAATTCCGGAAAACAGACACATTTCTCCAATCCAGTTGATAACAGAAATGTCAGAATATCCATTTCGTTGCAGAGAATAGATTTTGTTGCTGGGTATTATAACATTTCGGACGAACTACGACAATCTCGTTTTCTCCGTCAATGACAAGAATGAAATGAGGATTGTTTTAATTTCCGAAGGTTTACTGCAACCTCGAAATGTACATGAAAAGAGTCAAAATGGGAATAACTGCAAATTGTGACAACGAAGAAATTATTGATGTTGAATGTCTGAAGCACAACTAAAAAGTTAAAATCACTCCGAATAACAATTACATACTTTACATAACCAACTACAATTCTAAATCAATAGATTTTTCTGGACCAAACCAAAAAAAAACAACAACATTGCTATAATGGCTATTAATTGTGTGCGATTGAATCTTTACCAGTCAACAACGTGTTTCACAGAGACATTGTTTGGTACAATGTTTATGGCAATTGCAAACAATGACAGCTAGTACAATTAGCAGTTCACTGTATGACTGTAAAGTGTGTTTCCATGTTAAGTAAACATAATAGGTACGTAATGTTTGGAAAAATATCACTTCCGGGTCCCAGTGAGCATTTAACCATTAAGTCAAATGCAAAAGAGACAACGATTAACTGTGACTTAGATCTTAGCAAAACCGTATCGTCAATGTATGTAACCCTGGTTAATTAAATGATACAGCAAATATAAAATTTGTATTGAGAAGAGTTGATAACCAGATACCTAACACATTTAGTGAGAACAGTTTGAAAGATATGAAGACGTGGAGGAAACTAGTTGACAATAACTTAACTGCCGTTGAACAGATTGGCACTGATTGAGTTAGCAAAATATCAGAATTTAAAAAATTAAACAGAGATGCAGTAATGTATCTACTGCCGTACGAGAATTGCAGTCTGGAAGGGAAAGAGCAGATAATTTACCTAACGTTGGGCATTATTTGCAAGCGAAGAAACAGAGGATAAACGTGAGATAATACCTTGGAAAGTGACATAAAAAAATTAAAACATCTCTGGAAAATTCGAAAATTTCAGTTGGCGAAGTTACAGAGAGATTTGAATAACGAATACAACAGAACCATCAAGAGAATAATCAGATCATGAATAATTTTGGCACAGATTATTGGCCCGAGCAGCAAGATCTTGGCTAACACAAAACGGTGCCAGAGTTTCAGAAAAAGAATGATTCAACAGAGATTACCGAAATGCTTTCTGACTTAAAAGACAAAACGAATGTAAATAAATGCAATATTAGATTAATGAATATAACTTACGATCAATCCATTACATATTTGAATGATAGAATCTAAACAATAACAGATGTTATATTCACCAAAATTGTACATCAAATTGCTTGCTGAGGTCGAAAAAGTCAAAGCAGCTGCAAAAGAGTATGTTTATCGAGAAATGGTCAGTAATATAGGTATTCTGCAAGATAGCAATGATGAAAAAGACAAAAGGATGAAGTAGATGAGAAAAGATTTAAATGATTTGGTAAACACTGCTTTCATACCTACCGACGCATTCAAAGTTGAAGTAGATGAAAAGGCAGTTGAATTAGGTGGCATCATTGATAGAGTTAATACTAAGACAGAGGCTGTTAAAACTAAAATAAACAAAAAGACACTAGCGTTAAGTGGTACCATTGACAAGGTTAATACTGAAATAAATGTAAACATAGGGTAATTCAAAACCGAATTGAACACGGAAATGGTGTAAAAAGCTTTGCATTGGGAGTTAGAGTTGATGAATTGAAGAGGAAAAACAATAACGACAAAAAGGAGTTTGATGAAAAAACGAAACTAATGCCTGGATATATATATATATATATATATATATATATATATATATATATATATATATATATATATATATATATATATATATATATATATATATTGCTCTACGACTTTCGAATTGTACCGAATCAGGACTCTCCCCATCCGGATGCTACGCAGTCTATTTTGGAGAAAGAGACATGTATAGCATGGATCTAACTAGCCATAGAGAACTTGTGAAAGGGTTGTTAAAAATGGTTTAGCCTGAAACTGCACATCAGGCATTAGTTAACATTGATTGATTCAACAATGCACCATTACGTTTTCCTGAGAACATATAAACACAATACACAATATATATTTTACAGCACTTCGTCATTTGAATCAAAACGTCAGGCTTATGCACACATTTTGCGAACTTAAATTGTGAATATCTATTTTATCTTTCTACTAAAAATGATGTGTTTTACATGGGATTAAAGTTAAACAACTAACTTGGTAATTACACATTAGAGCTATAAAAAAACAGAAGATATACTTTACCCTTTAAAAAAAAACACGTACATATTATCTGGAAGAAAACAGTGTATTAATAATTGGGTTTAAATTAAAATATATTGATATTTACAGAAGCAGTATCAGCATTTGCAGTAGCTATGATTGGAGGAGCGATAGCCAACATTATAGCATTTACATAAAGCATATATCTATTCAGGTTATTTTATTCTAATGTAGCTGCTGAGTAATTAATTCGAGACGACGAAATGTTGCAAGAAAATAAGACAAAAACTGAAGACTTCAGTGAAAACAGAGCCAAGACGCTTCATTACTTGAATGAAAGGCTTCGACAGTAAGGTTTGGTCACTTAGTACTTGTACAATCTGGATGATGCTTTTTCTCTGTATGCGTCTACTCATAGTGATGATGGAAGACCTGATTCAAACAATAATCAAAAATTTGAAACACAATGACATCCTAAACTGAATAATTTATCAACCTTCTGATAAACAAGTCAAATAAAAATATATATTCATTGCACATATGATGAGTGCTAGTGTACACGTTGCTTGCAGCTTGTTGTAGTTTATTTTAGTACAATAAATAGCGAAGATATAGACAAATCGTATATAACTCCTAATTTGCAGGTTTTTGTACTTTATTTTAATACAATAAATAGCGAAGATATCGACAAATCGTATATAGCTCCTAATTTGGAGGTTTTTGTAGTTTATTTTAGTACAATAAATAGCGAAGATATCGACAAATTGGACATAACTCCTAATTTGCAGGTTTTTATAGTTTATTTTAGTACAATAAATAGCGAAGATATCGACAAATCGTATATAACTCCTAATTTGCAGGTTTTTATAGTTTATTTTATTACAATAAATAGCGAAGATATCGACAAATCGTACATAACTCCTAATTTGCAGGTTTTTGTAGTTTATTTTAGTACAATAAATAGCGAAGATATAGACAAATCGGACATAACTCCTAATTTGCAGGTTTTTGTAGTTCATTTTAGTACAATAAATAGCGAAGATATAGACAAATCGTGAATAACTCCTAATTTGCAGGTTTTTTTAGTTTATTTTAGTACAATAAATAGAGAAGATATCGACAAATCGTATATAACTCCTAATTTGCAGGTTTTTATAGTTTATTTTAGTACAATAAATAGCGAAGATATTGACAAATCGTACATAACTCCTAATTTGCAGGTTTTAGTAGTTTATTTTAGTACAATAAATAGCGAAGGTATCGACAAATCGGACATAACTCCTAATTTGCAGGTTTTTGTAGTTTATTTTAGTACAATAAATAGCGAAGATATAAACAAATCGTATATAACTCCTAATTTGCAGGTTTATATAGTTTATTTTAGTACAATAAATAGCGAAGATATCGACAAATCGTACATAACTCCTAATTTGCAGGTTTTTGTAGTTTATTTTAGTACAATAAATAGCGAAGATATAGACAAATCGTACATAACTCCTAATTTGCAGGTTTTTGTACTTATGTTAGTACAATAAATAGTGAAGATATCGACAAATCGTATATAACTCCTAATTTGCAGGTTTTTATAGTTTATTTTAGTACAATAAATAGCGAAGATATCGACAAATCGGACATAACTCCTAATTTGCAGGTTTTTGTAGTTCATTTTAGTAAAATAAATAGCGAAGATAGCGACAAATCGTATATAACTCCTAATTTGCAGGTTTTTATAGTTTATTTTAGTACAATAAATAGCGAAGATATCGACAAATCGGACATAACTCCTAATTTGCAGGTTTTTGTAGTTCATTTTATTACAATAAATAGTGAAGATATAGACAAATCGTGAATAACTCCTAATTTGCAGGTTTTTGTAGTTTATTTTAGTACAATAAATAGCGAAGATATCGACAAATCGTATATAACTCCTAATTTGCAGGTTTTTGTAGTTTATTTTAGTACAATAAATAGCGAAGATATCGACAAATCGTACATAACTCCTAATTTGCAGGTTTTTATAGTTTATTTTAGTACAATAAATAGCGAGGGTATCGACAAATCGTATATAACTCCTAATTTGCAGGTTTTTATAGTTTATTTTATTACAATAAATAGCGAAGATATAGACAAATCGTATATAACTCCTAATTTGCAGGTTTTTGTACTTTATTTTAGTACAATAAATAGCGAATATATCGACAAATCGTATATAACTCCTAATTTGCAGGTTTTTATAGTTTATTTTAGTACAATAAATAGCGAAGATATCGACAAATCGTATATAACTCCTAATTTGCAGGTTTTTATAGTTTATTTTAGTACAATAAATAGCGAAGGTATCGACAAATCGTATATAACTCCTAATTTGCAGGTTTTTATAGTTTATTTTAGTACAATAAATAGCGAAGATATCGACTAATTGTATATAACTCCTAATTTGCAGGTTTTTGTAGTTTATTTTAGTACAATAAATAGCGAAGATATCTACAAATCGTATATAACTCCTAATTTGCAGGTGAAGTTTGTCCTGGTTTAATTTGCTGAGTGTGTGTCTGTGAATATGTTTCATTAGGGTATTTAAATCCCTGAGGTATCTTCTCCTGCAATTACAAACTTGATACCGTGCATAAAGACTGGTGAATGTGATGCCGAAAAGTTTTCCGATTCGACAATATATATGATCTCGGTGACTATAGAAAGTCTGCCAAACATGGTTTATTCCCTGGACTGTCAATTTATGCAATAGCTATAGAAGCCAGGTAAGTATTTTTTTTCTAAAAACAACAAAAGCACATATAAAATGAGTAACGTAGGTGTTCACAATTATTACACTGACATTAATTGTTACTGGCTTGATTTGAGAAGCATTCACAATAACAGTCTACATGGTAGTGGTCGTAAATTAGCCAATGTACAACAGGTATTCACATAAAAATCAACAGAAAAGAAAATATTGATGCCCACAAAATGAATATCTATTTCATTTCAGATGGTCAGGTTAATATTTAAAACCATCACTTCAAATCAATTCATTTTAAGCGTCAATAAATATATTTTGTTATTAAAAAATCCCCACCCCCCAAAAAAAGAAAAAACAAAAAAAAACTAAACAACATAACATTTGTGGAGTTACTAATTGCGGTAACACATTGTTTGCACTAAATTTGTTAGAGACTAAACATAAAGGTTTATTCGCTCACGTCGTTATCATCTATCCAACTTTTCTATGCAACAAGACCAACGATGAAAAGGAGATATTCAAAGCTGGAAATGCGATCGTGGAAGATCCAGAAGACACATTGGATACGTGGCAGGAGCATCTGATTGATATGCACCAATGAACCAATACTTTCTTTCTAATTTCTGACTGTAAGAATCTCGAAAATGTAAACTTAAAAGAAAACTAAACTAAAAAGAAAATGACTAACCTAATTGGACTAGCTTTCATGGGAAGACATTTTGAAATACCTGTAATGGTTATCGTATAGAAGAACAGCTCTGTTATAAAAGATTTCTTAGAAAATATGTTTTTTCGTTGTATTTTACAGAAATAATAAGATTGCAGTGGAAACGGTGTTTGAAGCGAATCACTTAATTCTAGATGAAATGAAATAAGAGGAAGCAGATATTTTGAAACAGAACAAAAGAAATAAACTTTTGAAGAGACTAGAGCTTCCATGAGGACGTAGAATTGTTACAGAGTGAAATTATTCCAACTCTTTTCGAATTCATCAGCTAAATTATTGTGTATGTTTATTTCAGCTTTTGATGGCATTTGATTACCATTTGTTTCTTGATTTTATTGCATTTATTTATTAATTTGTTTAGGTTTTTGCACCCATGATGATTAAATTTCTCCAGTTGAAGCACTTTCTCCGTTACTCTGGATTATGCAAATCGAAACCTGAACAAGGAAGTAAATGATCGATGTGTGGTGTTTGCATTCCTCAAACCTTCGGAAATTCGAACCATTCATTCAAAAATTAATAGATTATACTCGGAGAAGTTCTATCGTTTCTTCTGCCTTGTAATTGTTTTATGTGCAACACGAATTCTTCCACGACATAAATTTTGCGATTCTGAAATTGGCATCATTTTTATTTATTATTTATATATTTTATTATATGACTTTTTCTGCCGGTACTCCTTTATATAATGACTGATATTATCTTTGATTTTTTACGATGCTCTCTTTTCGTAGTAGTGTTTCATCCTGCTTTTTCTGGTCATTTTCTTTGATGATTTGTGTCGCTTTTTCCTTGTTAGTCTATTAATATCCCCTGCCGTTTGGAATTAGTTTGTCGGTTGCCTGAAGGTACTCTTTATTATACTTTTTATGGTATAATTTCCTGCAGTCTTTACATTGATTTCTCCATTTTTCAGACTCATTTATTGATTTCTCCTCTTTACATTTTGTACATATTTTGTTATCTATTTTACTGATACACTGTTATTTCAAGTTAAAGTAGCCATATGGTAAAGTAGCTATGTTATCCAATAAATAGCATTTATCATATCATTGTAAGATGAAAGTGCAACTTTGTTCATTTTTATGCTGTACATTTGGTGATTGCATGACCTGAGTAAATTAATTTCCAGACAATTTTCTTTATGTTCAGAAAGACAATCGCTGTACATGTAAAATTGTAAATTCTCTTTGAATACACATTTCGTTATGTCTTTGAATACTTTCTCTTTATTGTTATCAGTTCTGTATGAATAGTGTTTTTCCCTTAACCCACAGAACTCTCTCATTGGTACAGATGATAGTTCATCCTTGAAAGCTCCCGCATTTTGTTTTCGCTTGAGGAATGTGAAACACATTGTCCTTTGTATAGTAACTAATATCATTGAACTTTATGTCGTCATCCTATATGCCTCAGTAAAATTTTCTGTCTCGACCTCAATGCGCAGTCATTAGTAATCTCATCATATCACGGTATTTGCTTTTCAACTTGTTGTATTAGAATTCGTAGATCTAGCACAATAAAACCATCATAAATAGGTTTGGTTAGCTGATCGTTTTGTATTTTATACTGACTAGCACCATGTCATTTTCTATTAATTTACTCCTGGCAAACGATGTATATTTTTGACACTTATAACATTTATTTTAATCTGAACATATTTTAATTGTCGACCGTTTCCTGAGATTTTCCAACTGTTTCCCAAACAGCGAATTATTCATGAGTTTGAAAAAGACTTTTCTTTTCAAACTATTTGTTAGCTTTTTCTCTCAGACTTATATCGAGCTCCATGTATGACTTTAGCCAAGGTTGCTGTTCAAACAAAACAGCACTGTGTATGTTTTTCACTTCTAATCCCAATTACCCGTAAAGCTTCAAGTTTATTTAGTGAATGCCATATTCGTCTTTGTTTTCCAATGTACAGGTCTAGTACCCTTGTAATCATCGATAAATTGCGTTTGCAAGGAAGATAACTCATTTTCATCTTGCACAAGTTTCTCAGGAGCAAGTGAGTAGTCCTTCAAATGGTCATATATGGTATATCAAAATCAACTTCTAAAATCCATCCTGTGTCACTAGCATAGGGGATATTAAACAATTTGTTCTCTATCCTCAACGTTCTTTCATCATTTCCTTAGCTGAAGTTATTAACAGGCACGTATTGGCTCATTGCCCAATTATATAAATTGTGGATATCAAGATACATGGTATATGATCTTGACCTTGACCTTCGAAGTCACCATGACATTTTATCTTTCCAGTATCATCAACATAATATTCGTTATATGCTTTGGAGTATGTGTGTAATATCATGCTAATACCATCTTTTAGTTTACCCTAAATCATCCAAAACAAGTCATAATCTGCTAAAAGATCAAGTTCTATACCTGGTGGTTTTAAAATAGCATCATGAGCTGATTCGAATGCACTGTAATAGTGCGCTGGGTCATTTTTGTATTTTTTTGGTTATACATGCATTTCTAAACTCCTCCGAAATGTCGCTTAATATTAAAGTATCTTTCTTGACGTAGTATCCGTGAAATTCAATTTGTTCAATTTGATGTTTTGACATCATGTCGCATACATACTGGTAATCGCTATTTGATATGTTCGAATCACTCAGACTTGAATTAAACTTTTCTTTGGGTACTACAGATGTTTAATTTAATCGTTGAAAGCTATACATGTATTTATATTGGTAAATGTCTTTCCTCAGATATGTAGGTGTAATTGCACTGAAGTGTTTAATTGTCTCAAAAAACTTGTCATCATTAAATATTTTGGCTAATTTGTCCAGGGATGAGCCCAAGAACTTAAAGCTGTCATTAAATCTAAGTGCCCTTTTAACTGTTATTTTCTCGCCATCCTTCATAAACCTATCAACTAAGCAACCATTGCTGAATGAAATGTATTTTTTTTTAATTGTTGAGTATGATTTTTTCCTTATCATCTGGATCACTGTTCACAAGATTCTTGATTAATAGATGACTATCATAACCTGACCAAATTACGCATGAATAGTGGGAACTATGGTGGCTATCTAAAATTCAAATTACATATTTAATTGTCTGGTACATGATCGTTATCTCTAACTTTGTCTTTTGATATTTTGCTGTTACAAATGCAGCTTATACTCGTCGAGTTAAACTGTTTCTCATCTTAATCTATGAATGCTATAGGTTGTGCATTTTTAAGTTCGATTTAAACTAGAATAGCTATCCCACCCAGGTAGTTAGCAAAACACCTGTATGTAATCAGTATCTCTGAAATCTAATGGTATTAATAGTTGTGAATTGATTTGACATACATACAGAACCTAATGGAATGTGCTTAGCTGTTTTTCTTATCCAGGATGTACTGGTTTGATTTGTAGCATCATTACAATTTAGTAGTGAATAGCTAGCACACTTCGTGTACGGTATAATCATACTTTCAACGCTTCAATAAACGACACATGGTAGTTTCAATTGATGGTGATAATTTTAAAATTTGACCACTGATCCCTTTTCAGGCATAATACCTATCGAGCCGTCTACACTGTAACACAGGATCTTCGAGATATGATAAATTGTTCGTGAGCATTTAAAAATTCAAACATTTTCACTGTGATGTTTGCTTACTCGCAGTGATACCAATTTTGATAAATTTTTTATGCCAACACAATGGTATTTTTCCATTCCATCAAATAGAATCAACATGTCAGCATGCTTATCTTTTTTCTTTTTCTGTCACTTTAATGACCCTAATATACAGGTATCCGTCAAACCAATGGATATAATCAAATCATATTTTGATGGTGTATCTACGTGATCACTTGATATATTTATAACATATTCAACTGCACACCCCCCCCCCAAAAAAAAAACAACAAAAAAAAAAAACAAACAAAAAAACAAACCCAAAACAAAACAACAAACTTCTGTCATCCATATTGTTTACGTTTACGCGAGCCTTTTTTCAACCATTAATTAAGGCAAATCTGTGTAGAAGCTTCCTTCTATCGATTGGTACTTGTCTAAGTGTTAAATATTCAATCCTATCAAAACATCCAACTCGTACTGTCGCTTATTTCCAGTCCAAATTTGGTATGTGCAATTTCAAACAAACGTTCAATCACATCATCCATTTCACATCTGTTTGTTATTTTCATGGGTCTTGTATCTGTAATAAAAAGTCTCTGTAATCATCTTTCTCTCCATCCTGCATTGATCTTTTCATAATGCTGATAGTCAAGTCAAGCTGAAGTTTTTAAGTATGGTTTAGTGTTGTTGAAAAATTCATACAAGTTTTAATTACTACCACCGTAAAAGCCGTTCATTTTACGTTTCTCTTTAAGAGTCTCTTGGCTGTTTAGTAATGATTCTGTTAACATTTAACTTATTCAAACGTCTCAATTCTTTACGACTCGGTCATCGTATTGAAAGCTCCTATAATTAGTTGTTAGCATTGGTTGGAATAGGTTGATGTAGTATAGAGGTCTTTATCTGGCAATATGTCAATACGGTTTAATAATGCTGAACTGAAAATATGTGTGTGAAAAAGATAGATTTGAGATTTTGTCGTAATATGTTTCAAATGCTCCAACTCAGTACCAAAAGCGTCTCCCCTGTGGATAGTAAGCTGGAAAGAAACCACTTATCACCCACAAGATGTAACTGAAAACACGATATTAACTGTCCTCGATTCTGACTTTTGTGTTGCTAGGTTCACGCAGCTCTTTGTGAAAGTCATATATGAAATTAGGTTCTTCCCATAGCCTTTCTGGCTGATCTTTGCTACTTCATTCGTGCACATGGTTGCTTACCATACTGTCACGAGGCTCCTAATGCATGTACTTTCCATAAGACCAGCTCCTCCCTAATGCCATTCTGACAATTAGGCCACTTCATTTAGTGTTTAAATAGCAATTTGTCTCTTATTATCTCATTTCAATATCGTCATTATAATATTTATTTATGAAATAAACTTTGTACATATTCCAGCCATCATAAACGTTTTGTATTAGAAATTATTATTTGTACGGGAAAGGTGATAATGAGCTGTTCGAATTTTTTCGCCCATCCCAATTGCATTGTTTACAATAAAAATATGTTTAAACAATCTATCTATCTATCAAAGCGTAAAATGCTAAACAGTATAAGACATACTTATGTTAATACAGAATGGTCACTTTATAATATTGCATGATATCGAAAAGAAACTCCGTCAATAAGTTTAGATTGATGACGCTGATTCTGTAATACCTCTGTTTTGTCACCATTTTCTTCAATAAAACTACAGCAATACTTTGCGCTTCGTTCTCCAGCATAGTGTGCTTAAAATAAAACCTTTCTCGTACTCCATATTGGTATTCTTTTCCCATTTTCTGAAGAAGAAAAATATGTTCGAATTGAAAACTTCCCTCTTCTTTCATATAGGGAAACGATACGTAATACAAACCGTACTATACAACCAGTTAAATTCTAAATAACAACTGCATCTAAGATTTTTATTAATGAAACATTAGTAATGTTTACCCCAACCGTTGCCGGGAAGAACTGAAAAAAAGGCTAAATGATTCAGAAGGAAGAGGGAACGAAGAAAAGCTATTCTCCTTTAAGGAAGAAGAATGATGGTAAGCATGGAACAGCTGGTAATACCTATAGAAGCAGTATCCTCCTCTTTATGCACGTTGAAGCTGCAAATATTTTTTTCCCCCATTGTTTACTTGCTATGAAATATAACTTTATTTTACTTTGAATACGAAAAATTTTTAATATTGATATTTTGTTTCTTTGATAGCACAATTCTGACGAATTTTTTCTATACGTGCTGATAGCAAAACTGGAAACTGACTGTTACAACCATCTCAGTTTTGTTAATGTATAATATTTCCTTGTTTTGTAGAAAATACAACCTATCGATCAAGATATATAAAGCTTCAAGTGCACTTTCGAACTACCTAAACAAATACCATGAACAAATCAACTTTTTCGTTAATATTAGATAGGGAAAACTGAAAATAATTCCCATGTTTTTAGCGATACAGTATGCATAATTATAATTTTATGAAACTCGCCAAATAAATACATCTTGCGGCAACATAACAATATAGAGAATATTTCAACAGATCCTTTTCTATACTATAAACTAAAAATACCTTCTGTCAATATAGGTGGCATGCGCTTCTAAAATATTTTGTTTCCTCAGTCCATGAGAGAAAGTCATGTAGAATGCATATATTCCACATGAGAATTCGTGATGAAAGGACATTTACATCTTCTTACTTTTAACCGACAATGTGTTCATTACAGCAGCAGTAAATTCCGGTTTATCCACCATTTGGATCTGAGCCAAACTGATTGTTACAAGAATTAGAGAAAAGTAATTATATACGTTGGTAAGGAACTGGAAAATCTCACACTCGGAATTACAGTTTGTGGACAGGAATTCAGCAGACCCTCGTTTATATCGCAGATTATGGCCCCCGTATGGGATTTCCGTATCGTACGTCAAAGTATATGGCTAATTATATTAGTCACAAAGTTGTAAAAATAAACGACGATGAATACTATCAGATGTTCGTATTAGCCTCGACAAGCGATAGACTGGTGCTTCTTTGATGGGTTTTCTTCATGGCTAATGGCAAGTTAAATAGTTAAAACGATACTCCGGGTGATGCATCTTAAATAATTATAACTTTTGTTTTAAATTTGAGCAGGATTCTATCTACAGATAAGTATTTCTAGACGTTAAATTGCAACCCGATTTTCAATCTCATACACTGGTAAGTCCGCAAAAAGATACGGAAGTAACTTAGTAACGGATGTAATTTAGTAACACCTCAATCAGTACAATATTTCAAATCTAACCTTTGAATTTGCTATTTTAAAATATCTGATAAACGAACAGAATTATCTGGCTTAGTTTCCCCGTAGACAGTATATCGTTATCTTATATAATTACGTGACAGAGCGCGAGAGGAGTTATGCATTGCTGATGAACTGAGGGTTTACAGAGGCAGACAATTTTTATTATTGCATTTCTGTTTACAGGAACAGTTATTCAGAACAGTGAATTTGTTTCGGTCTGATTCAGTTGTTATGATAATTCCTCTCTTCAAACACGCTTTAAATAGAGAAGAAACATTTTTTTTCTTCAGTTGAAACAGCAACGAAATTATACAAATATCGGTGACTCAATACATCTATGCGTAATTTTGCTTTGTGTGTAAAATTATTTCTTCTCTGATTAAATTCCCAGTCACAGAATCCCATGACGATCAGCGATACCATTTCAACCTCTCATGTGTATCATTCGAGAGCCAAAATGATTTCAAAAACATATAGAAGCATTTGAAACTCTGGCCTGAGAGACTGAAACCTAACATATTCGTCTGGCGCTCAGATTTCATCAACAGATAGAAAGGATTGGTTTCTAACTTTAGATTAGGCCAACACAGTTCGGGTCTAAGACTGGCAGTATGCCGATCTGTGTTTCAGAATGTTATGGTTACAACGACTCACGGTACTAATTATTTTAAAAAAGATCAGAACCAGTCATGAAATAACATTCAAAAGGAGTATATACGGGTTTGGGAGGCCAAGATTGGTTGATAATGAGAAGCAACAATTAAGTAAAAACATCTTTTCATATCTAATTATATCATTAACTGAAATGAGATGTGGGAATTACTCCACTGATGCATCATCTGTTTTGTTACCAGCTTGGTTCAGGTACCTCAGTCGGTTTTAACTGCGGAATGTATAATGTATGTTTCAAGCACACGTAGTTTTAAAAACTGCAGTGGCTCGTATGATTAAAGGATGGTTTTGTGCTGGGAGACATAGTTTTGGTCCTAAGTATTTAAAAACTGAAAGTTATTGAATTTTCTATATTTTTGTTTCCATATGTTTATTATAGGAATTGAATTAATATACCCTATAGAGAACAACAGCCTTACAGTGGCTCCACGTGTACATTTACAGTTTAGTTACTCTCTTTGCAATATTCTGGTTCCATTTGTGGAAACAATCAAATTGGTTTATTTTGTCCACCTCTGAAAGATTTCCGTTGAAAATTAAACACACATCCAAATATGATAACTGTTGTAACTGTTGTGAGGAAAGGGGGCATGGGGAGGGGAGGGGGAGGCTGGCGTAGAGTTTAGATATGACTGTGTTGGATAGGGTTTTTCCATATTGACTAATATCCATGCAACCACATATATTAAATTATAGACAGATTATCATTTATAGAATTATTAGGTTCATCAAATTTATATTTCTAAGCTATGTTTAGAAACATTATGCTTCAGATTTGTCACTTAGATTTCTAACACTATTCTTAAGGCTGATGACCCCTCGTCATTTTATGTTGTTTCAAATTTCATTCAGGGACTGTTTTGAAAATTAATATTTTGTATTTACATTGGTTTATTTAATCTTTCTTTAGTTTCAAACTTTATGTGTTATTGGGAAATTTTAAGTAATTTCTTAAATTTAAATTAATGCATACCAATATAAATGGTCACATTGAGCTTTTACTAATTTATTAAGTAATATAATAATGCTGATCAGATAGTTCAGCCTTAAAGTAAAGAGCGATACATGGGGATAACACACAAAGTAACTCTTGAATGGACGGATTTATTTTACAATTTGTTTCTGCTAATGAAGCTATATTTTGCCTAAAATATACCATTACAAAGTATTACTCTTGGATTTCTAATATGCTCTAACGCCCACTAATATAATATTTGACAAGGAGTATGCATACAGCTTACTTATGTACTCTACCACTATATAAATGGCTGTGAAATAAATCAAGGGGGGGGGGGGGATATAGGATTCACGGTATTAACTATACAAAAGGATTGGAACCAGTCAAGAACATGAAATGGAGGATATACGGGTTTGTGAGGCCACGATTGGTTGACAATGAGAACTAAACATTAAGTAAAAACCACTTTTTCGGGCTGATCCTTTCATTAACAAAAATATAATGGAAAAAAAAATTCTGCTTAGTTTGGGTACCTCAGTAATAAAAGTAGTCGTCAATTCCTTAGATGCGGAATGAGTAATACATGTTTCAAGAACGTGTATTTGTTTTAAAATGCCGCGGTTCATACGGTTTTCTGAATACAGAAGCATGACTTTTAAAAATTGAAATATATTGAAATTTCTACATTATGTTGTTTCCATAGAATTAATTATATGACCTTGTGTCCTCAGTGGTGTTCTGAATTCAATTTTCCTGAAGCATCAGTTCTCTTTTTTATTTGTTAAGTCTTGAATTAAAACAATAGCATTCTAAACCAAATGGCTGTACCTGTTTGATGCTGAGTCGCATATGTTGAGGATTTTACCTGTCCAACAATGGGAAATATTTCGTTGCTTCTGGGAAAAATTCTAGTTTTCGCTATGTGTATAAAAATAATAAAGAGCGGCGTCCAATTATGAACCATATGAACATCAGCCGTCACTACTACACCAACACTTCAACAAGAATAGTAACAAATAGAGCGGTAGCAGCAGCAAGAAGAAAGATAAAATGATGATATCTACACTTTTTGAGGAGATATAAGGAAATAATTCACGAGTGAAGTGGAAACATTGTATTGTCACGAGTGGCGAAACCACGAGTGACGATACAAAATGTTTCCATTTATGAGTAAAATATTTCATTATATCTACTCAAAACTACATAGACTTTATTTTTAATACATATATTTTAAAGGCAAATACCGTTGACTTGCATGGATGTTTTATCCCATTCTATTCCAATGCGATTAATGGCTGCATTACTACAAGGATAAAAAGAAGTTCCGAACATGTAGAATAATATAGGACATCAATTTAAACAAAATTTTAGCGCCTGCATATAATGCTTCAAATTGTGTATTTTGCCAAATTAATGACTGTTTTCATACGAAAATGAAGAGGTTTGTTTTTGTTAACACATTTCTTGCGCGGATTGGTGCAGTGAAAATTGTCGGAATGGGGTTACTGTAAAGTCATCACACAGCGGTCGTATTCTACAGACTTCAAAGCGTAACATCTTTAAACAAAAGATTTTAATGATTGTGAGTTTACCTATTAGAATATTGGTGATTTTGTTTTGTTGTGAAAGTTACATTCAAATATGCATTATGTGGTCTTGGCTAGTGTGTAGTCTAGATCGGTAACAGACGCTGCATCCACATTTTGATAGTCATTTAATTGCGGTTTGCAACCAACACTTGTCTATCACAGATTTCTCAATCATATTCAGACATGATTATGAGTGTGTTGAGATTTGAAATTGCTAATTAAACAATGTTAATATTATATTTAATCAAGAGTTTTTCCCTACAAACTTGTACCGTTTGTCGTACACTGTAACATGTATTGTATGGGTGACACTGAATATCAAATAGAAACAGGTCAGGTAAGTTCAGTCACTGGAAAACTATTTTAAAATAAGTTCATATTTGAAAATTACTTATTATTGTTTGGAATTCGTATAAATTATTTTTCGATCGCACCTCCTCATTGCTTACATACATGTACAGTCGTGACATGTTTATAGATTTGCTCATCGTCATCAGAGAGAGAGAGAGAGAGAGAGAGAGAGAGAGAGAGAATAAGAAGAAGAAAACATGAAACATGCCTAAATATAGACATTTAAATTTGAATAACAAAACAATAGGGCAGATATATTTCCTAAGTGGGAAAAGTAACTAGTTCCAAAAGTGGTATCACCACTGTAGCGATAAAAGTGGTATTGCCACTGTAGCGATAAAAGTGGTATCGCCACTGTAGCGATAAAAGTGGTATCACCACTGTAGCGATATCAATTTGCTACCACTTGATACATTTAAATATCTCATAATGAAATAAACAATAACAGAATGTATGAAGGCTACAGTCAATAAATGTTAATGAAATACGTGTTTCTTTACTGAAAAAAGAAGAATGGCGGCTTTTGTGATGGGAATCCTTATAACAATTGAATCAGACCGAAAATAAAATTAATGCTCTGAATGAAAGTTCCCATACATAGAAATAATGATGTCTAAATAAAGCTTTAGAACAGATTGTACTTTAAGATGTAAGTCAAAAGTGTACCTAAGTCGGTTTTCCCGTGCAATCTAGTCGATACTTTACCTCATCGTGGTTTCCTATCTATTCACAGTATTACAAAATAGAGAATGGAAAAGAATCACATATGAAATTATTTAAGAAAATTGCCATGGAATTTACGAAGATGCTACCGAATGAGAACAGAGAGCTGAGTAGATGTCAAGCATGTAGATTTTATTGCATATGAACTTTTCTATTGGCAGTCGCAATAACTGATTATGTATGCATAATTCAGAGATGATATATAGAACAAATTGCGAAGAGTCACATAACAAATTATAAGAAAATACCAATACACGGCACACAGTGGCATTCAGCGTGATAATAGCAATCCAACCGATTTCTGTCTCCCTGAAAACAGTCGTAAACTCTACAACAGCAGACTAGAATACCTTATTGTATCGCATAATAAGTACTTTTGGCCCATACCCCGCCTCTCTTTCTCATTAGAAACGATTTTCCTTCAGACTTCTCCAATTTAATGACGTAATGTTTGAATAGTAATCCAAGTTATGAAATAATATAGCTTGCAATACTGGAAAGGGTCGATAATATAGGAACAAGTGGCTTTCCTATAGTCCCTTTCAACACCTCCTCCCATCTGTGATTATTAAAGGTTGAGTCATAGAAAACAGATCCGTACGCTAGATCTGTTTATGTACTGTATCTGGAGTTCACTTTCTCTTGAGGTTACTAAGCTAAAATGAATTCATTTTACAACAGTGAAAAATCGATATTTTCATTATCGTTAATCCATAAACAGAGTAATAAACATTAGCGGCTTTTAACCGTTCTAAATACCGAATGTCACCGTACTCTAGACACATCTAGCCCTGCATACCCTGCTGTTAACTGGATAGACGTTCCAACGAAAAATTTACAAACTATAGAATTTCTTATTGCATCTATGGGAATGCCAAAAACAGTATGAAGCATTGATACAGAATATCATATGACCAGAATTAAAGCTTCAGTGTTTAGATTATCTCTCTAAATACTTAAATATCTACGAAAACGTTCATCAGCAGTAAAACATTGTAATACTAGAGTTAAAAGCATTCAACTAATGGTGATTAGTTGCATACATACATACGTACATACATACATACATACATACATACATACATACATACATACATACATACATACATACACACACACACATACATACATACATACATACATACATACATACATACATACATACATACATACATACATACATACATACATACATACATACATACATATATTGTCTAACTTTACTAGACGGAATGTGAGGATAAACATACTTCATGGGCTCTTGGCGGAAGGCTTCTTGAAAATACATCGTCATCAAGGATTTATTTCTGTTCTTCAGTCACATCATGAAAAAAAAGAAAGAATTCAATATTTTCCTCAGTAAGGAATCCACTATATATGAGTTCAAATAAAATCAAAGCTCTTTTTTAATTTCCCTTAGTGTTTTTTATAATGAAATTTTTACACGCATATAGAATAAAATAGAAAATTCTATATTGCTCGTAAGTCCAAGGTTTGCGAATCACTTCATCATCCAGTAAAACGAAAGGAATAGAACGACTAGAAATATTGTAGTCAAACACAAGCAAGCATAGTGAAATCACTTCATCATCCAGTAAAACGAAACGAATAGAACGACTAGAAATATTGTAGTCAAACACAAGCAAACATTGTGAAATCACTTCATCATCCAGTAAAACGAAAGGAATAAAACGACTAGAAATATTGTAGTCAAGCACAAGCAAACATAGTGAAATCACTTCATCAGCCGATAGAGGGAAAGGAGCAAAACCACCAGAAATACCGCAGTCATAACTAAGCAAACATTACGAAATCTATTACTGATTACTTCAAGCATCATGGTATCCATGTCTTTGAGTTTATTTTTATCGGTCAATGGTGTACATGAGAACTTCCGGTAATGCGTAGCCCAACCACTTCCGCCAGAAGTCGATGTATTTCTTTCGATTCCATTCATATCCTTGATACTAGCTGGGAAAGACCCTCTCCGCATCATTTCATTTATAACTGATAGACTTACACTATCTCTGCAGTCATTACCAGCATTCGGAATAGAACACCGTCTAAAAGGTGATACAAAAGCATCTGGCTGTAAATATGTCCTCCGCCTCTGATCGTAGCTCCTTCGAATATATGTCCTCGATACCATTGCTGAAAAATGAAACGTACATTAAATTTATCATCTAGCCTTCATACTATTGCATCCTACCATGGCTTTAAAAGCAGTAATTATTCGTTCTTCTTATTTGCTCCCTTTTTACCGGCAGAAAACAAAATAAGATATAAGAAACCTCTGCACCTTTTAATGCACCGCACTGAATTGAAATTTAAAACTGCGAATACTTGATGATTAATTCATAATTTCTTGTTCCATATTAATCTGTACAACAGTGAATCACAAATGGATGTTGACAAACATACCCATGTTAAGACGGTCTTCGTCGAATGTTTACTTCGATTTAACTCGCTCAGAAATTGACATTTTGCAGACAGTACAAATCCAATTAATTATCCCCCTAAAACATAACTCATTTGAATTGTTGGCAGATTCCTTTGCCACTTCTTTCATGCCATGGTGCAGAATCTTTTCGACACTGGTATCGATATACTTCGAACAGGCACATAAATCCACAGCGTTGTAAATCAGATAAGGAAGCTCGTGTTACAGAGATCCGTTGATTTACAAATTTAATGACGTTAACACATACAACAGCAGGCAGTCTTTTCTTATCACCGTTCTTAACCTTTAACTCGAAAGATAAGACGTAAAAAGGGGCGAATATTTACCGTAGATGTTTAGCTGGCTCAGACACCCATATCCAGTTCATACTTTCCATCTTTGACATGATCATTCTGATTGATGTGTCTCTGTCATTAAGACTCCGCATCCATATCACAACTCCATCTGGATCCGAACCTAAAAAATCGATGAATATCTACATAGACACATGCAATGAATACTGATATAAGCATAACAGTCTACAACATCTGGTCTATCCTTTGAGGAACGAAATACAATGTACATGTATAATTCTTTGGATAAAAGGTCTTATTATGCATAACTCCTAGCGAGTATAGCTTCTATTTCCTCTGACAGCTGTGAATACAAGCAACCATTCAACTTCAATACTATATCATCTTTTTTACCTATACGTGATAAGCTATTATTTCTATATGAAAATTCTTCATACCATTAGGACGCAATACAAAACCTGCTTAGGACTTTACATGAATGACAGTTCCATTGTGTATTGACTTCCAGGAAATCAATAACCTCAATATGTGTTCTTCTGATACAAAACTATAACGGAGTATGACAGCGAAATCACATCCACATAAAGTTTGTGCGGAAATCGCAACGGCAAGACATAATTGTTAAATAAAATCTGTCGACTAAATCATTGTTCTCTAGTCCAGTAGCAGACAAAACTTAATTGTCCTAATAACTTTTGAAATAGTGCCCAGTATTTGTATTGACGGCCGACAGTGATTCCAGATTCAGAAACAGATGAGTCTCTCACACAAATGCTGATAAACTAAGCATGCCTTAATTTTCATCTGCAAATTAAGTTAATATTTTATCTTATCTGTCAATACTCAACCAAATGCTGTTTTAATACAAGATCCTCTTCGATATCAGAAGGCGCCAAGTACTGTTTTCGGTCTCACTCCCCCATGCCCACCCCTAAGGTTGTGTTGCACGCAGCAATCATTTCCACTTTTCATCAATCCAAATTACTTGACACCCTTCGTGCCGAATTAGTGTATTCGAAATGGAAAAGTACCGTCTATACTCGCTTATAAGACGAGACAAAGAAAAGATCTAATCTTCCGTTGCATAATGCACCGGCATATCAGGGTCTATGTTGTTTGTTCTACTGATTACTTCTAAGTTTGCAGCTGGACGACTCGATTTATAAGCGAGTATAGAAGGTAAATGAGTCGCGTCTTCTAACAGTACATAAGTTATATTTAGACTTTATAGCATACAAATTCACAAACGATACAATACAAACTTGATAACATATAAATCCCATTCTATAAAAAAAAAAATATATAAAAAATTGAGTCCATTTTTTCCAATAACGTGTTCCACTAATTCCAATTAAGCGAAGTGGAAACATTTTACCGATTATCACAAATAGATTCCTATGAGGCAAGCCTTTAAATATTTCGCTTTCCTCCTCAGGTAAGGATTGCATCCAAATTGGCTGTATCAGCAATTCACACACTTACAAACACCCCCTCCCCCCTAAAAAAAAATAAAAAAATAAAAATAAAAATAACAACAACAACAACAACAAAGAGATGATAAATATATCCGTCAGGTCGTCGTCGCCTAAATTCGCTACATGTTCGGCACCGTTTGTACCGCATGTGAGGTTCCCAGAAGCAGTCTTGTAGACGCTTTGCAGAATATACAGTACAAAATATTTTGATCTATATCACTAGGAATGGTTGACGGGATGAATAACATAATTGTGCGGGTTCTATGTACTACAAGTAGTGGATAAGTACTGGATGGCTTCTTTTTAAAAGAGGTTAAAGTCTGTCGATCAATTTGTTTAAACAAATACCTTCTGTTGAATTATCTCAACTTGCCCCGTTGCAAAAACGGTATCGATTTATTACTGTAATGTAAATACGGGATTTACTTGTCCTATGGTGATTTGTTAAAGCCCTCTTTTTCATAATTCAGATTACTTTGCAGCGTACCTTTTATTTAAGATCTAAGAACAAGTTGGATTTGTTTGAATACTGTTTATCGAGATTTTCGAATGTTTAAATCATCCTAGTTTGCTCAATTAACTCATTGTGCTGTGAACAGGGTTTAAACGGCACATCAGCACAGTCTTAGCCACTCAGTGCCGAGTAAGTTTGGGTATCCCTAAAAAAAGGCACAGAAACCAAAGATAAAAGCAAAAAAAGGGTAAAATCCTAAAAGTCATTTTTCTTTTAAATAAAACGCACTTTTAAAAAGTCCAAGACCTTCTCAGCTGGAACATCATGTATCCCATATGAAAAAGGTTATCTCCAGTAGTGGCTAATTACTTAATTTTCTTCTCGCTGAGTAATTTCAAAGTTTTATGACAATATCCGGTTATTATAATCCTCAAAGATTTCCAAATATAATAAAACTTGATGAGTTTTCGCCGAGAACAATAATTGAATCCTCGCGATGCCTTAACGTCTTTATTTGACATTTGTCGTTGTTGATTTGATGAACAAATATGTGAATAAAATGAAATGTATAAAACCAATCTCAAAAACAATCGACTGATTTTATAAAGACGATGTTAATGCTTTAGAAAAGCATCACAAGCTTCAGAATGCCCACACTGTTTGCTACAGGGGCATCTTGATTTGGTCTTGACAGTCCATATATCTTCCAGAGGAGCTCGTTAGCAATATTGCGCAAAAACCAGTCATTGTAGACAAATGAAATTCGACAGGTATATGTGCATGATTACGTAAATAAACTGATTAGATATTCAATCTATTACATACATTTTCCAAAATATATACACATTTCGGAATTATTTAGTCTTAGATCTTTTGGATGAAAATTTTTATAGTACAACTGAGCAAAAACCACATGAGATAGACATATGAAATGTTATTGCAAGTTTGTATGTATATGCAGGTGACCTGATTATTTTTTCATGTCATTATAGTGATTTTGCAAGCTTTTGAACTTTTTGGATTTAAATGTTTTTGAATGGTTTATACAGCTGGAACATAAATATTTACAAACATAAATTTTTTGTCTGTTTAATTTTCACTTTTCCATAGTAGAAATTCATTACATTAATTAATTTATCATCTTGATGAACTAAACTCATATATTTTCCTGTAGACGGCAACGATATATTCACTTTCGCGTCGTCTTACATCTGTGTCTGTCGTGTTTTAACCCTCGAATCAGGAAGTATTAGATAGACAAGACTGCTGGTAATTTGCAGATTCTTCATCTTTAGGGTGTAACTTTTCAATTTTTTTAGAATTGTAAGAACAAAAATATTTTCTTAGAAATTGTGTCACTAGTATGTATTTAAGATCGGTGATTTTCACTCCATTATTTTTCTTAATATTATAAAGGATTGAGAATATTATAATATACTGCCATGTTAAACACTCAGCAAGTTACCAAGTATGCTAACATAGGCAACGGCGAGTTTTGCAATATACACATGGTACACTTAATACACTGGGATGTACTGACGGAAACATGGCAATGTTATCACCAAATATCCGTCCTACTAAACGGTTTCTTTAATATTATAATTAATCGGCTTTTCAAAAACAAAAAAATGTTTTTAAATTTTGATACACGCCGTTCAAACAGTGCTTACTTGCTGCATTTTTCAAGGCCATTAGTGCATACAATTAGAGGCGGAGAGTATTTGAATGAAGAGTCGTGTGCTAGCGTTAAAAGTTTGATCAATTATTGACTGTCAGAATGAAAAAAAAACAAATCATGCGTGTTGATGGCGATTTGATAAAAGCAAAGATCAATTCTTTTTAGCTAGCATCATCCATTCTTAGTAAGCATAAAACAAGCTAATACCAGCGTCCCCTCCCCCATATTTAAAAAAAATTCAAAACCATAATTCCTGTTTAGACACAAATTGTACAAACCTTAAATCAGAGTTTTTTTTAAATATAATGACCGCTATGGGATATGGTATCCATATTAATTAAAATAAGTCCATCCTGCTAAATGATTAGGGTGGAAGAAGATTACTTTGGATTCCAGCACAAAAATGGCAGCCAGTTCAGAGAGTTGCAGGGGTTGTCACTATAGGAGGTGAGACCATGAACACGCCATAGCACATGATGTGCAATCGGACCACCCCTTGCAGCTGAGCATGGCTGAGGTATGAAACCGTTGTTTTTCTTGTAGAGTAGACTTTATAAAAAAAAAAAAATTAAAAAAACCAGCAACAAGGACTAGCTTTTTACAAGTCATTAATTTGCGAATATATTGACTAGCTGGTACTATTCCGGTTTGTTGTTTTTATTACTAAACACTTAACGCATAGAGGGTAATTATGGCGGGAAAAGCCGGTATTAGCTAATATTGAGAGTATTATACAGAGAAAAATAAGCTTTGAAATAAGATCTACATAATCGCAAAGTCTTAAAATCAGGATATTATAATTACAGTTATTAATCTGTTTGTAAACCAGTCAAATATGGTACTTACAATTGTAATCGCTTTTACAATTGAAGCCGTCTGACGTATATGTCTCATACTAAAAATAATATGAAATAGTCAAAGCCTAGGAGAAGCACAGTTTCAGTCTTATGTGTTGACTCCACAGACTGACATATTGCGTCTAGTGACTGAGCACTTCACCATACAGTCTACACGTAGACCAATAAGTTGCTCTCCGCCATTTTTATATTTTATTCTGACATTGATGGCCGTGGCAAAGAACAGGACACACGTACTACTTCAATTCCCATAATAAACTTGTTGAAACACTATAATGTTGAAAATGATATATATTTTAATTTCTAAATACCCAGGATAAAACCTATAGCATACAGCATAGAACCATCCTTGATGTATGCGTCTATGTTGATACAAAATATATGAGCCGCGGTATTTTTTACAATTACATGTGTCTGAAACTTGTATCACATATTCCACACCTAAGGAATACATTGCTGTTTTCATTATTGGGGTTCTTAAACCAAGCTAGTAAAAAGAACTGACAGTGCTTGAGTTGAATCTTTTTTCCATCTCATTTCAGTTAATAATAGGGTAACTTTACTTAATTTGTACTTCTAATTATCAACCAATCATAGTCTCCCAAACCCTTATATCCTCTATGTTGTTTTTCATCCATTTCTAGACCGGTTCTACTACTTTTGTATAATTAGTACCGTGAGTCCCATAGCGTTAAATTAAATGTTGGACAGTCTACACGAATGCCTTAGCAGTTCGCATAGGAGTTCAATAGTCCGTGGATTAATAGGCGATCAATTTTGGAGAGGGATTGCAAATAAACTATGAGTATTTGGAAAACGTCGATGCAGTCTCAGGCCTTAGAAATTATATCAGTAAAGTATGATAACATATGACTATTTGAGATAAACACTGAAAAAGGAAATACACAAAATAGAGATACATAGTAGGTTATTTTCTTTTTCTATTTGTTTTTCTCATATATTTTAAAGTTTTTCATACTCTATTGATAACATTTCCAAGACCAGTAATGCAATGGCTCGTTAGAAGAAGCTATCGACTTGCCTTCTGAGTACAAAGGTCAATGTACATAATTGAATTTACTGTCTGTAAGCCGCCAGAAGTACTGAGTTTCTGAAAGTCAGATAGTTCTCCAATGAATCTGCTGTTGCATGTTTTCTTGCAAGGCCAGTAATGTCAAAAAATAATGTTACAAAGTGGCGGAGAACAACTTGTTGCTCTACTGACAATTTATACTACAATAAACTTTGACAAAATAAAATTACACTCTGCTAATTGCAGTCCTGAACTCATTTACTAAAACTGTCTTTGGGTGTCTTCCTTTCTTATCTGTTTTCAATTTTCTAATCTTCGAGACCTTGCAAAGTAAGAATATTCTCTCTTTTTGAATAAGTTAATTTGGCGTCGAAGAATTTACACAGAACTATAGCTGATCCATTTACCGGAATCATACATTCTTGCCATGGTGATAGTCTTCAAATCAAAAGGAATATATATTTGCTGAGGTGAAGAAATATATTTTCTTCTTCATCATCTTCTTCTTCTTCTTCTTCTTCTTCTTCTTCTCTCTCTCTCTCTCTCTCTCTCGCGGTGGTGATCGCCATCGCGAAGGGGGAAACTGTACAGAACTCGCTCGGAATGAAAGTCATATGATTATAAACAAAACTTACCCTGCATCTGGACAAATACAAGATATATGTATAGTCTAGTAAGACACCGATGCCAGTATTTCAATAAATGCTTGATTTAATTACATTGGTTTAACAGATAACACTTTGAAAGTATGTTAGAATACCTTATATGACATCAGGTAATTTTTCGAAATTATACGTGTCATCGTTTCGCAACTTTAAGCTCACTAGGATCCGAGTCATGGGACAATTCAGATGTGTGTGTGTGTGTTTTCAGAATTTCCATGACATTCCAAATGTTGTCATTGGACTGAGCCGAGATCACGATGTGCCGAAATCAGACGGGGGCAAACACGTTCCAACAGTATTCCCGTCCAAGTGGTAAAGGTGTGCTCAAGTTTTTAATTTTGAACTAGAAGAACATTCCTAATGAAAATAAAGATGCTTGTTTTCCTCAGTTGCCATCATTGATTACACGTGAGATATTTATTTTACTTCAAATAACATTCTGAACAGGAACAATCCTTTATCATAATGGATTAGCCATTCATATTGATTGAAAAACAAGCGGCCTAAATGTTTAGAGCTGTACAACATAAAAAAAAAAAAAAAAAAAAAAAAAAAAAAAAAAAAGTCTGGTTACTTGATTCCGTTAAAAATCGAGTATTTTAGTCTTACACTGCTCTCGGAAAAGATTATTTATCTGGTACAATCGACACCTGATGGCTATGATTTATCTATAAATGCTTCTAACCAGGAAAATTTGTTTTTCTTGTTTAAGAAAAGGTACATTTCTTTACCCGTCGAAACACATATTTTTTTATTTCATTTTTTTTATTCACCTTGCTATTTTGATAACTTTGACGATGGCTAGAATTTTTCATTCCGGAAAATGGATGGGCATAATAAAAATAGCTGATTTAAAAAGAGATGATATCATTCCCCTACAAGGTTTCGAAAGCTAGAAGAGGAAAACAGACATAAAAACAAGAGAGTCAAACAATTTTAGAAAATGAATTCAGGATTGCAATTATTGGAGCTTAATTTTATTTTTTCTGCGTTTGTCGTGGTATAAACTGTCAGTAGACAAACAAGTTCTCCGCCACTTTATTTAAATTTTAAATTATTGTTTTACGTAAGTGGCCGTGGCGGAAAACATACAACATCAAATTCATTGGAGGCCGATAGGACCCTTAGAAATGTTGGACTTCTAGCGGCTCACAACAAATGAATTCAATTAAATAGATTAATACTGATAGCTAATCTAACCCGTCCTGTATTGATCCACTTTATCATATGCCTTTAAAATTGTGTCAATAGGGTATGAAGAAAGTATAATATTTGAGAAAAAAATAGAAAAAAGAAATCTCTATACAGCGGTATCTCTATATAGGATTGTTACTTTTTATCTGTATTTTTCTCCGATATTCATGCTTTCATAACCTGTTGATATAATTTCAAAGGGATGCAATTGCATTGATGCTTTTCAAAACACCCATAGTTTATCTGCAATCCCTATCTGAGTACTTATCATTTCACAAGCTTTTGAACTCCGAACTGTTAGGGCATGCGTGCAGACTATCATCCTTTGAATTTAGCACTATATGGTTGTTCTCCGGCACGGTAAGTAATGTCAAGAAAAAATGTAATAAGAAAAACACAAGGACAGTAATTTTCGCTTCGTTAAAATTAAAACTTTGATTTATAGCGCCATCTAGTGTTTTTGTTTCAGGTCAGGTGATCCAGCCTTTTCGGTATATGTGGTAGCGGTGGTTGTATGGTGTGGAGTGTTGTGGTATGGAATAAGCAAGAGCTCAAGATAAGACATTCCCTTCGCGTGAAGTAGTAAATGCGAGCTTCAAGGCCCGTTAAGAAAGCACTGAGATTTTGTTTACCAGTAATTTCCAAGAATATAGATTGCTACTGACAATCCATCTTTCCTCGTTTCTTCGTCACTGCTCGTCGCTCTGTCGATCTTAAAGGAACGACGACTCAGAACACGACTCAGTCGACGACTCCAACCATGATCAGTCGGCAGCTAAGACGACGACACAGTCGACGACTCAGACCACGATCAGTCGGCAACTAAGACGATGACCCAGTCGACAACTCACACCACGATCAGTAGACGACTCAGAATACGCTCCAGTCGTCGACACAGAGTACGATCCAGTCGGCGACTGGCGGCACGATATAGTCGACGACAATAGCGATACTGAGAGAGAACCGGAGAACGACATAGTCGGCGATCAGGCGGCGAGCTGAAGCCGGAAATACGACAATCCCCGCTGGCGCAGAGATTTTTCATATTGTTGAGCGCTATACCTTATACGGATACAGACGGATTTTACTCCAAGATAAATGTCTATTTAAAGAACCTGCAAAGGCGAGACTCGGGGTAGCGCGGCCGAGTGATCCGCAACAAAGTGGTGGCAGCGATGGGATAGGCCGTGGAGTAGCATAAAAAATCTAGATGGCTTGCACAGGGTCACCATTCGGGTAGACTGGATGACGACTCCCGAAACGCAAATAAGACCGCAACTCCTTCGGCGCTTAACAAAGGAATGCAAGGACGCGGAGGAAAGGTTTAATACATGAAAGGGGACTGTTGATAGGAGCGCGGGAACGTTCCGAAACGCAAAGGCATTGTCGAGAGAGGGAATCGCTCCAGACAACATATACATTTCGGTGGACAGGTTAAGTCGACACCTTCGGAATCGCTAAAGATCAAGAACAGAGCTAATACCACGTCTATAAGGGATGTCAAAATGACAACTCCTTTCACTGCAGTTCACAGACAGATCGAAGTCCGAGAGCGAAGGAGCAGTTACAGAAGGAAGCGGTGCGGAGAATGGTCTTCCACAAAGAACTTTGAAGAGGCCGGTCGTTACTCCCATATTGTACGATGGGACCACACTCTTGATGGATTTTATCTTTCACTTCGAGATGTGTTCAACCGTAGTTCTTCGATAGAAGAAGAAAAGAAATTGTATTTAGGTTTTGCACTGAGATGTCAAGCACAGCATTTGCTGGTCGTACCTGAAAAGAAATCTAACGCTGATTTGATTTAGGCTCTAAAACAGAGATTTGCACTTCCAATCCAGATCGAGTTGTAGCGAGTTCAGCTGATTGCTCGGGTCCGCCAGAATGGAGAAGCTTTTCCAGAGCTTGTGCAATCAATACTCTAGTCTACCAAGAAGCGAGTTACAGTTTGGTCGACACGCTCTCAAAGGAACAGTTCATTAATACCCTGGATGATTCTGAAATATGCCTGAAGGTGTAGCAGGCGAGACCTGCTACGCTGAGTGACGCAGCACACATTGCCGTCGAATTAGAGGCGTTTGGTAGAGCTTAGCTGCAACGACAAAATGGACAAAAGAAATGTCCGTGGCGTGTCAACACAGGAAGAAGAACAGGAATCAGCGATAAGAATTGAAAGAGTAAGTTTAGAGCTGACAAGTTTAATCGCATAACTTTGGAATGAAGTCAAGAAAAATAAGCAATTGAGACCGAGCACAGGGCGACGCAGAAACAGAAACCGCGACGAACTTGTTTGCTACAGATGCGGCCAGCTGGGACATTTCAAGAAAGATTGCCCTACTAAGAAGCCTGGTAACAACAGATCACTAACGACCCCTTAGTCGGCAGATCGCGTCAGATATAACAGAAACAAACGGCAAAATCGCAGGAGGAGGGAAAAAAAAGCAAATTATCGACTTGGAAGCCGATCGTTGGCTGCAGACGTTGGGATATATTTGGCAGGCACCATTCACAGCACTGGTCTCAATCTTCTGACTGAGACGGGTGCTACCGTAACTATCCGATATAGAGGAGTCTATCGGAGGATTAAACCTGAGAAAACGCGAAATCTGATACCTATGAGAGAAAGAGTCATTCTCGCAGACGGTATGCCTATGCCGGTCGATGGGGGAGGACAGTTTGAAGTAAGCCTATATGGGATTCGTCGACAACATAACATTTTGGTTGCACAACATCCCAGTAGAAGGAATACTTGGGTTGGAGTTTCTCAAGATCAACTCATGTCAACTCGATGTTGAGAAAGGCCGCCTTTCCCTTGGTAAAGAGAACTTACCTTGCACCTGTGAAGGACAAGTAGGATGCGCCCGAATAACTGTGGCTGAGACAGTGAATGTTCCGGCGATGCACTAAATGATCTTTCCAGGAAAATGAGACTAATTTTCGTCTTCAGTAGCGCCGGAAACTGGAATGGTTGTGCAGCATCAGAAGTTGAGAGAACGTCACGACATTCTGAATTTGCCAATACGAATACTGAATGCAACTGGGGATAAACAGACACTCTATACTATGACAACCATTGCTAGCCTAAAAGGGGGAGTACGACCGTTTGTTGCTTTCAAAATAGGGAGCCGCGGCAGTGGGTACCAACCCATGTAGAAGAACTGGCTGTGTCTGGTTCTGTTCTTGGGAAAACTACGAAGGTGAGACACAAAATTGAAACGGGGAGCACGAGACTAATAAAACTACCCTCCAGAAGGGTTCCAATTCATTCCAGGCATGAAATTGCCAAACATGTGAACGACATGTTGAAGAAAGGGATCATTGCACCATCTTCCGGTCCATGGTCATTGCCAGTGGTTTTAATAAAGAAAAAGGACGGCACAACGAGGTTTTGCGTCGACTAACATGCCTTGAACGAAGTGACTACGGATGATGCTTTACCTCTACCAAGCAAGGATCGATGAATCACTTGACTCGCTCTCAGGAGTAACATGGTTCTCGACCTTAAACCTCGTGAGTGGATATTTGCAGTGAGCAATAAGCCAGAGCATCGGTCGAAGACGGGATTCGCAAGTAGGTAAGGTTTATACGAGTTTAATGTTATGTCGTTCAGACTCTGTAATGCGCCCGAGAACTTTGTTGAAAGACTGATGAAGACAGTTCTGTCGGGGCTCATATGGTAGATATGTGTGTTGTACCTCGACGACATAATACTCTTTGGACGCACGTTCGAAGAGGAAACGGATCGTCTTCGACAGGCTGCTGGAAGCTGGCCTCAAGTTCAAACCCAAGAAATGTCGCTTCTTCGCGCTAGAGGACACATCGTGTCTAAAGAGGAGATACGTGCAAATACAGTATAAGTATCTGCCGTCGTCGACTAGACAAATCCGACATCGCAGACAGAACTTCGCAGTTTCCTAGGACTATGTTGATACTATCGCCGATTCATAACGGGCTTTGCTGATATTTCTAGCGTCCGCCGATTGACAGAGGAGGCGAGACCTTTGTCTGAACTGACAGTTGTCAGTTTTTTTTCGACGACATGACGAGGCAGTTGACCATGTGTTTGAGTTTCAGATCATAGAAAACTATTCATTCTTGACACTGACACGAGTGACAGGGGAATTGGAGCCGTCCTGTCGCAAGTACAGAATGGATGCGAAAGGTTTGTTGCTTATGGTTGGCCGATCGCTAACGAAAGCCGAGAAAAGATATTGCGTTACAAGAAAGGAGCTATTGGTGGTTGTATTCTTTGTGAAATATCTGAAGCATTACCTGCATGGAAAAAACCAGAGAACGACCTAATCGGCGATCAGGTAACGAGCTGAAGCCGGAAATAGAGAAATCCCGCTGGCATAGAGATATGTCCCATTCTGGAGCACCAAACCTTAGACGGGTACAGCGGTTTCACTCAAACATATATACCTATCCAAAGAAGTAGAGAAGGCGAGACTCGGAGTTATTTGGCCGAGTGATCCGCTTCAATAATATAAAAGTGGCGTAGAGCATCTTGTTGGTCTACATGAAGTTATCCAGTGTATGGTGAAGTGCTCCGTCAGTAGACGCAATGTCAGTCTTTAGGGTCTACATATAGGACTAAAGCTGCGTTCACTTTTCTTAGGCTTTGCCTATTTCATATTTCATGTTAATTATTTTTTTATTCCAAACTATTTGACTGTTTTTCAATTAGTTGCACAGTAGTGCGATGCTTATATTTACAGTTCGAAATGAGTCTCATTGATTGGAGAGCCTCAGTTGTTGTTGTTCTTTTTTCTTTTTCCAACGCTTTGTGATCTTCTGCTTTCTTCCAACTGTCGACTCTGTTCCGATTTCTCGACACACTTTCAGTTGACGAAACGTTTTAAAAACATACACTACATGAGAAATCTATATTATCATATACGCGTTAACATAAGCATTCTCTGCGCTCATTGCTACTACTTTTACTAATAATAACAGTAAAAATTAACAATTTAAAGATTTCCTTAAGGTAGTCTGCGTTTGTGAAATCAACGCTTACTGCACAGCTTGAAATGTCGTGATCATAACATTACGGCGTCATCGATATGACGTTACGTTCTACTTAGATATATCGTAGCGCATAATCCTCACATTGGGTTACCTGGCTTGGTCGTTATAACACCACTGTCACAGTGATGAAAACGTGGCGGTAAATTGCTACCTGGAGAAAACCGTACGCTTCGATAACTTCGTCACACTGAAGTTAGACTGCACTTGCTACGATATTTTCTCTACAATGTCTTTACTGCAGAATACGAAGATTTTGACAAGTACGTAGGATGTAAAGGTCAGGAGTTCTTTATTTTCAGTGATGGAGCACAAGGCTGCTGATGTTACGAAGTATCATGTTACCGACGTCACAATATACCGATGACATCACAATGAAGCAGCCATACACAGTCTGGTTCGTTTACCCTTGCTTATGATTGGATTTCAATCTATGATAAGAGAAGTAATGTGGGATCCAGTAAATGTACTTTTGTACTAATGCGCAAAGACGATGTACTAAGGTTTAGATGACCCAAGGGTCCAAACGGCCTTACGGCAACGATATATTCTAAATGATAATAACCAGTGAGGAACGTTATCATAGTGATGTGAAGTCTGGAAGAGATTAGAGATAAAATGATGTGGCTGCAACTTCTGTCGCTTATTAAATAATGAAAAAGAAAACTTCTTATGCAGTTAGAAAGAAAACAACAAAGTCACCGAAAAATACAAGGCGCCTTAGGAAATCTTTAGTGATTTACGACCTGCCGTAAATTGGCCGCGCAGGATTTCTTTTGCGGAAAACTGATGTGATCTCAATAATTGTGTCCTGTTGAAAAAAGTAAGTCACCAACATGCACTTTTCTTTGCGTATTTGATAATAGGAGTCTATGATCTTCTATATGTTTTCCCATAATGTATCTTATAATGACCCTTACTTCGGGACATATATTCGAATAAGAGCATCACAAGACAATGCACACGAACCAATACATGTTTTTTATGATTTTGGATTACTTGGACCATTAAGACATGTAAAAATATCTTTTTTTCTTTTAAATATAGACTCCAACATTTGACAACCGATTTTCCTTAAGTGTAATTTTTATTTGTTTTTTTTTTCTAAATGAGGTCTACAAATTATTAATGTTTATTTCTACTACTGTGTCTATATGACCATCCGTCTTGTAAGAGCGATATGTTGCAAAAGGTTTTACTGCATTATTATCCACAGCATTATGCACACGATGATACTAACAATTAACGATCAACATCCTTTCAAATGAGTGTCACTGATTACTGCAGCCAATTGTTATGGACTGAGAATGGAGTTACGATATCTCTGTCTCCGGCTAATTAATATTGTCACTTACAAGACAGCCTTTTTAGCTATTAATACAAAATTTACAACATGTGAAGGCATACATAATTCAACATGAATACTAAGATGCTTTGATAGCTGAAAACAAAATATTACTTTAAACGGGTATAACTAGCCATTACAGTGAGATAAAAAAAACTCCTCAAACTCAGAAAGTTTATTGTACAGGACATTTGTTACAAGATAGTGTACAAAAGAATACATAAGCCTTGAAAACTAATAGGAAGTGGACTTCATCCTCAACTTTATTGTGGCAAAACGGACAGGTTCTTTCTTCAATGCTTAAGTCTTGTATCTGCCATATTACAGTATAAGTAGTTCCTGCTAAACATATCCAGTAATGGAAAATGTCTTGCTTGGCTACATTAACATATCCAGTAATGGAAAATGTCTTGCTTGGCTACATTAACATATCCAGTAATGGAAAATGTCTTGCTTGGCTACTTTAACATATCCAGAACTGGAAAATGTCTTGCTTGGCTACATTTCCTATCTACATCCTCAATGAAAAGCCATCTTTCTCTTTGATGTTCATAAATACAAAATTTTGAATCATTAGATAATAACTTCTACAATTTATCCAGGAGACTTATTTTTAACATTACAGAATGAGTTTATTATACTGTAGTCCAAGTAAACTAATCATTACTGAATCATTTTATTATACTGTAGTCCAAGTATACTAGTCATTACTGAATCATTTTATTATACTGTATTCCAAGTATACTAGTACAATATTCATCATCTCTTTCTTGAGGACATCTAAGTAGTTACAAAATATGAAAGTAGTAATTTTTGCTAGAAATAATGAGCAACTCAGCGGTCACACAACTAATCACAATGAAGCAGAGTGAGAATCCAGAGTCCATCAAGATGTATTTTAAGCATAAATCACTTTCGTATAATTTTCAGTATTGTTTTCAATATAATTTTCAGTATTATTTTCAGTATAATTTTCAGTCTAGAGTTTTGTTTCGATAGCACGATTCTAGTTTTTTTTTAATTGATGGAGCCTAACGACCACATCAATTTTGCTAATTTATTGCATCCCCATTCTCTGTACAAGATGAAATTTACAGATCGAGACACGATCATAGATTCCTGGCATTTAATAAAGCTCCAAGAGGTTTGCCAAGGGTTGAAAAAAAAATATATTTGAAAAAATAAATATGTTCCTAACGAGGCAGCAATAGAAGTTAAAATGTAAAGGTGTGTCGAGCTAAATACTATATTGAGTCGGTAGCGAACCATTAACAACTGTTAATAATATAAGCCCTGAGGGAAGGAACTAAGTAACATTACAACATCAATCTTCATGACCCAATTTAGAATTTATTTGTTTACAATGAAATCATGCAATCAACAAAATGGTCGTATTGTGTACAATAGATGATCTTATCGTGGACAAATATTACGACATCGATACTAAAGGTTGTGAGACGTATACAGTTGCTATAGAGCTAGATACTGTTGTTTTGGTGATAACTCGTGCAATATTTAAGGTCAGTTTAGGCATAAAGATAGTTGAAATAATACACGTAATTGTGTACCGAATAAACGTCTGTACATTTAGCTTTGTGGGTGAAATATTTGCTCTTGTGAACCGATTATCTGGCATAGCAACTGTTGCCGTCACTAATACTCTTTCACTTTTCCTCTTGGTCTTTCGATGGCCAGAATTCACGAATAAGCACACAGACACACAAACTTTCGACCCGAAAAGAAATTAATCTAAATACCATAGTCTGATCCTGATAGCTTAATTCTAGACTTGTTATACAGAACGATATCAACCATCACTATCACCGCCACAAAAACAGAAACAGTAGCACCAACAAAAGAAACAGAACATAGGCGTTCGGTTCTCAAAACCGAGGACACTAATCAGCCATCGACATAGAATCCCCCACCCTATGCCCTTGCTACCCCCTCCCTTCCATCCTTTCCAGAATGTAGTAACTTGTGTATTCTCCGTATCCCATTACGAATTAAATTCTAACGACAATGGAATCAGACTGATAGTAAGTTAATTGCTCGCAATACAAGTTGCGATAAATATGTCCAGACATATTAATAACGTCAAAAGCTTTACTAAAACTACGATATGTAAGCCACTATTGTGATTAAGTCGATTGTCTCATATAGAATGATACTACGTTATGGCAGTTACGAGACATTACTGTATATGATTGATTGTCTCATACAGTATGATACTGCGTTATGACAGTTACGAGACATTACTGTATATGATTGATTGTCTCATACAGTATGATACTGCGTTATGACAGTTACGAGACATTTCTGAATATGATTGATTGTCTCATACAGTATGATACTGCGTTATGACAGTTACGAGACATTACTGTATATGATTGATTGTCTCATACAGTATGATACTGCGTTATGACAGTTACGAGACATTACTGTATATGATTGATTTACATTGACAAAAATTACATTCATAAGATTTAAAAGCACTCTATAATTATTTGTAGCTGATTTTCAGAAATAAGATGCATAAGATCTATTCATGCATCATACTTAGCTTTCAGTAAAATCAATATTGCTATATGCATTGACTGTTCGACAGCCGTCTACACAGAATAAGAAACGTAAATGCTTCAGTATTGCTATATCTATTGGCTGTTCGACAGCCGTCTGCACAGAGTAAGAAACGTAAATGCTTCAATATTGCCATATGCATTGACTGTTCGACAGCCATCTACACAGAGTAAGAAACATAAATGCTTCAGTATTGATATATGCATTGACTGTTCGACAGACGTTTACACAGAGTAAGAAACGTAAATGCTTCAGTATTGCTATATGCATTGACTGTTCGACAGACGTCTACACAGAGTAAGAAACGTAAATGCTTCAACGCCTTAATGGCATAATTCCTGATTTAACGATTGTAACGCTTAAAGATCAACGTGTGCGTATACTAAACGCATCTACTGATTGTATAGCCGGCCGTCGGCTAAATAAACGTCCAAACAAAATAGATTGTTTTTTTATAACTTCTTATAGCATCTACTGCAATGTTAAATAAAAATGAAATATCCGAACGTAAACTATTTGACAACCAGTGATGGTAATTCCATGATGCTTCGTTCTCTTCAGCACATGGACTAAAATGAGAATATACATCAACAGTCTCGGACCTGGTAATTTATAATATAGATAAATGCATTGAACCGAATTTTGATTGGTTAAGTAAGTACGTACATATATATACATACATAGAGAGAGAGAAAGAGAGATATGAATACATATATAAAAGAAAAATACTTTTGTAAGTATTCTGACATTGACGGGCTCAAATATAATTGCAGCTTCTTTCGTTTCTTATTTCCCTGGTGGATTTTCGTTATCCATAGCTGTATTGTTCAATACATTTCCCGAATCAAACATAAAATCTAATGCTGTCTGCATGTCTAATTTATGCGAATCACGTCAGCAATCGGTAGAGCGAGAGGAATACAACGGCCATAAATATGGCAGTCAAGCAGACACAAAAGATGCTAAATCTATAGTTGATTAATCCAAGCGTTATCGTATTCGTTCGGGTTGACGAAGACCGACCACTACTCCCAGAAGTCGGTGTACTTCCTCCGCTTCCATTCGTATCCAGGACGCCCATTGGGAAAGACTTCCGATTTATTTCGCTCACAGTGGGATGATGCAGACTGGATGCAGTGTCATTACCGGCATTAGAGGTGGACCCACTTTTGTTTGGCGGCACAAAAGTATCTGGCTGTAAACTGGGCCTCCGCTTCTCGTGGCTTCTTCGAATATACAACCTAGACGCCATTTCTCAGAGATGAAAGGTGTTGTCAATATCCCAGATTAAACTTTTACATGCATGCTATTGCATGTCTTCATATTTTGAAATATATAAATGATTCATTCTTCACTGTTTATAATTCATGATTGGTGGTGTCATCGTCATCTGTGTAATGTTCACTCACGCATGGTAAATACATATTTGCGAAATGATTGATGTGAAGTATTTCAAGGCTTATTTACTTAAATCACAAATGTCAGACATATATTTGCATTTGGTTTGATGAAAGTTATTTTGTCCCTTGCAGTTGAGTTGTACAGCTGTAGAAGTTCCAATATTGTCGGTAGTAGACAGATATTAAGACACTTGAATCCACATCAGAAACTATGTAGAGCATTCTGAAATAGAATTAAGTATTAGATGAAATGTTTACTACACTGAGAGAGTCCAATTTTCTCAAGCCTTTTTTCACTCTATTCACACCAGAAATGGATTCCACGTCCTATTGTAGCAAATTAACCGCCCAAAGGCGAATGGGATAAAAATGCAACAGTATATCTGCCAAGTAATGAAGCAAGTAAAATACGCGTATACTAGTAGACAAATATTGCTCTCGGCATTTCAGGTAAGAAAAGTCTTTATGACACGTATTAGGTTTTCTTGTAGAGCATGGCAAATAGATCAAGTTTAATATAGAGAATTATCAAGCATAGCAAAGCATGAACTTCTTTAATTAACATGGGCACCAGTGTTCTACATGAGGTTGAAAAGGATATTAACTATGATTTGCATGTGGTACATGGAATTTGCGAAGGACATGATTTAAATAATAGCAAATCGTGCCAACCAATAGAACATGTCTTCCATCTCATGCCAACTTTCATTAATTAATATGCATTTATTTTTATTTGGACACGTGATACGTTCCATGCATCTGTAATTCTAACCATCTAAGCAAATTACAACAAAAGACGTACGTGTACATAAATACATTGAAATGGTGCGTGGATATATATATATATATATATATATATATATATATATATATATATATATATATATATATATATATATATATATATGGTTTGTTGTGAAAGGAAAAAAGTTTTAATTTGTACAAGTCCTTGAACACACTCCTGTTGAATACATATTGATTAGTACGTATATATAGCCTCGTTTGATAATTGGAACATGCCTGTACAGTTCTGTAATACTGTAGGATGCTGGATAGATGATAGATAAACGAAATAGATGAATGAATATATTACCGTTTATATGTCACAATTGATACTGAAAATTAAAAGGAAAAAAAAAATGCCACAGAACACTGGTCATTTGATATGCATGAACTTCTGAAGGCTTGAAATCTAACTATTGATTAAACGAGCTCGTATAATATCTTTTGAGCCGAAGTGATCATTGGGCAGCTTTGCTTCATCATCCGAGGCCACTAAACCCGTTGGTTATCGCAGCGTGAAAGACATACACACATATGTATATTCACATACACACATACATACACATGCATTTCCGCGGACACAAAACGCAGCTAACTTGTATAAGTTCTTCCAATTTGATTACAATCGAGATCTACTTACCAATGAGTAGATCTGAGAGGCACTGATACGGTGTAATGTTCTGTTGACCTTTTGTTTCACCAGTCAAGTTACAGCTTTTATACTGCTTGAAGTAAAAACATTATTCGGAATATATGGTTACTAACGATAAGAGATATCGTACAATACCTAACACGAAACGAAACGCTTTATCCGATAAGTTAATTAAAAATTGATGGAGATGAAATTCCAATAATCAGATTATTAACTTTTATCGGTGTACTCCTTTATGTCAGTGATCTCGATTTTAATCAGCCTGAAGGTATTCAACTGAGTCATAACCACCAATCTCTCTAAAGGCTATTTATTATTCACGTGCCCTATTATCTCCGTCATTGTGACGTTAAACCTGGTTCCACTTGACCGATAATTATCATCTCTGAAGCTAGTTTATGATGAAGGTTAAGAAGGAATACAAATGAGAAGGCGAGAATCTACCCGTTTGATTTAACGTGAGAATATACACGGACTGTGACAATTGTAGAATAAGATTTTGTTGGAGGAAATGAATGTTAGACGCCATTATCATTTAAAAATGCATCCCGTCCGGGCTTAGCACAAATTTTCGTCTCATGTGTCAAATTTTATCTTATATAGACCACACAAAAAAGATGAAAATGACATTTAACATGGACTTTCTCATTGAAATGATTAAAAAATGCGACATACCCACCGTTTTCTAAAAGAAAACATGTTCCATCATTTTCCATAAGGCGAAGGTGTAGGCAACGTCTATCGACACAAATCCAGGGGAATTTCAGATATATCGTGCTCTTAAACGTTAAAGCATGTATGGTATTGCGTGTGACTCTAATAGACCTGCAAACAACTAATTTTCCTTTCACACTCAAGACTGCATCCAAGGTTGCCGCATTGATTAGTCAGAAAAACAAAATGACATTGTTTATATCACACAGAGCGTTTGCCCAAAGTCCCTACATCGTTGGAAATGTTTACTGCCTATAAGACTTTCAGAAGCAGTATAAATATAAAACAAATACAGAATCCCATTTATATGCCGCTTCGATCTCTAACAGTCATTCGTCATGGCGGATGGGATCGATAACGAAACTACGGTATTTAATCCACAGCAGATATGCTATCCTTTTCGGTCTTTGTATTTCTTGATAATTGTGCTAATAATTGCGCTGTGTTTTGATAACTGTACTGTTCTAATTTTAGACTATAGGCTAGCACTGCAGTGAACAGTTGAGTGCTCCAAAGAGAGAGTGAGAGAGTGAGAGAGAGAGAGAGAGAGAGCGCGAGAGAGTCTGGATGGATGAGGGTTTAACTGCACATCAGCACAATCCTGGCTACATAATGCCGACTCATTTTAGTTATAAAAGGCATACAAAACAAAGATAAAAGCATAACGGTAAAAATCCTTAATATACAAAGTCAGATTGTTATATAAACCGCACTCTTTTAAAGAGTCAAGGACCTTTTCACATAAAACATCATCACGGGACGTATTCCAGAGCAAAATGGTTGCCTCCATTAGTCGACTATTACGACATGCCGAAGAATGCATAATGTATTTTCTAAATCCCCCTAGCTTGCAGAGAGAGAGAGAGAGAGAGAGAGAGAGAGAGAGAGAGAGAGAGAGAGAGAGAGAGAGAAGAGAGAGAGAGTAATAACAAAGCTTTCCTGTAAATGCAAGCGTTAATTATTGTTTCTCCATTAATTACTCCAACTGATGCCATTATATTTATGAGTAACAAATTGTGATACCGCTACAACTTTTATTTTATATCCTGGCAAAAAAAAGCCTTCTCTGTGATTCAATCCAGTTATTACAAAATTGTTCTCTTCTGTATGATGTATATGTGATTCCTTTACACTGTAAATATTAAAATCCTTTTAAACGTTTATTTAGTAAGCAACACGTTGGTTGTTTACCTCTAATCCAACGTAAAGTCAAAATAAAATCAAAATAATTGCATAACTTCAATAAACTAATTGACATAAATTATGTGTAAGCCTGGATTTTTTTAATTTGCATGACATAATGTTATGAAGCATCCATTATGTGTAACTTGTATTCAGCAAAACTTGAAATAGTATAATTTAATCCATAACTGTTAGCTAATCTATAAGGTATAATTTCAGGCTAAAAAAAATGTCCAACAACACTCTCCTAATTTGGTTGCGTTTATATCTATAAGAATTGAAACTACATCTCTTAAATTAAATAATAATCGATACCATATGGACGATCCTAACTTGTACCAATCCAAAATTCGTGAAATAATGTGCATCCCTACATTAATTTCATTTTCTCTTCAAACACCTTTATATATTTATGGATTTCTTGTTTTAATTCATCCATTCTAACACCTTTTCAAATGTCTTTATATAATTTCCGTATTCAGTAGTCCTACAGCATAATAACATCACCAATGTAAAGACGGCCTGGGGGAGAGGGGCAACAATGTCCCGACTGTGCTGATAGATGTAAACGAATGCTATATTCAACCTAAGGCCATAAACTGTATTGGTTATTACAATTTGAGAACAACTTGCTTAAACCATTTGAAACTGACTGCGTGGCTTCCATCTACAAAGTCGGATTTTATCAGCATTAGTTTCAACTTTTTAATGGAATAATTTTGGGATAAACCCATTACTGAACCATAATACATTTTCCTATGGTGATACTTTTGAAATGGATAAATGATGACAGTTGCTATATGGGCTATGAAGTCAAATGTTGAGTTCATTTTCTTTACGAGTTTATTCGGCAGGAACACTATAAAAGTTTGAGCCACAATTTCCATTTTCATTTGTTTAACAGCATTAGTATTACAAAATCACACTATTTGGACTTTATGTCAGGTTTGAGCACATATAACGTTGTTTGTAGTATTGCTTAGTGACTCTATTGAATCACATTACCATAGCTTACCCTCATTTAACTCCATCATACATCCCTCCTGTAGAGTTTTCTTTACATGTGAGAGGTTTTGAATGTCAATATATTTTCGATCATTTTGGTTTTAATTGTATCAATGCTACACTTAATACAATTGTATTATCTATTTCAGTTTTAACTAAATCTAAAATGTTTTATACCTGTTTTTTTTTTTTTTTTTTTGGGGGGGGGGATATCTATGTTAAAAGGTTAGTTACATTTCATATTTCAATCTAGTGAACATTAATTTGAAATATTACAGGTTAAATAAATTGATACAAAATTTTTTTATGCATGTCACGAAGTTAAATACGTAACCGAGGTTTACAAAAATGCACAAAATACAACCAAAATAATGGTATGCCTTGTAAAACTGAAAACGCAGAAGAGTAGTAAACTGAAAACAGAGAACATGTACATGAATAATATAGACAAAATCATTACAAGGGTGCAAACTTAGTATTAATTCACATACAAAAAAGTAGAACTTTGCAAGCACTAAAACAAAATATCAATCAGATATAACGCTAAAACGTTAGGTGTTCCACCAAATGATCTTTTCTCATAGATGGCTAAAGTTTGCATTTGAAGATGATTTAGTCATAGATCATTTAATTCCATGTACATCGTTTCATCTAACTGATCCAGATCAACAAAGAAAATGTTCCCACTGGTCAAACACTGGGTATATGGTTCCGTAAAAACAGATCAAAGAATCATAACATGATTTCGAGGAAATAGATTGAAGAGCAGTGCAAACATGTGGAGCCTTTCAGAACGGCAAGCTTTATCAAAGAGCAGATTTTGAACTGTATTGTCTAGTCTGTTTGTCATTATCAACTTTATCGTATGGTCGGCAGACACTCCTAATATTAGAGTTGTTATAACAATGCTTGTTAGAGGTACAAATACAACAATAACAAAGCAACCAGCACACATTATTTATCAAGCATTCTTTCCCGTATTCTGTTTAGAAGAGGCTCCACTGTTGTTACATGCGTTGCAATCGCCCTGGCATTGAAATTATCCAGTCTTTGCCATTTCACAAACTTCGCTGTTTCTTTTTCTTCCTTATTTTCTGTTGCCATTTGAAATTAGTATATTTGAAAATTATACAACTTACACTTAATGAAGAAAGAGATACAAAATATTTAAAATGACAAAATCCGGTGAAGCAGCTAATTCTATTTGCTATCATGTAATCATCTTTTTCTTAATTATTAAAGCTAAACTTGTCAATTGGAAGAAATCTGCTAATCAGTGGTGTAACAGAATACATTACAACACCTGAAAATAATCTTACAATTTTTGCATCTCTGGCACTGACGAATATATCATATGTCTTCTGATTTGTTTCTCGTCCAATTTGTTCCAATTATTTTTCATATACGTTTTTTACCCGTTATCTTTTTGTATGTTTCATTTGCAATAGCTATGTTCAATTCCCGTTTGTACTATTCGGATCGTGTTTAGGGTACATGTGCAGAGCAGTCTGTTGAAATATGGTTATTTATATTTTTCTGTTCGATAAATCCAACTTCTTTTTTCCAGCTGACTGCACTCTTAACACACACGTTGTATCCAACACAACGCTTGTCCGTTTATCAATGACAAAATCTTCGCTATTTAAATAACCGAAATATGGCAGAAGGTTGTGAAGGTGTTGAAATGGAAGAGTGTGAAAATGCTTTATATGAAAACAATAATAAATATATTGTGGATACTGAACCTGCAATCGATGTAAATCTTGCAAGTTGTCTAGATGATCAATGTCTAGGACAATTCAATAATATATAACAATCGATATCAGAAAGAAATTAAATTGGAAGAACTAATAACAAATTCTGGTTATTGGACGATGTAAATAAATATGAGAGGAAGACATATTGAAACAATAATGGTGAAATATGCATCAAATCCAAAAGTAGATATGGTAATGTAGTTGATGTGAATGTCAAACGAAATGGTGATGCAAAACATTTAAAACCTAGTTCAATAGAGAGAAAAGCCTGATATCTAGTTTCTCGGACAGGTAAAGTCCTAAGGCTTTAGTAAATAGAAAAACTGTTCCTAATTTCATCAAAGCAGTTGAATTTCTAGATATATTAAATAAACTTAGAGATATTGGAGAAACGTTGGAGAACAGACATATTCCAGGGGCAGAGGCACGACCTAAAAAATACTCTTGAACCCACTGTTGTACAATGGCTTTAGAGGAAATATTTTAAAAAATCAGTTCAAAAGTTAAATAAAATTACCATTAGGTGAAAGGCTAAAACCAAGCTGTTATAGCCACTGCCACAGGTTTGACTATATCAACTGTTGCTCTGTCTATTGATAACACTGTAAGAGGTGTTGAAGCTGTTCCATCACGAGGCAAAGATGACAAAATGAATAGGGGCCTGATAAATAGTGGTAATTATTTGTCTAAGTTAGCCCCAAAAATGTAGCAACAGATTTACTCTGTTCTATTATTAATGTGATAAATTGGATGGGTTGCTTAAGGATGCTGATCAAGTGTTTTTCTTCGTTGAATATGTTATTGTACTTGTTTGTTATGGCATTAGTGGGTTTGGTGTTTGCATTTGTGATCGGAGGTGTATTAATAGTATCTAGCAGAGTTGTGCAAATCACACATGCAAGGCATGATTATAAATCTTGCCTAACGCAAAGTGCTCCAGAGGTATAATTTATAAACTATTTCAAAGAGTAAACTAAAGCAGCTCCTGCAACCATTAGTCACAATATAAAAATGTGTTGTTTGTTTTATTGTTAATATTGTTTTCGGACGTTTCTAAATTGCTTTGCGACATTTGAACATACAAATAGTGAATTACTTTAGCAGATCTGACAGTAGGACTATAATCATTGCAGTCCTTCTTTTCTGCATAATGTTTATTTACTTTGTTTTCTTTATTGTCCTCTACAATTTTCTGTCATACTTCCACTTTGCTTATCAACCTTTGGAAAAGTGTTCTTTACTGCGTCGAAATTATTGGTAGGGTTTAATCAGAGTTTACATGAATCTTTCGATTCTGTAAACATATGTTGCATCACCATACTACCATTTCCATAACCATGTAATTCGGTATCAAACCCTCACAGCAAATTCCAAAATCCAATTTCACTGTTGAAGCTGATATGTATTGTTGAAATCTTACCATAATGTTTCATCTGATTCGAAACCTTGTTGACCAAAAATCAATGGCTCTATCACGATTTGTGCTGTGTTATGAACGGTGGAAACAGACAGTGTTACTGATGGTCTGTGTTATGAACGGTGTAAACAGACTGTTGTAACTGATGGTCTGTGTTATGAACGGTGTAAACAGACTGTTGTAACTGATGGTCTGTGTTATGAACGGTGTAAACAGACTGTTGTAACTGATGGTCTGTGTTATGAACGGTGTAAACAGACTGTTGTAACTGATGGTCTGTGTTATGAACGGTGTAAACAGACTGCTGTAACTGATGGTCTGTGTTGAACTTGTGTACCTAAGATGCAGATTACATATGACTTTATACTTTGATTCGGTCTTGTTATACTTTCTTCAGTGAGTCCCTTACTACTTTGGAGAAGGAAGTCAGTCCAACTTGAGATTTGTAAAAATTATTTCTCTTGATGTAGTCATAATATGTGGAATGTTACAAATATTACAAATTAAATTAAATTGTTTCATATATTCCGTTATCGACAGGGCCGAATGCATCTTGACCAGGTAAAGGAATTTTACATTTATATAACACAATATCACAACCAGATGAGGATATCCAAACTGTCCAGTTTAATTAATTGTGCCAAAATCTGATGACACAGCGTGCTCTATATATGTTCACAGATTCATCACTGACAAATTTTAAAGTGTAATTATCAACATTTTTTGCTGTTTTATATGTGAACAACTACGTGTAATTATAATAAATGTTGTTTTTCTCTTTGTTTTTGCTTTTTTTTCCATTATCAAATACCTTGCCAATAATATAGTCCATATATTCCACATAGTTAATGGGCATAGATAAGGTGCAATACTCGTCAATGTTTCAAATCTAAAAGCCATTTCAGGAGCTTGAACTGCTTTTGATGGTGGAGTTGGGAATTGAATATCAAGAGATTTTGCATTTCCTACCAAAAACGAATTCATGAAATCCGGAAGAACATCAAATTTAAGATCTCCAGCATCATAATATATTTTCCGTCAATATAAAAAAGCTAATTCTTTAATTGATTTAATAATTCTTTTACATAATTCATCCTCAATCTCCATTCAATATCTACTAAAATACTTATCTACCTAATGAAATTGATGCAATCTAATTTCGTGTCATAACATTATTTAAGAGTTGGCTTCTTCTGCAACTAAATTAAGCTTAAATTTACGTTATTCTTTCCACATTCACACATATAATTTTGTTCATTTTTCTCCCTGTGTCATTTTATTTCTCAGTTTCTCCACTTTAATACCGTTTTAATTTCGTTTCTTGTACATACTCGTTACATCTCTGGTATTTAGTAGATAGAGGATATCTATGTTTTTTGAGTAGATATAAGGAAATATTTCGCGAGTGAAGTGGGAAACGTTGTATTGTCACGAAGCCATGAGTGACAATACAAAATGTTTCCACTTCACGAGTGAAATATTAACTTATATTTACTAAACAAAAATGTAGATTTACTTTTTATTATATATTTTTGAAGGCAAAAACCGTCAATTTGCATGGATTTTTCCCCCATTCTGTACCAATGTGTTTAACAGCTGTATTACTGCATCAATAAAACTAAGTTCGGAAATTTACAATAATTTTAGGACAGCGACCCTTTGCAAATTTATCTTGTACAAATAATGCTTTAAATTATATATTTAGTGAAATTAATGACTGTTTTCAAACGAAAATGAAGAGATTTAAATTTTAGTTAACACATTTCTTGCGCGAATTAATACAGTAAATATTGTTGGGGTAGGGGTTTAAATAGAATTATAGAAATATCACGGAGTGGTCACATCCGACACATTTCAGAGCGTAACATCTTTAAACAAAAGATTTTAATCATTGTTAATTTAATAGTATGTATTTTGGTTCTTTATTTTGTGTATTTCTGCATTCAAACGTGAATGTATGGCCTTGGCAACCTTGCAGTCTAGTTCGGTCACAGACGCAACACCCAAATTTCTTTTGTCACATAATTTAGGTTTCCAATCAACACTTATCAATGCCCGATATCTCCATTGTTTTCAAACATGACTTTGATTGTGTTGATAGTTAGAATCGACACTTAATCAATTTTATTACTATATTTAACCAAGAGGTTTTCCTAACAAGGTGTCTGTTTGTCGCAGAATATAAAAGGCACACTGTATGGGTGACAGAATATTTAATAGCAACAGTTCATGTAATTTAAGTCACTAATAATTTTCAGGATTCATTTGGAAAACTGATTAAAAAAGTTAATACTTTGAAGCCTACTTTTTTTTCTTTTGGAGTTGGTTTTTAGGCATATTCTATGGCGCATCCTTACTGATTAAATAAATGTATACTCTGGGATTTACAGTCTTGACATATTTTATTTTAGGACCTGTTCATCCTGAGAGAGAGAGAGAGTGAGAGAGAGATTGATGTAATAGGACTACATATGGAAATACAGATTTGAATAACATACATAAGGACAGATATATTTCCTAAATGGAAAAAGAAAGTAGTCCAAAAGTGATATCGCCACTGTGGTACCATCAACAATAGTGAATTACATGATGTGAAAGGTGTACTGGATTCAACATCATTCATAAGATGTGTAAATTCTTCCCATATCAACAGATATTAGTTAATTGTATGACAATTCATTGTTTCAGAAGGTTTAATGGATGCGGTAAAATTGTGCATGGTAAAAATTTTGTCCAGAAAAGATGTATAGTATATGGTGTAATTGAGCGAAGTATTAATATACGTTGTTTGTATGAAATAAGAGAGACGTTTAAATGTCTTCATTGACATTTATATGATTGTCATTAAACCTTATTTTGTTCAAAATCACATAGACTAACGCCTAGAGTGGTCCCCAACACGGTGCCCGCGGGCGCCATGGCGCCCGCCAAGATTTTTGTGTGCCCCCAGAAGAGGTTATAATGAATAATAATAATAATACAAATGGTTCAAGTTAATTGGTTGGTGCCCGCCACTCTCTCAAAAACTCCCAAATGTGCCCGTAGGCACAAAAAGGTTGGGGAACCCTGGCCTAAACCTTTACAGCTTATTTGTTCTTGTACATGTATATTTGAATGCTATCTTAATGAATTTCTTTTGTGATGTCATATGTTACATTGCTGGGAAGTTGTGTGTATTGTGGTTGCCTCAGCTTTTTATGTGCATCGTTTTGTTATGTACTGGTGATATGTTTGGATGTACAATATTATTACCATGAGGTATTGTAAGCAAAACAAATTCACAAATCATGAATATTTTAACTCTTTCGTTCTCTAATGCGCTGCTTTTTCCACAACCCTTACATCACAGAAACTCATTATCTATCAGACACTCAAAGCTTCCGATTAATATGTCTATCCATATATTGTGGTTCCTTCATTTATTGCAATGGCATAATGCTTGCAGCCGACTCATTACTGTTAAACAAGTCATCATATCCTTTCCATTTCACAAGTACACGATTTTTATTGTTATTTCTTTTGGTCTTCAAAACTTTCACAATTTTTGATGTCATCTTGTTAGTCACAGAGAGGTATTTTATGTTCGTAAAGTATTCCATCTCTGTCAGTTTGTAAACGACTGGATAACCTAAAACTCCGCGCCTCATTTTAATATTTCCTCTGTAATGTTAAGAAGATTCTCCTTTGCAAAGATTTATTTTATGATTAAAATTCTGACTTTCACAGATATTAAACGTAACAGTTTTAAATGTATCACTTGTTGGGTAAATGAAAAGGTTTATCGGTCTTTTTATCTGTTTTCCTTTCTTACTCCAACTGGCGTCATGTATATTGATTTGTGAAACAGGTACATTTATCTTCAGCAATTTGAAACGTCTATTCATTTCTTTCAAACTTGTAAATCCTTTCAGATTTATATCCAATTTTGTCATTCCTATGGTTGACTCTGCTCCGGCTACTTCATATACTGAGTCGCCATGTGCTGTTTTAAATAGAACTTTGTTTTCCATAATTATATCTCTTATTTTTTCCAGTTGCTATAGATCGACCTTGCAGAGTTTACGAGATCTTCAAGTTGTACTGTAAATTTACCAGCATACAAACTTGTGTGTTTACTCACATCTAATACGTAATTCTTTCCTTCATCATACTGCACTGATTTAACCATCTTGCAACCAGGATTGATGCTACTAATTTCAATGTTATCATCGTTAAATGTAATCTGTAAATCTACATCTTTTATGAAATATTGGGGTATATATGTTTTGATGTTTGAAATCGAGTAATTAACTCTTTTATTGTTTTGAATGATATTCTTCGACAAAACTTCTGTAGACTTGACTAGACTTTTATCCCATCCAGATTTATTAGACATTATTTATTGATACAGACAGGATTGACTTCATTTTAAACTCGTTAACTATTTATGTCATCTCGATAGAAGCTGTTGAATCCAATACATTATTTATGATCTGTAAAGCATTCAACTTTGTGTTCGCTCTGCTGAAAACGAAGCAGCTCCCCTAATTACCTTTATAATCTGACGGGTCTAGTGTATATGAGAGTAGTGCACATACACACACACACACACACACATATATATATATATATATATATATATATATATATATATATATATATATATATATATATATATATACACACATATATATATATATATATATATATATATATATATATATATATATATATATATATATATATATATATATATTTTTAATTATAATTCATCATGTATTCGTTTATTTATTAGCTGCGTGGTTGTCCATGAAAAAGAAAGAAGAAAAAAATATGTGCATCCTTCTCTCTCTCTCTCTCTCTCTCTCTCTCTCACTATATATATATATATATATATATATATATATATATATATATATATATATATATATATATGGTACACTTTTTGCTTCATACTCGACTCTTAAAGATAGCTGTGTAAGATCTCACATTCTGTATCGATTGTTATTCTTAGCCATTAATGAAATATACATCATATTCTTTTCCAAACTTTGTGTGACAGGCGTAATATTTCCTCTACTGTAAATCTGCGTATTCAGAGTTTGGGAAATCAACCAAACCTTAAACGTTAACGAGTGCATAAATCATATTTTGATTCGATAACGAGTTTCTTTGCCATACATTTTGTGTGGAAATCCCTAGGTTACAAAATATTGTCAGCGTTCATGATATGTCTTTTTTTTCTATTTTCTTTTGTTAATTTAGGCAGGCACGCACCAAGACTGCATGAATAATTAAACCTTAAGAATCCATGTGGTCGGCGACCATATCATTAGGTCAATTTGACAGACGAGTAAAAACAGTCTCTCCTTAACATTTTCCCACATTCTCCACAATCGAGGATGTTATATCAAAAAGTAATTTGTTAGTAAGATTTTTCATACACATTGTGCTCCATGTTTCATGACGTGAACAAAATTTAAAAAAATAAACAAGTTAGAGTTAATATAATTTAGGTTTCCTTTGTGTTATTTCTTGGCGCAAAAACTCATTTGCTTCGTATTAACTTTAATGTGTGAACATGATATTAATACCATCAATAGTACACCTAATGAGGAGTATTCTTAATGCTGATTTCCACTTTTCCAGACAGAGACTGATCTAGATTCTGTGGAAACTATTAAATCAGAGTATGTTATGAAAGCGCCAAGGAAGCCTTGTACATCCCAGCGTGAGTCATATGAGCGATATAACTTGATACAGTCCCATGAGGAACATTTTTAAGCGAGGAAGTTGTTTTAGATCAGAAGGAAGATCAGAGGGACCTTGTGTATCACTTTGGTGCCGACCTTCAAGAAAATTTGAGCATTTTAGTAGCAATCGTAGAGGTTCTGACTTTAATACCCGACCAATAAATAAGGAGGTCAGGTATAGTTGATGATCTAGGACTTTTATATTTTAAAATAGTTTTTAAAAAAAAATGGGAATAATGATTATTGTGTATAAATATTGTATGCGTGCAAGGTAAACACATCATCCACTATGGGGTCAATTTCTGGCTTCCAGGATATCGAAGATGTACCGGTGTACTGTAAAATACCCATTTAAATTTGCAGCAGTTCCTCTAATGAAACTTTTCTTACATAATTTTAAAAATCCCTAACCATTTTGCATCTGCCGCGGTAAAATTCATCGATCGATACATGTATACAATGTGCTTGCAAGTTAAGATTCAGATAAAATATCTATAATATGATAATCGAAATGCGTTTTCAACTCAAAATATATACAATCCGTCAAACTTTCTAAGACAATGTCTCTCCTAAAATTGGAGAGCATTCCGATAGGATCGATGACACCTACTATGCTGATCAGATTTCATTTTCACATAACCAATATTGATTTTCTTGTTTGGTTTACCCTACTGTGATTCTTTCATTACTGTATACTAATTAATTGTTTGAATAACAGCTAACAGTCTACTGATTTCAAAAACTGCGGCAGCCGTATAAGTTTTGTTCATTTGACATGACATGATAACTCCATGAAAACACCTACATATGGCCTGGTTATACACAGGACATTAACGTTTGAAATCGGACGCGAACTTAGAATGTTTAAGTCTTATAAAAATAGTGTAGGTCTCAATTTTGAGAAGGAAAAGTGTTTGCTTTGAATTGCGAAAAGAAAAATGAATGGTATAGTGGTAATTATGATAGCAGCACCATTAAAAAAACCAACAACATAAAATCACTACCATCTCTGACAACTAGAATACGAACAGAAACAACAACATCAAGAACGTTATAATCGTCGTAACTTCAATAACAGGAATAATAATAATAGTAACAACAACAACAACAACACTGTTGTGGCAATGGCTCTTACCCTGAATATCTCCTTAGGAGTGATGTTGATATAGGTCATTTTATGTCGAAATCCACGAGGCAAGAGAGCGACTGTAGCCAGTTTACAAGCTGTACCGTGCAAGGTGAATATTTTCAGTGGGATGCTGATTCTTTTGCAGTGGCAGGTACTCGTTCCGGTTATATAATCACACTCGTAGACACTACACTCCTTCTCTCTTTGTGAATCTGTGTTTATCGATCCTAGAGTTTATGAACGTTGCAAAAGGTAGGGAAGCAATGAAAACTTCAAATGACGAAGATGCAAAACCTGTCTCTGTGTCTACCTACTGGGCATGTCGAAAAAGATATTCACTGGCCGCATTCTTGCACAAGGGGTTTAGATTCTTAACACGATGAATTAAAAAATCCTAATATAAAACATTATGTAACCTCACAGGAACATATTCTAGGAAAAATAGAGTTCATGCATCAAAATTAAACTATAACAATCTAAACCTGGACTGTGCAACAGATTAGCTTTGCTGGATCCAAACCCGATTGCATCCGCCAATTTTCCTGCACGAGAAAGATATTCAAAACAGATTAAGTTATATCTGGGGGTAGGAACTTGAAGCCCCATTGAAGATTTGGCGAATGTTGTGTCAATTCATATGCGTCTGTGTCAACTGCAATCCTAGAAATCTCTGCCAACTGTTGATCTTTACCTAGAACTTTAAAAATTAACCTGTCCTCTGGATCTGGGGCTGAAGAGGCTGTAATTGAACCTTTGGCATAGTCTGGGACAAACTTACTCTATCTTTCAGGTTTCGGATCCATCTCCTAAATTGTCACTTAAGGTAAAAAATACTACTATAGGCTTCCTGTCCTTTTAAAAAACCTGATTAGTAACTACATTGAAAACTCTTTACATACAGGTAAATAGACATGAGTGAAACTAAACAAAGTACTGCAAGATGTAATCTCTCTCTCTCTCTCTCTCTCTCTCTCTCTCTCTCTCTCTCTCTCTCTCTCTCTCTCTCTCTCTCTCTCTCTCGCTCTTTCTGCTGTTGCAGCAGCAGGCTGTCGTCCTGACTGTCTTGACATGGATCAGGTGATACTATCTGAAGTTGACGGGATAACTTATGTGGATTAAACTCATAAACTAAGAACGAGTTCAACGTGGATAATCATATTTCCCTTTGGACGTGAACTGAAATTAAAAGCAATTTATGTGTTGCAGTTGAACCGTGCTGTGCTGTGAAGCTTTAGACCTTGGCTTCTCATGCATGCCTCCTCTTGTGATTATAATACCGATTAAATCCATGATCGATAGGTCTGCCCTTGGTCCTCCTTCGCTCGTTGAGACGTTGTTATGCGGATTATGGATTTGGCTCGTCCAAATCAGTGTAAATCTTGGAGCTTAATAAAACCTTTGGCCTTGAGGTTTTATTGTTGCACTTTGGAAATGGGGGGCAATTCATTTGAAATTTCATACCTTCCACGTCGGATCTCGTCGTTCTCTTAACGATACGAATAGATCCCTCGCTTTTCTCCATTTTGCTTTTTGGACGGGGCCTCGTGCGGCCCTACCTGATTGAAGTGTGCAATAGTAGAGTTGTGCCGTGAAGGGGAAAAGTTTTGAGAGGCAGCAATGGCCTGGAGTTGTTCATACTGCTGTTGATAATGGAATGCCTGCCGTTTAGCTCGTTGGGAATGTTGCACGATTGAGGCTGCTTAACCAACTCCTGTTATTTAGGATCCTCAGAACATAGTTGTTCTGCATACTTTATGCATTGGACTGCTGTCTGCTTATTCAATGTTGTGCAAATCTGCATCCTTTTGTTCTTGTTGTCTTTGTTTCCTCAGCTTAATTTTCTCTGTGCTTCTTTTAATATCTTTGTCTCGCTCTCCTCTTATTCTTGCTTCGGTATCATCACTTTCTATTTTTGTGATCACTTCTCCCTCCGACTTTTTTTATCTCTATCAACTCTTCCTCCTCTATTACTTTTCTACATTTTCTCTTTTCATTTCTGTTCTATTTGCGTCCTCTAAAGGTCTCTCTCTCTCTCTCTCTCTCTCTCTCTCTCTCTCTCTTTCTCGCTCTCTCTCTCTCTCTCTCTCTCTCTCTCTCTCTCTCTCTCTCTCTCTCTCTCTCTCCTTTTCCTCCAGTGTCATCTCCTCTGAATAATGTTTTTTTTCTCCCGTTGATCACTTACTTCTCTAACGTCTTTATCGTCATCAGCTCTTTCACCTCCTTTAATTTCTCTGCATGTTCTATTTCCTTTCCTGCTCTCTTTTCCTCTTCTAACCACTTTGTTTCTCTTTCATTTACCTTCAATTACCTCTTCCCTGAATCGCTGTTTTGGAATCTAACCCTAACCACCACTTCCCTGGCTGTCGGATTGGGCGGAGAAGTTCGACTGTGGCTGATTTGAGAAACTTGCTACAGTCTGATCCAATTTTGGTCAGTTACCTCCGGATTTAGCCATGTTATGACTAGGATCAGACATGCTGACCGCAGCTTGTGACGAGTTAAAATCTCCAACGCAAGTATGCGAACCATAATCGTATTTGTTGTGTGAACCTCCTGAACCAGTCTTGCCTTGCGATGTATCCGTATGTGATTTTATTACCATGTATCCGTATATGATTTTTATTACCATGTATCGTATATGATTCTGATTACCATGTATCCGTATGTGATTTTGATTACCATGTATCCGTATATGATTTTGATTACCATGTATCCGTATATGATTTTTATTACTATGTATCCGTATATGATTGTATTACCATGTATCCGTATATGATTTTTATTACCATGTATCCGTTTGTGATTTTATTACCACAGGATGTTCTGTACGAATCTTTCTTACTATCGTAGAAACTCTGACTTCTACTGTATTAGCCATACGAGTCTCGTCTTGAACCACAGAAACTTTAATTTTTATTGTAGGATCTTTGATTTGTATTATGTTACCTGCGTACAAAATTTGTGTCTGGAAATCTATGACTATAGCAATCTGGATTTTGATGCACAAGGAAGGCATACTTGCTGATATATTTGCTGCTTTGTTAAATACAATATGATATCAATACAGCATGATAAAAAAAGGAATACTAGTATGGGTACCACACCAATGAAGCAACATGGCATCAGTGAAGGGTATTGTAGAATTATTACTGTGTTGAAATGCCGGTGCACTATGTTCCATTTGATTTTTCTTTCGCTTTACATGATGTCTTTTAAATAAAAAAGTGGGGAATTGATAAAAATGTGCCACAACGCTATTAATTAATGGAATTGAGCAGGAAGGCCTTACGTAAAATACATATTACACTAAATGTTCAAAGGCGTTTATTTTATTTTTTTTAAAAAAATTTCTTTTTTTTTCGGGGTGGGTGGGGTCAAACCTTAGAATGAAGCATAAAAGCCTCAAAGTCATAACTTCAATTTAAAAATGGAATGTATTGATCTCTGATATGAAAAACAACAACAACAGCAAAAACAAAAAACAGTTGAGAGCAATTCTTTTTTAACCACGTGTACCTAATATTTAGCAAGCCCCAAAACAATATGGCTTCTTCCTTGACAGTCTTCCTAACAAAAAGGGTGCACAATATTGCACAATAATTCAGTATGCACTGTGAAGTTCAAAGATTTTGCAGGCAATTCAATTTGTGCCAACAATTCTGAAAAAAGTCACCTGTGATCCAAGTAACTGTCGCCATGCATCCAGATATAACTATCGCCAGAGATCCAGAAAAATGTCACCTGCGATCCAGATATTTGTCGCCAGAGATCCAGATAATTGTTGCTCGCAATACTTTTATCGCCAGCAACTGTAATGGCTTTTCCAGTGAACATCTCCGTCGGAGTGATATTAATGCACGCCCTTTTAGATTGATGTCTGCAAAGCAAGAGAGAAAACTGGCCTCTTTACAAGCTGTACAGTACAAGATGACTGGTTACAGTGGCATGCTGATTCTTTTAGGGGGATACAGAGTCATGTACCCGTTTCAGATATAGAGTCACGGCTGTCAGCACCACAAAACTATTAATAATAATAATAATAATAATAATAATAATAAAAAGAACAACAACAACAACAATAATATTAATAATAATAATAATAATAATAATAATAATAACAGCAATAGAAGTAATAATAATAATAAGAAGAAGAAGAAGAAGAAGAAGAAGATTAACAACAACAACAACAATAATAATAATAATAATAATAATAATAATAATAATAATTATTATTATTATTGTTATCATTATTATTATTATTATCTCAAAGAACACTGACAGAGTTTCTGACACAGCATTCCACTTAAGTAACATATTTTAATATCCGAGCGTCAATAAACAAAGGAATCCTAACGACAACGCAGTTATTGTTCCGATCCAATGATCTCATAAATAGAAAACGTACTACTTATAATGGCTTTAGGCCGGATGAGGCTTTAATCAAGTCAGTCACAGGCTAATCCGATAAATCAGCCCCTCAAAACTGTGTTGATACTTATGGACGATTTGCCGGTCTGGTGTCACATGTTTATTAAAATGTGCAATTTTGCTGCATACAAATCTGTCCGGAACACACCAGCGTATAGTTTAGACACTACCGGTATTTAGTAACAGCCGTAATTAGCCCCGAAATTCAAAATGGCCACAGGACTTAGGGTTGTGTTATTCCACGTGGATTTCCAAGTCGTCAAACATAGGATTTGATCCGGAAATACTCTGTACATATCTTCAAAAGGACCCTTCAACCGACAGTAGCTCAAGAGACGCGAGAAATACCGGTATATGTCTAAAACGTACACCGATGTGTTGCGAATAGATCTGTCTGCAGACAATTCCTCGATTTTATGAATAGGTGACATCAGACCCACATATCGTCCATCAGTATCAAGACAGGTTTGGGGGAGGGGGAGGGGCTGATTTATCGGACTAGCCACAGGTGTACTCGAATTCTTTTGCTAATGCAAGATATTAAGTTTTTATAACCTCATTCTTGTTTCCTGCCCTGTGCGCTTATTGAAGAAATGAAGAATGGAGAAAAAGGATTTTAGATCAGATGTAGCTTTTTTCTATTCACTGTATAAGTGAGCTACAGAGAGAGAGAGAGAGAGAGAGAGAGAGAGAGAGAGAGAGAGAGAGAGAGAGAGAGAGAGAGAGAGAGAGAGAGAGAGAGAGAGAGAGAATTGGATGGGCGAGAGAGATTAATTGTCATCAAGGAAAACGACAATAATCCATGAGAAGCTATTTTAAGGACATAATTGCTTTGCTGTACTAGCTAAATCTACTTCCTGCATTGAGATAAAAGAAAGATAAAAACGAGTCCGTTTTATGTCATAAGCGGAAATGCAATGCTTATTCATATGTGATAATTCATTTATAATAGCTAATTTCATCTGTTTGATGCTCAAGTAATGCTGAATTCATTCGAGCAACAGGGACAATTATTAGAAATGTCTTTTGTTTTAAAAAGTTTTGCTTTATTTTTGTTACTATTTTATTATATTATTTCACTGTTACAATATCAGCTTTTCCATCCTCGTAAGAGAATACCATCTGTATACTAGCTTATAAGTCGAGTCCAACTGCAAACTTTACAGACCCAGATCTGCTGTCGCATAATGCGCAGACAGATCTGGGTCTGTGCTGTTTGTTAACAGTAATCAGTAGAACAAACAACATAGACCCTGATCTGCAGGCGCATTAAGCGACGGCAGATCACGGTCTTTGTTGTTTGCAAGTTGGATTCGTATTATAATCGAGTACAGACGGTACCGTATTTAAGGTACAAGTTGATAACGAAGTACACATTTCAATCAGTTTGCTCTCCTTTTGTACTGTGTAACAGATTTTTGGTTTTGGAACATTGGCCTGGTTAGAAAGTTTACAAGGACAACCACTTATGCATCGGAGTCCGTGGCAAGAGATTTGAATGGAAAATCATTGCAGATTATACATTAAAAGATGGATAGCTGAATTACAGAGAATAGTGAATATCTAAACCTGGCAATATAAATATGGCATAAGAGGTTGTTGTTGTCTTGCCGTTCTCTCAGTGTTTTAGGTTGGTACATATGTTCTTTAACTTTTTTTTAAATGTACTATTACTAGATGTTTTAAAGAATCAAACAAATCTGGGAAATATTTTTTAAAAATCTCAGTCTTCAAATACATTTGGCTCTTTCAGTAACTTAGGAGAGTGAAACATATAAAACATACGACGGTTAAATTAACATTTCTGATTTCTTTACATAATGTTTATCACGTAAAGCCACCAGCTGTCTAGAACCCATCGTTAGCTTAAATCATTTTGATTTAATGTTCAGTCCTTTGCGATAGTCTCACGTTCTGAGTCAAATTTTCGGTAATATTGTTACAATCAATGAGCACGCTTCCATTCAGTAAATTTGTGTGGCTTAAACTTCCTCATTAGACAATTCACAAATCTACCTTGTGGGAAATTAATCAAGCATCAATGTGTTTATTTCGATAGAGAGCTACATTGGAGAGCGAAAACATATTATTATGGAAAATCATTGTGTGGATATCATGTAGACCAATGTGGACATTTTTATTTTTTAAAATAAAGGATAGGTAATTTTATATTGTACAAAAAGACAACAAGAATTATTTTATTCTCAACTTTTTTAGAAGGAAGTATATGATGTCAAGGAATGAATGATGAATATACTTACGGATCGAACACTAAATAAACATTTTTTGAGACCAATTTCTAAGAAACGTCTAGTACATGCAGCATACAACTGCTCTAAGCAATCCTTGATTCCTTAGCTTTGTCGCTAAATAAAGCTAATAGTATCACGTATCGGTGAAACTCAAACTTATTTGAGTATATTGGTTGATACGTCAGTATTACGGACTTCACGCTACAATTAGCACGCTATGGGCAAGTTTCCCTTCTAAAACTTTCAGTGAATGAAGTTTCCTCTGTTGTGTGTTAGCACTTAAGAGAAATAAACTCAAACATGCAAGGTACCTATCCAGTACAGGACAGATTTCACTGGCATATATCTACGTGCAAGTCATTATGATTAAAGTTATTTAAAAAAAAGGTATTTCGACGTTAGTCATGGATGATTTTTACGACAGTCGCCCACTATCTTTATCGATGAAGCAGAAAACTTAGACTGTATGACTATGCTTTCACTATAGAGCCATGTGGAGTTATGCAGGCAAGTTAGCTTCATTAAACACTTACGGACAAAACCAGTGACTTGTACAAACATCAGAGTAAGATAATTATTTATGTTGCATTGTATTGGTTGTTTCATGTTCAAGCAGTATGTCTTTTTGAGAGAAACATTACTGAAAAATTCCATTTTTCTTTATTCTTCCTCTACCATTTTCAATTCTATAACTTTTATTTCTCTCATAATCACATTTTTGCGGTATAAAGTCAAGTTCGTATTGTGCGATTTCCATTCCATGTATATTATGCAGTCTGATGAGTACACATACTATTAATTTTCTTCCTAATTTGTGCAGTGCTGCATTATAGAATTGTTCCACCATTGGCTACAGTAGGGAGTTTAAATAGACATTTACATCTGCATCAGAACCTGTAAACGTGGCAGGAATTTTGTTTGCCGTATCATTGCCAATTATCAACCAATAAAATGGAAACTGAATTACAGAGGAGTTTGGTCCATTGGCAATATAAAGACTTGCGACAACATGTCGGAGGTTACCTTGCAGGGAGTTCCGGAGTTACTTTTGTATTCCTCGATTTATTTTTTTCATGAAAACCCAATAATGAATAGTAATTTTAATGAATTTCTAATAATTATAAAACATATGCCATGAATATGTAAGGATTTCAAGTTCTCAAACACATTTGGCTAATTAATACTAAGGGCGAAGCACATGAAAAACATATTCCTGATTTATTAGAATATATGTTATGTAAGGGCAACAGCTCTGTCAACCATCGTCATCAGAAACCATTCTACTTTTTTACTAAATCCAAGAGGACTCTGACAACATTACGTTTTGAATAGCACTTTTGGTATTTCCTGTCTTGTTACACTCGCAGTGCGCGCATCCTTCTCAGAAATGTATATGACTGAAACTTCCTTTGTAAAAGAATAACAAACCAACATTATGGGAAATTTAAACATGCAGCTATGTAGCTATGTATTCATTTCAGACAGAGAGCTACCTTGGAGATCGAAAACAAATTATTGCGGAAGAAACAATGTCTTGTTTGATAATGTAATATGTTAAATAAAAAACAACACTTATTTTATTTTAAACATTTTAAACTATGAAGCCAGCAGTTGAAATAGATATTATATGTTGAGAAATATATGATAGTCGTACTCATAGAAACTTGCTAATCAAGTCCCAGGTAATGAAATTTACAGATCAATTTATAAGAAACGTGAAATAAATACGGCGTATAGCTGCTACAGTAAATCCACAGTTCCTTAGCTTCCTCGCTAAATGAATATAATGCCTATCACAGTCTTTGCTTGATACATCAAACTGTTAGTAGTATGGACTTTGTGCCAATATCTGCACATTTTAAGAATTTTTTTTCTTACACTGTCGGTAAGTGACATTTCCACTGTGGTATGGTAGCATATTACAAAGTTTGAAATGAAATCAAACATGCAACGTGCCAATCCAGTAAAGATTACAATTCTACTGACGCATGTACACACGGAAGTCATTATAAACAATTCTACTTGGACTTGTACACACGGAAGTCATAAATAAATAAAATAATTTAAATGTTTTTCTTCGGTGATTTTTACAAGAGTCGCCCTCTGTTTTTTTTTTTTTATCAAACAGACAATTTAATTGGTATGATTATGTTTGTCCTATCTTGTTCGGTGGGCTCGCGTAGGCAAATTAACTTGAACTTTTTCTTAAATCAATGAAATTATCAATAATCACAATATAGTGACAAAATTCACTATGCGTTTTCTCATCCGTTTAATGTTGAAGCTATAATATGTGTATTCGCGTGAAGATGACTCAATAGTAGTGATGATAATTCATATTTTCTTCATTCTTACTAAACCGTCTTCTATTCTGTAAGTTTTGTTTTATTGATAAAAACACTTTTAGCTCTAAAAGATTATCAAATTATCAATTATATTCTGCGAAAGACATTCTACGTTCATATTTATTATGCATTTTAACGAATATGTATACAGCTTTTTTGCTGCCTATTACGTATGGCATTATTAAATACTTTGCTACCATTGGATGTAGTAGAGAGAGTTAAACAGATAGTATGTATGTATGCATGTATTGGGTTTAACGGCACATCAACACAATACTGCCGATTAAAATTAAGCTCTAAAAATGAAAAGATACAAAATCTCAATTGCAATATATATATATATATATATATATATATATATATATATATATATATATATATATATATATATATATATTATATATATATATATAAACAAAAAAGAAACAAACAAAAGAATAGAAAATATGTAGCAAGATAAACCCTTCCTACTAATCGTACACATGTAATCCTACAAGATAAAAGATGCATGTATCATGTATTTATGTATTAGGGTTTGACGGTACTTCAACACAATAGTGGATACATGGTGCTGATTAACAGTTTAAGATAAACAATGTAACTATAAAGAATTGCAAAGGAAAACTTTAGGAAGATATAGCCTTCCAAAATAAACGTAAAAATGAAGTACTCGAAGGAAAAATATAAAAGGTAAAGATGTAAAATTTCGGTAAAATGTATGTAAAGTGAAAAAGAAAAGTAAAATATGTAACATCCTTAAAATATAAGGTTAAAATTTGTTATATAAACAACATTCGCTCTCAGAATCCAATATTTTCTCTAGTGGTACATCATCATAAAGTTTCTTAATTAAGTTCACATCAAGAAACCTATGTCTCACGGGGTGAAAGTCGATACACTCGACGAGAATATGTTCCACTGTCAGTGGACACTGGCATGGTATGCACTCTAGTCAAGGTTCACCCTTCAAGAGGTATGCATAAGTCAGGTGTGTGTTTCCTATAGGCCTTTCCAAAAACATACTTACCGCCATTTAATTCAAATAGGTGGCGAGTAGGCCTACTTTATCCAGGTAGTGAGAGTGTGAGAGTCCAGCATGGCATATAGTGGAAAAAAGAAGAAAAACAAAACAAAAAAACCCACCCAAAACAACCAAAAACAATTGTTAATTCAAAAATAGTTGTAACATAAATATGACATTCTCGTGATGAATTAAATTTTCAAAAGTATTGGAAGAAAATACAAAATATATTAGAGATAAATATTTTAAGTGACTGTAATTGCTGACATTATTTGCATTAATTTCTATCTCAAACCATTTTCTAAATTTTCAGCGTATCAAACAATGCAGAGATTTTACATGTGTAAGTGGGAATGGGGCTGAAACCATCATTTTGATAGAGAATCAAATCAATTGTGAAGAAAAACAAATTCAGGATTAAAATACTAAAAATTGATAATTCTGCATGTGTTTTAACTCTTTCTCACTGGGACAGGGACTTATTTTTGGCCCCTAAGTAGACCGAAAATTCATACAATCAATCTATATATATTTGCTTATACTGAATATTGTCATCTGCACTCACATGGGTGCATATTTTCGATACAGAGATATATCAATATTTTGTTGTTGTTGTTTTTTGTTTTTTGTTTTTTTTTTGTAATGTTAATGTTGCTTCATTCAATAAACGTTAAATATTGAGTTGGACATACCAAGTGTCGACTTTAGAATCAAATGACCTTTCTGGGTTAGGGTTACCTCTGCTTAAATTTGCTATAAGTCGGCCTTTGAATTAATTATATATCATAGTTTAAGAGTGACCATCTAACTTAGAAATACATTTTGAATGGGACAACTATGCAACAACGTTGTCTCGGGACACGGTAACGAATCTGCAGAAAAAGACCCTCTAGCGAGAACCATGCAGAGATACTGCTGCATATGTATACTAATAAATAGTAATAATAAAATGAAAAATATAGATTCAAAAGTAAGGTTTAGTATTTTCATTACACGGACCATTAAAGCAGTCATATTAACTTGTCTCCTTTGGCTATTACAATTTGTTACAAAACATATAAACATACTGATATTTTGTACACTTTTTCACCACCATCCTTTCTTGGAAATATCGATGGCATGTTGTTATCAGGTATAGGACCTCTACCACCAACAAAATGTGCCGAACAAAGTCTCGTTTGGTCATAGTTCTTGAACACCAAGTTAGGTCGGGAGTTTTTACATCTCTGTATCCACATTCGTCGCGCACGCTTATCCACAGAAAAGTGATGCACTGACATCTTTTTTTTAAACCATCAGCAACCTTTAGTCCATGGTTCTTACAAACACAACAGTATCGCCGATTTGACGGCATGCATAGCAAATAGCATGGGGTTAAACATCTATAAATAACTACCCGGAACTTGGGTTTCTTGTCCTACGCATGCGCTTTGACTTTGAAGAGCACCCAATAAGGTAGAAATAACAGACCTTTTCGGATAGGCCTATACACGATAGGGACTCATTTCTGCTCTTTGTTCTATATGAGGGATGCCATTCTCCAATAATGCGTTTAATGTTACGTAGCTTGTTTGTGTAGTTTTCATTCCACATATTTTGGCAAGTATATAGAACATTTATATAACATCTGAAGTCAGTATATATAAGCTACCATTCGGAAATGGGTGACGCCAATCAGCTTACTTCCGCATCAGAACCTGGACAATCTTCTTTGTTAAACTTTGCGTGCCAATAACTTTAGCCGTCTTATGTTATAAGAAATTAAGATGAAACATATCTTTGTAACATTTGCCTCTTACTAGCACCATGTACAGAATTCTATATTCCTGCGAAACGTATCAAGCAGCTATGTCTTTATTTAAATAGCGAGCTATGCTGGATATCTATGAAAAATTAATATTTTTCCTTAAATTGTGTAGATGAAATTGGGGTGAATTTAACTTCAATATTGAAACTTTTTTTATTCTTGGACTGATGTTTTTAAATCTTAAGTTTTCAACAACAATCATATTACTAGAACACACACATACAATCACACACGCACGCAGGCACACACACACACACATATATATATATATATATATATATATATATACATATATGTATATATATATATAAATATATGTGTGTGTTGGGGGGGGGGGAAGATGTGTGTGCTGGGGTGAGAAGAGGAGTAAATCAGCGATTTCTTTGTAACATTTTGCTCTTACTAACACCATGTACAGAATCATATCTCAGTCCTTGCACCCTTGCTCTCCTCATAACTTGGTGATCTAAACCAAATGAAAACACGTCAATATATTTAACTAATCTGCTATTTTTGAGACATAAAATTCGGTTATTCGTGTAGATTTATTCATGTTAAATGCAATTCTTGGTCAAGTAAAAAGGGGACATAATGTATGACCTCTACTACTAAGGTTAGCTAGATGGAATGCATTATTGTGCTGTAACAAGTTAAAATTTTGTACACTTTTCTGGAGACGTACAACTTGAGAAAGAGGGAATGTAGCAAGAGGTCTATTATATATGAGAGGTGGAAGAAATGATAGCATATCAGCTATTAATTTTAGGCACGAGTTTCTGTTGAAATTGAAAGCATAGGATTTGTTCAATTGGATCTGAAACCTTTGTAAATCCAGTGGCAATAGGCAATCCTAGGGTCTGACCTCTATAATGGACATCACTTAATTTGTTTCAAGCGGTGCGAATCCATCCATCTTCATGCATTGTATCAAAATATTGAGAATATTATATACTCAACAGGTTCGTTCTTTGGCTAATGCCATTTGAAAATGTCGAAAAAATAACTGCTAAATTCATCTGCGTCTACAGAAAATGCAAAATGATCTGACTTTCTAATTTAATGCTTAAGTCTCTTTCTATTGATGCAAATATAAAAGTCAATTGGCTGCTGGACGTGCTTTGTTGTTATGAACGTTTTAATACAGGTAAGTGATACACATTTTGATAGTTTAAGCGTTATGTCGCGATACGGATACACTATTACGGCGGCCTATTAATTATCAGTTTGACAGGCAATACTTTTAAAAGGAATTCATATTTAATCTACATAATAGTATTTTTTTAATGTCATTTATACCTACATTTTGTGTAATTTCCACACGGTTGATTGAAACCAATATCGATATTTTGCATTCAAGTGTAATTATGATATATACCTTGGTCAAACACCATAAAATGACTCAACTTTTGTACAAAAAATGCATCGTAAAATTAAAAGTAAATAATTAAACATTGACCTTTTTCACCTAAAAATATAATGAATTAACACTGACAAGTAGAGAACTTAAATATAAGAAATTGTTGATGAAGCTATCATAGAGATGGAGGCATCAAAATTTGGCAAAAGTATATTTGCATAATTTGGATGCAGTCCAGAGTGGCCAATTTATATATACAAGCTGTCACTACTTGCTTTTAACTTAAGAGTTTTAACAAGAAAAATATAGTTTTTGACATTCCTACCAAACACCATGCAAGACATCTCCATGCCGCTGCTTTGTCAAGTAGAAACTGCAATATCGATGGTCTCTCGGCTAAATGTTCGCTCACGCAATGAAGTGTAGCATATATCATGCGAGGGTGACGTTGGCCGGCGGATGCGCGTGATTCTGTGCACTTGCGTAAATATGTGGTCGCACCGTCCTTGCGCGGATGCGCGGCATGGTGCGTATTGCGTAGCGAACATTGCGCAGGTCTTGCGCACTATATAATATGATCATGTATTGCGCACTATAGAATATATTCATATATTATGTGCACGAGATACATATATTGTAATAATTATAGAATGATTATTACAATAAATAATATTATATGCTTGTCGTCCTCTCCCAAAATGCATGGGGTGTAGGTCGCGCAGAGTTGAACTTCCGCAAGGATGTGGTCAGTGGCGGCGCGAGGGTTCGAGGAGCCGGGAGGCAATGTTTTTTAGTGGCGTCCCTACCTAAGCGCCCGAGGGCAATGTTCTTTAGTGGCGTCCCTACTTTGCCACAGAGAACATTTATGAAAAGTAAGTCATAAAACGGGGTTGTGCTTGTGAATGTGCTCGCTGGCTCAACAAAGATATATATCATTGATGATATGCCAAATATAATATATTAGATAGCTATACATTACGCCTAATATAATATTATACTAATAAACGCCACTTTAGTAGAATAAAATACAGTCTGGCGACTAATTGATGAGGAATATGGGTCATATTGCACCCTGTTTTGCGATAGGGGATGATCGCAACTTCTCCAAAACCGTCGGCTGTTTCCTCGTCAATCATTATCATCTTTAACTTCCTCTTCATTCTCTATGTTGAAAAATATGTGCTGGCTCGCTCAAAAGGTTTACTGCTATAGTGATATATAACATACGGTCCAAAATCACCAACGACCCCACCAACAAGCCAATTCCCTTTATGGCGGAGAATCTGCGGTTTATCTTGAATCGACGGTTAAACTCGGACATTTTTGTGGTCTCGCACGTAGAAAAAAACGGACGATTGTATTTCGAGTTTGATACTACCTAGGCTGGAACTGGATTCAAGATCAACAAATCCGTTTTTAAATCTTGCCGAAGAGAACAACAATGGTAATATGAGCTTTTTTGTACCACCAGGACAGTTATCATCGGCAAGTACACCAGATTACCATGCAGGCATGGCTGGAATACAGACTTTCATCATTCAACAACCTAGAATTTTAAAAAGAACTGTTAAGAAATTTTCAGGTTATATGCATGAAGATGCTGCAAAAATTCTATATGAATCTGAGTTGTATCTCCTACTCGCAGACATCGACTCCCGCTGTTGCTGCTTTTCACCTGAACCTACAAGGGTCCGCCCTTACATGGTTTTACTCATTGCCTGCTACGTCAAAACTGTTATGGACTATTGTCCGACACTTGTTTCTTGAAGAATACGGAACGGAAAGCCCACATTTAATAGCGGAAGAAGCAACTTTTGACAACATGAGGATTCTAAGTCTCCAGATACCAAAAGGAGTGGCTCAATGTCAACTGATGGTGCTACGCCTGAGGTCTTGATCACCATATCAATAGTCAAGGTCAACATCACCTGCTGCCAATTCCAGGAGTCCTGAGCATGAAATGTCTCCTATCAACAGAGAAGGAGACGATTATTCGAAGACTTTAAGTTCAGAATATTTTTAAAAAAATTTTGCATTACTCTGATTTATACATTTGCAACTTCATGTGTTATTTTTGTCTTCATTTATCACTATCAGAATCCACTAAAAGTTCAATTCTTGCATATTGCATTAATACACATAGATTAATTCCTGTTGCACCCTTTTGAGTAGAGAACAAGCTATATATTTACCTATACATACATGATTGTATCATTCATAATAATATATTGTGTCATAAACATGGATGCAGAAATGTTTTCAAGTGTCATGATATATTTGATAGCACTCATGAAAACACTGGATTTCTGTTCAGCAAATTATTATACACATGCAAAGTTGTATTGAGAAAATGTCTTGCAGTTTGCGTTTGTTCAATTATATTTTCACTAAGATAATAATATAACTTTGATCTAGATTTCTTATATAACTTTGATCTAGATTTGTTCATCAATGACAAAGATCAACATGTGTCCAGTATTCTATTGAATAACGTATGATGGTAATTTATGGCACAGTGGCAAGTGATATTAAGTGTTATTGCATAAGCAATAAATAAATGGTGTGCGGCAAGGAGGTGTTCTATTCCCATTTCTGTTTAATATATATATCGATGACCTTAATCGTGATTTGAATAGGTTTTCTATTGGATGCAACATCGGCGGTTTATTTATGAGTAACTTCAGTTTTGCTGATGATATGTCTGTACTTATCCCATATATTGGTGGATTATGAAAGCTATTAAGAATATGTGATCGGTTCGCATTAGCAAATGATATTGAGTACAACACAAAAAAGACTGTATGTATGTGTTTCAGACCTCGAGATCTGAATAAGGTGCCATACCTGAAGTTAGGCTTTGCGGAGAAAAGCTGCTGTTTGTCAATGAACATGTGTACCTAGGGCATGTCGTTCGTTCTGATTGGTTGGATGATAGTGATATACAAAGACAATATCGTTCTCTTTATATATGAGTAAATATGATTTTTTAGGTCTTTTAAAGCATGTTATACAGATGTAAAAGTTTTGCTTTCCAAATCCTATTGTATGAATTTATATAGTGCTCCTCTGTGGACAAATTTTTCACGTTCTACAATTGACGCGGTTAAATGTCTGTTACAACAATGCATTAAGATTTTTAATGGGTTATGATAGGCACCATAGTGCGTGGGGAATGTTTGTGAACAATAATGTCAATAGCCTTTGCGTTTTGCTTAGAAAGAGAGTGTACTCATTTTGAAATAAAATCACTAGTAGTAATAGCAAAATCTTGAAAGAAGTATTTCACTTTGCATGCTGTCGTAATTTATCAATAATTGATCGTTGGAGCAAATTGCTGTATCAATATTGTTTTGTGATTTTTGTGTCATATCTTGTCTGAAATTGCTGGGATTTTTTTGTCTGTGGACTTAAGTCTGAAAAAAAGTCATTATTATTATTATTATTATTATTATTATTATCATATAGCCATAATACATCATGGATATTCATGTGCTAGCAAGGAATGTTATGAATATTCCATTTATTCATAGGTCAGCTATTTGCATTTTATATGGAATAGAACCTATAAATACCTTATAAGGTACTCAGCGATTTTCAAGATATGGTTTTGATGTGGCCAAACTTACATTATTTACACGATTATACTTATTTACAATGTTTTTTGTTTGGAAATACTTAGTAATTGTTTTTTTTTTTGTTGTTGTACTTTGTCAAGTTACACACAGCCATGACGTTCTCTTTCACGCAAACAAAATGTCAGTGAAACAGTTATTAATGATTGTCTTCATAATGATCTAAAGATTACCATTCTGTGTTTTGTAGTATCTGCTATGGTTTGCATTATTTATTGCAATCTATATTTTTTTAAAGTTTAGTTTAGATATTCTCTTCATATAAAAGCAATAATAATGTTTTATGATATATGTAGTACTATTTCAATGGAAAATTCGAAATTTTCATTTTTTTATATCATTGCTGTTACTTGCATCATTTACCAATTACGACGATTGCATTTGATTGTATTTGACTCATACTTGCGAATATATATTAATTGGTATGTAAGCTGAAAATGTATGTTTCTTGGCCAGAGACAAATAATTATGCTAGTCTGTGTATATTGACATTTGGTAACAGTGAAGGATTGTCTTTCAAATGTAAAATTCCCACATGTACTTGAATCACATAATTGTCATTTATTGATATGCAAACATAATATCTATACTTTTCTGATTTGTTCATAGTTATACGATAAAAGATTTCCTTCTTTTTAAAGTTTTCCTCATGAGTCATAGTTAAAATTGTATTAACAATTTAAATTTTGGGGCGGGATCTTAAAATATTGACTCTCATTTAGAAAAGGGTTGTAGGTAAAGGGAGATAACTCAATTTCATGGTCGTGATTCGACCGTAATGAGTTGGTTCCCTCACTAATTATGTTTCTGGTTTGGAGTTACCTACCTTGAGAGAACTCTTTAGTAGCAAAAATGACAACAAGAAGAATGTAGAAGAAAATAAAAGAAGAAACACAATTTTGACCATTTATTTCGTATTTATACCGATTAAACATCGGCAACGACCCCGCCAGGAAGCCGATTCCATACAGCAGAAAACTAAGGTGATATAATTAATTGAAAACAATTTGCTCACCAACATACACTTTTCTTTGTGTATTTGATCACAGGAGTCTATGACCTACAATCTGTGCAAATTTGATAAATTGTTTTAAATTCACATTTAGCGACTACTTTATGGACAATTAGTGACTGGGTCTTTTTTCCCATACTTTTCAATGTTATAATCTTTTCATGGAGATCTATATTCAACTGAGAGTAGCACAAACAAATGGACACCAATGTATAAATGTTTAAATGATTATGGTTTGATTGGACACTTCAGTATGTAGAAATATAAATTTTTCAAAACATTAAAAGCTCTAACATTACAAAGGCCACCATCCTTGAATGCTTTTTTAAATATCCCGGATCTTTAACAGTATTCAGTGTCCTTTAAAACAAAAGCATGCATTAATTATGACCATGATAGAATGATGGATGGTACTTGCCCAAATATAAATAATATTTTGGACAGTCAGTTGGAGGTGTAATAAAGTCAGCAACTTAGCTTTTTATTTGCATAAAAAAACTGAACCATTGCAGAAGACTTTGAGCACGATGAAAAGAAATATAATCGAACCTATATGCCCCCCCCCCCCAATGCCCCAATATGGGAAAATAAATTATGACCTTGATCTGCGTGGTTTGTAGGTACCCATATATAATATTTTTTTTGTATCTCCAATATACAATACGATTATCTAGCATGATTCTTTTTGTGCGTGGGAGTATGCTATATAGAGACACTTTCATGAAATAACAGAAGCAGTATCTGCCTTCTCTACACATTGGCTTGGTCCTTTAGGTTTATTTGTCGAGGATTTCTGAATATATTAAGGCAAATAACGTCTATGCGAGAAAACAGTTTCTGTCATGAAGAATATATGTAGTATAATCACACCTTGAGGTAATTAATACTTAAATGACTTGCAGTAGAGTTTCGTTCAACTAGCCATTCACTATTGTATCCTTTCTTTTGTGTATCCTTTCTACTGTATCCTTTGCCAATGCTATCACCTGCTGTCGGTTGTATCCAGCTCAGCCTACAGGTTTATTGTTAGTTCATTACGATAGTATGTGTTCGGACTTTAGTGAAATTTAACCTTTGGAAGTCATTTCAGTAAAACGTTTTCACTTGGAGAATTTTGAAATATTTTACTCTTTCGGGTTTTGTTTTTGCTAAAATAAAAAATAAAAATAGGTACTGATTTTTAAAAAATGCAACTTGAAACAGTTAGTCCTACAGCCAGGTAGGAGATATTTGTTTATTTCTCGAACCTAATTCTAACGTTTGAATGGCGGTTTTATTGCAGAAGAACACATAAAATACCACATAGCTTGGTTTAGCAGACGTGGTAATTAGTGCAAGAATTAACCAGTAAATTATTACCTTTTTTGACACACCTTAACGATAGAAATAAGAGCGAGACAAGAATCTAAATAATGTATATAAAGTCTATATTTTCATTTGTAACTCAGTAAACATGGTAACATTATAAACAAAACATTAGACAGGATATTATAAAGATATCAATTAACCATCATGTTCGAAAGAGGACAGTGATGTGTATTATTAAGAAATATTTAAAATTTGCCAGAAAATTATAATAAAATATATACATGTGACATGTCCTGGATCATCGTCAGAGAGAGAGAGAGAGAGAGAGAGAGAGAGAGAGAGAGAGAGAGGCTCTAAAATTGTGGTCCAGCAAAACAGAATTGTCCCCGAAGCTAATCAAGCTTCCTTCTGAATTGCATTTTTGTTAAAGCAAATTCTAGGAAACGAAGCAAAAACTCCCCGAAGGCAATTCAAGAAGCATAATTGACCATACTTCATAACATACTTCAAAATATCCATCATTTATTCACAGATCAGATAATAATAAAACGTCTACTATACGGTCCATTTGACATGGCTGTCTGGATCTCGATTGATGCATACTCGTAGTACTCTAAATATTACACAATAATGTTCCAAATTTCAAAGCGAGAATTCTGTCTGAAGCACACGGTGAGAACTGTCCTTCTAAATGGTTATCATGATTTATAATATATATTAACTACACTCCATTTCACATAATTAAATATTTAAAACATGTCGTTATTAAAAGTTGCCACATAACAAAACATCCTGGAATATGGCTGTATACACAATTGTTTGAAGGATTAAAGTTTTAAACTGACTAGGAAATAGGAAATCTTTTATGCAAGAGAGACCAGATATATAACCGGCTATCTGAAACACAACTTGCTCATAACTATCGGGAGAGATATTAGTAAAAGAATAACAAGATGTCACTGTTTTCTGTAAGTGAGACAGATGAATTCAGATGTTATGGGAAAAGAAATTAGAGATGGTTATGCATATAAGTTCTTCTGTTAGAGAAATTTGATATTCTGTAATCAGGGCAAATTATGAAGTTGTAGAATGATTCGAACAACATATGTACATGACTAGTGTGATGGACTTCAAGCTAGATAAAATGAAATGCGAAAATCGTACTTTGAAAAAGTGCATATAAAAGTGTGAAATTTGAGAGTGCCATAGATATACACTTATTTTTATTGTTACATTGCATGATTTGAAGAAAATCATATAAAAAACAACTGCAATTACACTTACATTGATAATGTACAATGGCTTTTTATGGCATGTCAACATGAAAGGTTATATTATGCATGGGTAAATGAAGTGAAATTTCTTGCCCAAAGATGTAATATGTTGACAGATCCAGTCTAGTCTTAGAAGGATACACGCACCCTTCCTGTCACATGTCAAGCAAGAAAACTGCTTTGCCACCGCCGTATTCCACATAATTTACTCTCCCTTTTATTTTACCAACCCCATATTTTGACCCGAAAAATTCTTGGAAAACAACCTTGTAGATATATATTTGTTGCATCCCCGTTTCGTCCAACATCAAGCTCTGAACTTGTCAATATTAAAATGTAGATATGATGATAAACGCTTCCAGAGATTGCATAGATTAATGCAAAGAAAGACTGTTACACATATATGTATACGGTAATATCTCAAAGAATGTAAAGATCAACACTTGTATCTCGTCTTTCAAGGTAGCTCGGTTCCATTATAACATTCTGTTAAGTGTGTGAGCCACTGTATTGGAACGAAAGTTGGTGATATTAACCAACACTTTAGGTGCTTAATCCTTTCCCTGCCTCATCTTTGTTCAAAGTATTCATCCATTGATTCTAAACAACGATCACGTGTACACCGTTGCACGTTGATCGTATTTAACAGTAACTATATACAGCACACGATCATTATCAATCAGCGGGTAATAAGTGGCTAACCCCGAGTAATGAACGTACATGAGTAGTAATTAGTATCAATATGAATATAGTGATTACTGCTCATATAATGAAATTCTCCCCATCGCATGCTGAGTACAAGTCAAATAAAATTGAAAAGTTTTTGGAGTTTTTGTTTCCCTTTGCTACCATTTGCGCGTACTAGATTCGAATAGTGCTTATAGTAAGGTTAATTTGGGCATACCCGCTTTCTTCCGTAGATTCTTAATACGAAGTAATCAGGATAAAATCAAGATGAAAACCACATTGGGAATATTAAGGGTTATGGACAATAAATATGTAATAAGAAAAGCTATAATGTTAAAGTAGCTCAGTTGCCCCCCCCACCCCCCCACCCCGCCAGAACAAGGCAATATTTTAGGTGAAAAAGTGTGCAAATTAATGGATAAATACAGCAATGCTAATAATAATAGTAAAGATTAAGATGATTGCTATATCAATATGATGAAGACTTTAGCCAAGTACTATTGCTAATAAATTGATAAAATATTTGTGTTGCATCTGAGGCAAACTATGAACATTATAATTACATTATGACTGAATTAACCTGTTGTAACACACCAGGGGTATAACAGCACATCACAACCGAGAGAAACATACAATGTCGAACACCTGCCTTATTATGGCTTGAAATTATTGTTTTCCCTATTTCAAAGAACTTCAAGACAACGGTCATTGTGAATTTAAGAGTTTCTATTCCTCTAATCAAACTAGCCGCCACACATTCACGAGATTCTAATTTTGCACTTGCATGATTTTCTTGCTTCAACTTCGTTTGATTTTATCAGTGAGCTTTTCTAGGCTGTAAATCGGTATTTCATGCCACGTACTATCAAACATTACTCACATGTCTAATACAAGGAATATCTATTATTCCTATCTCAAATTTGTACACACTTATAAGTGAGAATATTCCGAGAATTTCTTATATTAAGAATTTGGGAGGGTCAATTGTATGAAACCAATCTATATAACAATAAAGTCCCATGAATACGGTTCAGCACCAATGACACCTGTACCTAATAATTGGCTAATTACTCCGTTTGAGACTAATTCTTCCCAGCACCGATTCCTCATAATCAAACAATCACCCTATGCTTATTACACTGTAAATTTCTAAATGGAATATATTATTGATGTTCTTAATATAGACTGCTCTTCGTCTACATAAAGCACCCTTCAGCTCAAACATTTTGTGCATTGTTTTACTTCAAATTGCTTTTGCTTCCTTTTATTTGTTTGTTTGAAGCCTGATGAACGTGCTATTTTATGGGCATTTTAAATATTGGACAAACATATGTTTCTATATACCTAATAATTTAAGTGAGCGACTGTAAATGTACAACACTACATCAAATTCATTTTAGGTGGACCACAAATAGTTGCGAAGAATCCCGTGAAAAGGTACCCAAGCATTAATTAAGCTAAATATGACAGACTTAATTTTCAATTTGATTGCAAGTCTTATCAATTTACCTACTGATTCTTTGATCTTAAAACTGATTTATTTATACAGGTTTATTTACGACGATCTCAATACGATAGAAAAATTTCCTACCAAGCGTCATGAAGTGTCCGATAACTATGCAATATACTTTTATCTAAATGAAGGAATCACTTAAACAGAGATAAACTTCAAGCAATAGTAAAGCCATCTTCTCTAGTTAACTTTGTAGAAATTATATCCACTTAGCAACGCATCAAATCTGCACCTTTGATTGATTTTGGCTGATCATATTACTTTCTCTATCACACCGGTACTAATGTCAGGATACCTCAAGGTAGAAGTCCGCATTCTAGGCGTGCCTATGTACTTTACATGGAATTATACAAATATTTTGTTTTACTATTATTGTCCCTTTCATGTTTACAAAGGACTCGATAGTTGTTTATAACAAGAAAGAACATTTGACATTTTTCACAGCCTCTGAAGACATCGAATTTTATCAAATCCTGACAATCTACTTCTTCGTCACAGATGCAGCAGCTGAAAGAAGACAAATAAAGGACTAATAGTAAGTAAAATATAAAATTAAACCTGTCCTTAAGAACATCTCCTTTAAAGGGATGCCTGACCCTCAAACAGACGTTCACAAATTCCCAATAAAGTATGTGTATGGTTCTCCTCAGTGGAATGTTCGTCTACCTGTTCATGGACAGACAGCATATGTTTTTGTTCCAAAACCCTTCCTCTCAAAGCATGTAAGGAGCATCATACTTTTTCACAAATGATGCAGAACACCATATCGAATTAGTATTTCATTTTTCACTTAATGAACCGTTTGTTTAAAGTAGGTGAGTACTAAATGAATATTTTTAGTGCTCAAAGAAGACATTGTATTTATAAAGCAAGTTTAGGGACAATAGCCATAGTTTCTAACTTTGAAAACACTTTAACTCTAACTTTTAACATTGTTGACGACGACGACTTTGCCGGTAATGTTACTATATATCATCATGCTTACGCAGGTGAGATAACAATCACACAAAGAAAAATCCTTCTTGTAAGAGATTTCTTTCTTTTTCTTTTGTTCCCATTTTTAGCCAGATGATTAGTAATGAACTATAGCTCAGTACAAGTGTCAATACAACAGTGAATTTTAATATAAAAAGTCTATCAATTATTGCTTACAAAATATGTATATGTTTGAGTATGGCTAGATTCCTGGCGAATTTATATATATAAAGAACACCTGACTGCACGGACAAAATAGTCCTTTAGCTTGAAATGCCTTTACATTCCAGTTTCAATTTTATTGCGAGTGGAATAAAAATATATCTCAAGAGTTATGATGGATAGTTCATAGAAGTGTATATTACATATTAGAAATAAACTTAAAATCACGATTTTTACCTTTCGTTTTCATTCCATTTTTACAAGTCAGTAGCTTTTGTTCTTCTGGATGTACTTGCTGCTGACATATTGTGTAATGCAAGCAGATACATGGAGTTTTTCAGAAGGAGTTTTAACCATATTTCAATATGCTCACGTAATGTTTATTGCACGTTATCCAAAAAGATATCATTGATTAAGCCTTGATACAGTAAAGAAGCAAACAATCCATACCCAAACCAAACCATTTGGAACTGCAATTTTATCCCATTTTTAAAAAAAAATATGTCCGTGTCTGATTTTTGGAAGGCCATGTTGATATAACTACATGAGATCTAATCTATGACGAAATTTAGTTCCAAACCACTACAATTTTAAACTCCGATACACTTGTATGAAAAAATTTAACTTATTAATAAATTTCGTAGTTTTATGAAACAGATTTTTTTTGGGGGCAGTTAAGAAAAGTCAGCAGCTGAACAGTTGCAGGGGCTTGAAGTGTAAAGGCTCCAATGCAGTGAAGTGGACAATCAGTCAAGCACTCACGTATAGAGCCGTAACGGGCATACTGTTATTGATGGGAAAGAACTATAATGCCTGCATTTAAAGTCACTGCTACACCTTACACAACATAGAGTAATCTATAAGACCAATAATTTAAAGCCACATGTATGAAACCCAAGACTTTACATGAAAAAGTATTGGAGATTATAACTTAGCAGGAATATGCAAAGTTCATCATAAACTAGAGTGTTTGTAAAACACATATTCACCCCAATCCCGCAATTATCTCACATCCCACTAAAATCTGTGCTCCTAGGGTCAAGTTACAAGTGTCAAGAATAGACCCAGAGGCCCGGTTTGGTTATATCTCTGAGTTCATATTTTCATGCTCATTAAGTTTATATATGACTATAGGGTAGGGGATACGTCCCTGGGGGATTTAGGGCTGGACTTCAGTAGCTGAATCAACGTAACATATTAACAGGAGTCGCTCGAAGGGACGAACGCTCTGCTGGGTAAAAAGAATTCCATGAATTCAAGATAAGGCCATTTCTTCCTTTTAACTGCTGAGTGTTGAAACCATCTCTAATATTCTTCAGCGATAACAAATATTTTCAAATTAGCTGATGTCGCGGACATACTGAATGTCAGATTGCCACCACTTTCATTTAGCACGAAGTAGACACCATTAGAAGTCTTTTCGTGAAAACCTCATATCAAAACGACTTTCATTTAACGGAAGTAGCGGTAACAAGATTGTCAAGGTATCTTCTGGTGAAAATCTCATGCTGATATGACTTTCCGCTTTGGTCGAGGAACAACAAGATTTTTAAAATAGCTGCCATAGTGGCCATATTGGATATGAGATTAACACCATTTCTGTTTAGGACCAACTAGATATCATAAGAAGTCTTCTGGTGAAAACACAATGTCGATTTGACCAGTCACTTAGGAAAAGTAGCGATAATAAGAATTTGCACATGGCCATTGGCCACTGTGGTAGCCATATTGGTTGTCTCAGCGGCATCATTTTCATTTTGGACCAATCAGACATCATAAGCAGTCTTTTAGTAAAAACTCCAGGCTGACACGACCATCCATTCGGAATGAGTATCAATAACAAGATTTTCAAGCTGGTCACTGTGGTGGCCATACTGGATGTCTGAGAGGCACCATTTTCATTTATGACAAACTGGACCATGGGATGAATGTATGTATAAAATTGTATGCCAATCTTTCAAGTAGTTTAGGAGGAACAGCGATAACAAACTTGTGTTATCGGACGGACATAAGCCATATAACAGACCATCCTATAAGCTCTTATGCTCTATGACCAGTAGAGCCAATAATGCTTTGCTTTGTGGCGGGCAGATACACAATTTAACAAAAAACAATCCGTTACACAAATTTTCTACGACTATGACCTTGACCCCAAGGTTAAAATGGGTGAGCAAGCATATCGTAGAATGAACTGTCTTAGCTTCAAAATGATTAATGCCAAGTATCATGAGAAGTTTTCAAGGGATTTAGGATATATGTCCAAATCAAAAAACTTTAACAAAAGTCATGACAAACTGTTGACGTTCCAGTCAGAGAAGTGACTGCTATCTCTCGCTTTCTATTAAGGTGGACTTGACAAAAAGTGATGGTCTTTAAGACTCGTAAAATGTTAAAAGTGTGCGTGACTGTGATTCACACTTCTATGTTGACTATTGCTCCGACTATCCAATTGCCTATCCATCCATATATCTCTCATAAATTTGTAATTAGTTTTTTATTTAAAAAAAAAAGAAGAGACCCAAGTGGACTTGATATTGCTCACCTGACTTAAATAACTTAATTGACAGTTGACCATTTCACAAAGCAGGCTTATACAGTAGTGTAAGAATACATCCAACGTAAACCATCTCCCAAACTTGATATCATGTTGATTTTACCTATATTACTATATCCTGCTAAATTTCATTCTATTGTTGAAGGCATTATTAATGTGAACAGTCTTATGCTCATAACTGAAATTATTCAAGATCTTGATGATAACATATAAGAAATACGACTTAATGAGTGGAAACAAGCCCAGTCAATCACATGCAAAATCACTTCGTTAGTATGCATAAATCTCGCTCATTATTGAAACAGTCCAAGATCGCGATGATATAAGCCAATATTTCAAGTTAGATCAAAATCAGATCAGAAATATAGTTTTCAGAGTGGTAGGAAACTCAGCCAATTAGATGCGTGCATCTCACTCATTATCGAACTTGTAACAGCTATTGATGCTATCAATATATATTCCAAGTTTAATCAAAATTGAATCAGAAATCTGGCCTCCAGAGAGGTAACACAATCAGCCGATCAGATGCAAGATTATCTCATTAATATGTATGGATCTCACTCATTATCAAACCCATGCAAGATCTTGACAATATAAACATATATTCCTTGTTGGTTAACAAGCGAATAAGAACTATGGTCTCCAGAGTTTTTGTAACGTGGTTAGTCAATAAGGTGAGAGCTGAAGTGGCAACTCCTGTTTCGCCTGCTTTCTCACCTCCTCAATTCGGCGTCCGAACACAAGCGGAAACCGAAAATGAGAGAGTGCAATGTCGCGGTATGGTCGGGTGCGAAATAAGGAGAGAGTGCAGGGTCGCGGTATGGTCGGGTGCGAGATAAAATGAGAGAGTGCAGGGTCGCGGTATGGTCGGGTGCGAAATAAGATGAGAGAGTGCAGGGTCGCGGTATGGTCGGGTGCGAAATAGAATGAGAGAGTGCAGGTTCGCGGTATGGTAGGGTGCGAAATAAGATGATCGCAATAAGAGTGCCGGGTCGCGGTATGGTCGGGTGCGAAATAAAATGTGAGAGTGCAGGGTCGCGGTATGGTCGGGTGCAAAATAAGATGATCGCAATAAAGAGTCTCTTCTTATTCAACCAAGGCTGCAAGAAGTCGTTCGGAGGTTTACCATAGGGTAGTGAGCCACCCTGTTCACTACCTTGGCAATACGGCATACCGATATCCAGGCGTGGTCGCTCTCTGCCTTCTCAGCTGGGCGAAAGATTGCAAGAGACGCTAATTAAAGTAGAGATGAAGTCGACACGCCGTTCCTGACCAACTTAGATGTGGCGTGAAACACTCGTCTGTCCACCTTATAACAGAGGGGATCAGACATGTTAACGGCAGTAATGTCTTTATCTAGACTAGGCACATCCGAATGGTAAGCATCGGTATGTGACTTATACCAGTGGCAGGAGAAAGTCGCCGGCAAATGACTCACAGAAAAGAAAGCCCTCAAATTACCTTATTCTCGAATTTTCTCCTAGAGACGCCAGGTAATTGCGGCAGTCTTTGCTGATTACAGTAAATTCGTGAGCGAATGATGTTCTTCGTCTTCATTCACGTCCAGTCCACCGAGGCCTTGATCTCATACGTGGTATTGATTCCCGGAAGAGGAAGGCATTCAGACGGAGGCAAACCTTTGCAGATCTCTTCGAATACCACGTTAAAACTGATCTCCGTCCTTTCCATGGTCGGATCAGAATGTTCAGGTAAGTCCGTGTCGTCTCCATCGTCGACCGGGGTTTGTCATCCTCCTGTACACTCTGCGTCCAGGAATATAACATTCCATATAGCAGTGATAACACTGTGTCGTCACTGTGAGTAATACTGACCCTACCTGCCGGATATGCCAGTAGAGCCGGCGGTGTCATGTCCAGCACGGAGAGTGGTATGGCTTGGCGATGTTCGTCCGGGGCGGTCGGTCGGGCTGGGCCGGAGGGCTGGACGTGCGGTACCAATTGTGATACCGGTGAGTCATGTGTCGGCGTCATGCATATAGTCGGTCCTCTTGACCGGCTGGACAGTGTGGTCGTTTTGTTTGAGACGTTGGACCATATTTCTTCTGCCAACAAAGAACACACGCTAACGGTAGTAGTAATAGGGGACGATGTGGGCACAACATGACGCTTGGGGCACTAGAGTAGACAAAATGACATCTGACACTCACACCTACGTATATACGACCCAAAAGTGGAGTGAAAGGAGAGAAAAGGGTAGGAGAGCTCATACATACACAAACATACTATAACCCCTTACAAGGGTAGCAATGTTCGCACACATGGTTTTAGCCACGAGAAGACCACACTTGTCTTAGTGTCCACACCTCCCGGACAGGGTTCCACCAACAGCGTATCTTTGTCTCCATCCATCTTCAACCCAAGGATTGATGGAAACCGAGAGTCTAAAATGAGGTGAATCTGCCTCCAACTCCCAGTTCTCGACTTGCGAGACCTGGGGCGATTCTGGCTGCTGTTGCTGCTGCTCCAGCTCCAGTTCCCAGTTTTCTGGCTCTTCTGCCCTTTGGTGCAGCCTTTACTGAACCCTTTCCCACTGTTTTTCTTCCTTCAGCCTTTTTTCTTCAGCCCATGCTCTTTTAATCCTGTCCACTTCCTTGTTTACTACCTCTCTGATCAGACCCTTTGTTATCCTAAAAGAGACCCTTTCTCTCTTGTAATGCCTTTTGTTCGGATAGAGGCGTTCTAATGGATCACTCAATTTTCCAAGTTGGCTGGCTTATTTTTGTAGTTTCGTCTTCTTTGTCGAGTCGGCGATGGATGCAAGACTGACACGCACACCGCTTTATATGCTCTAAGCGGTGAAATGAAGGAAAACATCACTTAGATTTAGTCTGCGGGGGCGAAAGAAAACATCCCCTTTTTACAAAATTCCGAGATCGTCAGAGAGAAAATGAAAAAGGATGTCAAAGAATTTTGTTTATAAATGATAAACTAACCAACAAAATGTTATCGGTACCAATTTTCTTTCAAGGGCCGCTAACTAAAAAATCAGCAAAATATTGAAGAGGAAGGATTAGGGCCAGTCCTTCCCTCGTCATGTACAACTGCAATTACCAAAATATTTTTAAAGATGAACTTATTTACAAGGTTGACAATGTTGAGAAGTGAGACTGGACGCTCAATGATCTGGTAGAGTGTCATTTTGCAATCGACGGATACTACGTGTTTGAGCTAAGCAAAACAGATAGCCACAATGATCACTAAACTACATTTCTATTTTTGTGTCTTTCCTAGAGAAATCACGTTTAAAACAAGTCAGTAAATGTTTTGATGGGAATACAAGACTGCGTTGATGAAGAAATACACCCAATATTGTCCAAACACCATAGAATCCGACCCTTGTAATCTCAAATTATTGAATTGAGTGGATACAGCATTTCTTCTCATAAAGTTTATGATATCATCCTCGAGAGGAGATAATCCATAGGAATACAAATATTCCACACTATGGTCGTTGGGAAAGTGGACGGCTACCCAATGGGTTCCTGAGTGATGACTGTCGTCCGTGTTGATGACATAAGCTCGAACTTCTTTAGGTTTTCGATCAGGAAGTCATATTTAGCACGCACGATTTGAGATGTTTGACCTTTTTCATTTTTTAAATCTTCATATATATTTTAAAACAGATCAGCATGGATTTTACAAAACTGAGAGGTTTTTATGCCGGTGCAGTTTGTGTCAATTTGGGTTAACTAATGTTAAGCACTTTTTGAAAAGAGTCATTTAATGATTCATTTTACAAAAAGAAATAGTAGCAGTGTACATAATGGATGGAAGATAGGCATAATTTGTAGAAATTTGATATGGCTTCATGATGCTTTTCTACATTTGGCAAAATTCTGCAAAGTGGTTTTCAGAAAAGTCATTTAAAGGTTTTTCTACCTTTAGTAATAGTGGTCATATTTGATATCGGATTTGTGTCCTCGGGATGCAATTACAAAAGCCAGAATGCTTTGTTATTTAAGCTAAGGATATTTAGAAAAAAAAGGTATTGAAGCTTTAAAAAAATTTAACAAGAAGGCAAAGTTCTGCATTGTAAGCATACGAATAAAGCATTGGTTTTAAAACGTGTGACCTTGACCACAAAGTCAAAAGGTTCAGTGAGCATGATGCAGCATGAATTGTCATAGCTTCATAATGACTCATGTCAAGTATGAAGAAAATCCATCAATGGTTTTTGGAAATATAAGCAAATGGATAAGCATAAAATCAAAGAAACAAAATTGAATGTAAATTTTATGTGGCTGACTGTAACCCCAAGATCAAAGGGACAAGTGAGCGTGTCTCATAATGAATTTTTAAATTTCATATCGTCATAATGATTAGAAAATCCATCATGAGGTTTAGGAAATATACGCAAATTAAGAAAAAAAAAATCAACAAAAACGTGAATGCAAACTTGTGACAGTGACCTTGATCGCAAGGTCAAAGGGGTGAGCGATCTTGTGATATCATGAATTGTCTTTGCTTCATGATGATTTATGTCAAGTATAATGAAAATCTATCAAGCGGTTTAGGATATATATATATATATATATATATATATATATATATATATATATATATATATATATATATACACACTCAAGCAGTGTTATATATATGCTTGAACAAAAACCTTCACAAAATGTTGAAGACACCTCTGCTACTTCCGTTGGAAAAGTGACTTCTATGTCTCACTTGGATTCTGCAGAAGCACGTATAAATGATATGACCACCAGTTGATTTACACAAACTTGAAAGGCCTTCTGTCAGAATTCTTGAAATTCTGTTTGAGAGATAAGTCTTTCAAAGGTTTTTGCATTTTTAGTAATAGCCACAACATGATAGAGAATCGGCATCATTTGCAACTACTTAAAATGCCTTTATACCAGGATATTATTGTCAATATTTGTAATTAGTTATTTTGGAGAGGTCATTTTCATTTTTTTTATTATGGAATGGCATTGCTTGTACAAATTTGAAAGGCCTTTATAACAGAACGCTTACTTTCAAATTTGGTCTAATTCTTTTAGCCGTTTCAGAGACGTTATTTGAAGATTGTCCTATTTTTGGTTACAGAGACTTTATTTTATGGCAGAAGTTTCATTTGTAAAAACATTCAAACCAATATGCTTTCTATCAAATTTGGTCAAATTCTGTTGAGTTGTTAATAGGAAGATAACTCCTCAAGCTGTTTGAAGGTCTGAAGTTTGAAGTTGGTGGTCATATCATTTATACGTGCTACTGCAGAATCCAGTACATTTATCTAACAAACTATTGGTATATGTTCAGTATGTACTAGATCTGCATCAGTTTGGAACCATACTCAAGCAGTGTTGGAACCATACTCAAGCAGTGTTGGAACCATACTCAAGCAGTGTTGGAACCATACTCAAGCAGTGTTGTAGCTAGATTGAGATGTCTGGGAAACATGGCCAGTAGCTTGTTCCTTTATAATTACTGTATTTAGATATGAGGGTTGGCAATTTTGCGGGACTTGGGCAGTATACGGTGGGTAAAAGTGGCATGGACTTGCCAAAGTTGCAGCAGTGTACACTGGACATCAGCAGGCAACCCTTAATCTCAAATTGCTCCAAAGGTATAGTGCGGATCAAAAGTATGATGGAAAACTTAAAAATATTGAAATACACTAGTTTTTTGTATAATATCTATAAAAAAAACATTTAGAAAATAAAATAATTACTTCAGCTAGATCTGAACGGCTTAAAACGTTCGGGTTGGTAAAATGATAAAGAAAAGTAGCCTATTTTCTCCCTTATTTCTGGGATAACCAAATCTACATTTGAGATTCCATTTTAAAATCTTATACAAAATACAACTACCAATATGTTTTTTAGCCAAGACAGGCTTAATCAATAAATACAAATTAAATGTAGTTTCTGTTGGAAGCATCCTGAAAACTTTGTTCACCTTTTGTGGATATGTAAATTTCACACCAACATTTTGGAGCGACGTTCTGTTAAATCATAATGTAAATGCAGACATATAAATACCATTAGTGTTTCAGAAGAAGAACGTGTTTTTTTTTGTGTAAATAAGAAAATACAAGCAGATGATGTTTTAAATGTTCATTTCCTCGATGGAAACAATTTTAACATACAGGTCAAAGTTTATTTACTCTATACGAAATATCGGTCACTTTAGAAACTCTGTTAAATTTATGTTAACTAGAGAGATGTATATAGCATCTAAAAAGGAGTGAATGGGATGAATTTAAAATAAGTTGGATGCCATACATAAATCTTATAGAATCTATATCTAACTGTGTACATTACACATGATAAATACAAGTTCGGGAAATACTACTTGGATATTAGGAATATTTTTGTTGTTGTTGAAACATTTTTGTTTCTAAAGGTTTTTCTTCAAGAGAATATAGTATATCCAATACTCCGCACACAAGAGTGATTACTAGAAGATATATCTATGTATTCCATTCTCTCCCTATCTCTTCTCTTACTCCTTATAAGCACATCAAAAAGCGATACTCTTCTAAAATCGTGGAAGCATTCATGGCCGTATAAATTGTGTTCATGTTTGAGCATTTTATATACCGCACTATTGGAAGTCTCTTAGAAATAAGGATCTCTAGACTGCATACACGAACAATCTACTGAAATCTACCTTAATGATAACTTTCTCTGATATATCTCAATCTATCTATTTTCATACTGCACATTATTGTCTCGATGAAAATTATGAATATCAATTTTAAAGCACATTCCCACCCTAATTACAAGTCAGCTCCAAAATATTGACCAACAAGTTGTTTATAAATATTGTATAGGTATTCACCAAAGTCCTCATTGTACATCAAAACTAGTTTGTTTTTATTTCATGATTTAGTTAAAAAAAATTACATTTCTGCATTTTACCCTTCACCACTGTCAACGTTTTCCTAACTTAGGATCCACTAAAAGGAAATGATCAAATAAACTATTTAAAATATAGAGTTGTGAACTAAATTGCATTCATGTGCCCCATCTTAATATTTTTAATACAAATGTATCTTTATGCATATTAAATGTACAAAAAATAAAATGAAAAGTTTGCATACAAACATATATATGCATGAAACTATGGGAGGAGAGAGTAGCTACACTGATAGAGTACTTGGCAAGAGAGAGAAAAAAAGAAAAATGGTTTTATACACAATTAAATAGGAAGATATAAAGAGAAGGGTGAAAAAGGATTAAACAAGAGGCCGTCTACTCCCGATGTTGCTCGCATGTGTAGCTGATGTCAGTTGGTGAATGCAAATTCACAAACACCGAAACTGTAGACGGCAGAAAAGCTTGGAGGATATATTTGCTACATTGTCTATTAAAGTTCTTGTCATTTATATTTGTTCCTAGATCACACACACATATATATATATATATATATATATATATATATATATATATATATATATATATATATATATATATATATATATATATATATATATATAACTTTCTTGGCATAGTGGCATAGAAAAGGACAAGTCTTTATACAGCAACATTGTCCTCTGGACATCTCCTGCCCCTAGGGACTAGACCCTGACACAATAATTAGAAACTATTAATATCCCCACCCTTAAAGTGTATGCACTTGCTTGGCATTACTAGGGTTCGTAATCGGTGTATTCAGCAGAGATTAATGGATTTGTCCTTACTCTCCCCCGAAGCCATAACTTGGAAACCATAACTGGACACCCATCCTAGGGAGCTGCAGTCACTCAATGGTTAAAGCGTCGAACTCATGACCAGAAGGGTGAGGGTTCCCACCATCTGATCAATCTGAATCGACTACAGAATTATCAGGATTCCTTTTAAGGTCGCGTGTTTCTTTGCTCTTAGTTATTAAATTTGGAAGTGTTTCAGGAGGAAATCATACTGGGTTATACCCCTAATGGGGGTATATTGTAGTTCTCATATATATCCTTTCATCCGTCCCTTTGTCAATCATTACAAATTACTTTGCTCCTATATACTTTTTGTAAGAGTTATTGACTTTTGAGTATTGAAGCTTATGTAGAAATGACAATCTTGTTTCTGTAACTAGTCCCACCCTTTTTGATGAATTGCCATAACACGTTGTAAATATTATAGTCATCACATGAAAATGCACATATCACAAATCTTGTGCTCAGGTGAATGTTGTAAGAGTTATTGCCCTTTTTTTTACATACAATGGATGCAATGTATGACAATATTTCATGAATGAAACTTCCCTTGTAAGTTTTAGCGGCTTGCTGTGAAACCTAGTACATATTATGATGACCATCAAAAGATATGCACGTGGACAAATCATTGCACTCACGCGATCTTCAGAAGAGTTGTGTGCTTTTCTGACAATATGTAGGTGAGATTGTGGAATATTTATGTGAGCAAACTGCTAACCATTCATATTTTATAGGTTCTTTATTAAAATAAAAATATACCAGATATACATTTAATATAATGTGCCAGTAATGGCACTGAATATATAAAATGTAAAATAATGTACAGCAGATGTGATAACATATAAATCATGAATGTTTCAGGAGCTTTAATCTAGAAATGTTAGCAACTGTCAAACTATGTTTATTAACCAGAGATATAAAACATGTTTTAAAATATTCAAGAATTTTATATGTGGTCAGGTTTTTGCAATAATTCTCTGCAAATAAATGTGTAAACTTGGACATCGTTTAAACAAGAAATATGTTCTTCTTAAAGCAAATTATTTTTCTTGCACATAATGAAATATGCAAAGAAATTCTCATACTTTCTTGTTGTGCATCAAAGACACTTTACAATGTACAGCTACACTGCATTATCAGCAAATTCCAGCAAAGCTTTCTTATTTAGTAAAAAAGAGTACCGTAAACAGCCTGACATGTGTTTCATAATTCTTTATGCAGATAACTGAAAAGTTTATGTAGAAACTATTTTTCTTTCGGTCAGCGACCTTGACCTTTGAGATTTTGACCCCAAATCGGTAGAGATGCACAAATAAGTGCAAGCGATCCACAAAGTGTGGTTATGGTCAGAGATGTGGAACTAATGTTATTGTTCAGAAACCATTTTTAATTCTTTCAGTCATGGCGGCCTTGAACTTTGAACTCTTATACCACTTGAAAGGCTTCTTCCCTGCTCGAAGTGCAATATATCAACAAACAATGATGGAGAACTAATATTATTGTCTGGAAACAATTTTTATTTTTTTAGTCACAGTGACATTGACCAAAACTGAAAGGTTTCGTCCCTGCTCAAAGTACAAGTCACCAACAAAGAATGTCGTTGTTGTGGGTTTAACGCCATTTTTCAAGGATTATGCCATTCACATAAGCAATTCACACTACCAAGGATTATGCCATTCACATAAGCAATTCACACTACTTAGGATTATGATATTTACATAACCGCTTCATGCTACCAAGGATTATGTCATTCACATAAGCAATTGCTTTGAATTAATTCTGGTGAATCTAAAGACTGAAACTTGGTCATAATATTCAAGACAATTTTTCTTTGATTTTATTTCCATAATAAATGATAAAGGCTAAGATTATTTGTGATCTTCACCCCAGGCCTCTGTGAGGCTCTAGAATCTCTGATCGCTTTAAAGACTCTGTTGAAGACTCAAGCAAGTCTTTCTTCACAATAAAACTATTTTGCAAGATGGCATCGCAACCAGCAACCCTTCCTGACACACTAGAAACACGTTTACGAAATGAGGAGTACAAAAACTGGATCAAAGCCATAATATGTCTCGGACAATTAAAGAAAGGCCTTGAAACTTTTGTTGAACAGGAAAGCATAGCTATTCACATTGACATCTTAACCAGGGTCAAACCCTGCGGACAATGCTCGAAGGCAAATAAAGCAAAGAGTCTTTGCAAAGTCTGTGCTCAATGTAAAATTGAGATTGAAAAACTTGAGTAGCGTTATTCCTTAAAAAAGGAAAAAGAAAGCTAATCCTTGTTGTCGGAACACGGATGTCAAGGAGTGGCCAAGTGATCATTGGTCTAACGCAAAATGTTTTATGAATGAGGGACAGACGAACAAAAACTGTGTAAATGACTTTGATATAAGTGGAATTTTGAATTTTAAAATAAATTGCAAACGCTTTCAAGATCAGAATATATATGGAAATATTCAAAATAACGCTGAAAAAGTAAGTAATATGTATCTATGTTTCTATCTCTAATGATGTCTCTTAATTCACACACCTTCTGCTTTATTTTTGAGAATTTCACTTGAAATGCTTTCACATCTAAGTACTACTCATTGTTGTTGATGATTGTAATCTTTAAAATACATTGAAGTTTTCTCTAAAAATGTAAAGGTTTCAAGATTTTTAACATGATTGGTGGATGCCGGAATAGTTAAACAAAAATATACTTTCTAAGATTCAGAATATAGCGTCTTGATGAACATGATGCTTCATGATGCTTTTGGGGCTTCTTAAGTGTTTTATTTTATCTTTGTGTCGAAAACTGTTTTATTTCATTCAGAGCTATATTTAGCCCATTCATCGTCGCTTGTTAAGGGTTTTATTTGATCTATGTGTCTATGTTTTATGTGTTAAATGGCGTTATAAAAGTGTGTATAGTTTATTTGCTTCCCAGCTGGAAACTTATACTCTCAAGCATTCATCAACATATCGCTGACCCATTAGGAACATTCTCGTCTCTTTCTGAAAGAGACTCGGAGATAATCATAGTGATACTTCCCAAATTGGTAAATTTTTGGCGGACGAACATCCGGTTAGATGCGCGAAGAACAGACTCTTATAACATCATAGGTCATGATAAAACACTCGACGACGCTTCAACAATCATTGATATACCTGGACATTTAATTTTTAATGCTGCTCCTATAATTATCTAATGAAAAACCGAACAAATTATTCGGTTTCATTTGTCTCAACACGTCATCTATTCCTTTTTGACGTTATGAAGTTATTATGACGCAGTAACAACCATGGGCTTGAAGGCAGTTCAAAATGGCCATTATTTACAGCCGAGGTTTTCTCCACCATGCGATGGAAAAGACAGAGGACATTCTGATTGATCGCCGACCCTAAACTACTTTTCTGGACACCTTGGACAGCCCAAGCTTTTTCCATTGTAGGAAATTTATCGACTGTATCCTATCGGAACATTTTCTTCCTTTCAATAAGCCAGTATAGTTGATCTAAGTTGCCACAAGATCCAATTTCGGAGATTTTTTAGTTAGCAAACAAACTGCAAACAAACAATATCGTATAGTTAATATTCATCAATAGTCTTCATGTCTAACAAAAATGAGATTCCTCTGTTTTAAGGAGTATTCAAATACGCACATTCCTTTGACATACCGTTTAAACTGATATCTTTACCATTGTAAATTGTTTCGAATAATAGTCAAAGTTGGTGATTTAATGTTACATGGTTATTTTGTTCGGGGATAGGGAGTCAAGTAGCTGTTGATTATGACTCATGGAAATGTGTACGTGTTTATTGTTTTGCGAAAGGACTACACCTGTTAACATTACCAACAGCAGAGCGTAAAAATATCTATTATATGCTATTCATTATCTGAGGGGGTTTTGTTCTCAAAATTTTGAAAATTTATATTATTTACAAAAGAGGCTAGTATATAGGGTTGTAAGAACCTCAACAATAGTGCTACCTGGTATAGGGCTGGAAGAACTTCAACAATAACTTTACCTGGTATAGGGCTGTAAGAACCTCAACAATAGCTCTATCTGGTAGAGAACTGTAAGAACCTCAACAATAGTGCTACCTGGTAGAGAACTGTAAGAACCTCAACAATAGTGATACCTGGTAGAGAACTGTAAGAATCTCAACAATAGTGCTACCTGGTAGAGAACTGTAAGAACCTCAACAATAGCTCTACCTAGTATAGGGCTGTAAGAACTTCAGCAATAGTTTTACCTGGTATAGGGCTGTAAGAACTTCAACAATAGTTCTACCTGGCATAGAGCTGTAAGAACCTGAACAATAGTTCTACCTGGCATAAATCTGTAAGAACCTCAGTAATAGTTCTACCATGTGTTATTGATTTATTTAAAATGGTTTTTGTCCTAAATATTATTGCATGTATTTGTAATACCAAAAGGTAACGTATTGAAAATTAAGTGTGTCACGAACTTAGTAACAGGCGTATCTTTTTGTAAACAGAATGCGGCCTCACATTGTGCCGAATGAAAAGAAGTTGCTTAAGTCCAAACCTTAGTTCCGCTCTCTTTGGAATTCAAGAAGACTGTCATTTTGTGAATGTGAGCTTAAGTCCTTTACGTTTTACACTGAGATATTACGTATGTCGCATGACTCATAGAACTTGTTAGAGTTCTGAGAACAACTGTCGCTTGTATCCTGTTGTCGTTTAGATATCTCTGAATATTTCGTTGGTATTGGCAATTGGGACCTTGGATGTCCGCAAAAATCGTAAACACGCGAAGGAAAAGAACGTTCGTGCATTTTGTTGTTCCCATAACTGTTACCACTTTGTTCCAAGTTGTTCCTTTATGCACCGATAACTATGAAGTTTTCTTTTTATTTCTCTCCCACCAGATATTTGGTCAGTTACTGCTGGTAAAAGTTTTGATAAATTGACTTGTAATTTGAAAGATATTGATAATTTATTGTCTTCCATGTTGCATTTAAATGCATTGCAGGTCCGTAAAATTAGGAATGATGTCGTTGATCCGGGAAACGAAAATATATCTGATCAAGACTTGAGGACTTACTTAGGCGACATGTTGGACCTCCTTAAGGACGAAAATCCAGAGGGAAAATTGAAAGGCTCTAACGAAGCAGTGGCTGCTATTGCACGTATCAATAAGGTTTGTGTAACTCCAGTTACCCGTGAACTGAGATTTAGTATAGGTATGCATCAGTCTCGTATCATGTTTCTTGTATCATCGTATGACACTATAAAATTTCATTTTGATTAAGGTAAAAGACTTCTCAGGCCTTTTTTACATCCAGAAATTCTTCATATTGAAATAAATTGAAAATTGGTCCCTAGTAAGTACGTCAATGAGAATTAATGAGGAGGGGGTTTCCACTCGATTAGTTTTGTCACTATGAGCGTCATGTTATATGACCCTCCTGATCGATTCAATGAAATTATGCCCTTTATGGGACGTTTTAAAAATATTGTATCTATTTTTTTTTTAGATCTTAAATCGTTAAATACTTTGTAGACACATTTTAATTGATATCAGCTTTTTAAAATTTAAAGAAAAGTCATATGTCACCGTGTTAAAAATAGACCTACAACATTTTTTGTTTAAAATGCGAAATGTAAATAAAACTATGCTAACGTAACGGGGATACCAAGGCGCAGGTCGGAATATTGTCAAAAATTCGTGTAAACTTGTCGTAAAGAGACATTTTGTTTTGAAAATGAATGAATTCATCCAATAAATTTGCAAAATTGCATCCATCTGATTCCGTGGTGACCTATCTTTGTGTGAAAACTACATGTCGGAAAGCAACGCTTACCTTAGACTATTGTACGGTTGACGGTTCTGAGCATAAAGTTGTCATCTGTAACTGGGTTCAATATGGAGTTTTGTCATAATATGACACAGTTTTGATCTATTTATATACTGCATTTTTCTCACATATGCCAAACAAAGGTATTACACAAAATCAAAACAACATAAAAGGTGCTTTTTAAAGAAGCAAACATATGTAATTTGCCCGAATAAAAGCTCTAGTTTACAAACTTTTCTGCGTAAAGGTTCCATTTGTGAAGTGGTACTTTTATGCTGTGAACAAAGATATCAATCTATAACAGCAAATGCCGCATGATGGTTCCAGGTTCCAAAAAAGTCTGTGTTGCCGAGAAGCAATACATATTAGCTATCACTTGGCCTTCCGAAGGGAAAAACGGAGATCAGTTTTGAATCTTTTATTTATTTATTTTTTTTTTTTGGGGGGGGGGGAGGGAGGGGGGCAGGGGGTAATAGAGCTACTGAAAGAATAGCGTTCCAGTTCAGGAAAGTTTGTACAAAAGAAGTACAGTGAAATTTCACAGTTATAGAAGTACATATGGAGAGTGCAAGTAAGACGTGGAAGTGAGCACCTTGCTTAAACTTTTTGTATGCACTCTTCATGAAATTGAAAATACCTAGTAACACAATACCGTTTAAACAATAATAATTGTAACATAAGAGAGAAATATCAAAGTCGATTACATGCACATAAAAACTTAAAATGACATTTTGGATTTAAATCACAACATCTAATCAAACCTTGGGCTTGCATTTTTCCATTGGAAGAAACATTCTCAATCAATTAATACTGGTACAGAAAGCTCAGATTGGACCTAATTGATTTATTTTATCCTATATTTTAGAAAGAATTTAAAACGGTTATACATTATTGCCTCAAAAAGATGTTATGATTTAAAAAAAACAAAAACATGTATGAGAAAAAAAACTTTTTTCATTGTCGAAAAACCATAGGATTAACATTTAAAGGGCACAATTATTGTTTGTATGTTTGGTTTAATTTGCGAATAAAATCAAATTCAATCAGAATATTATCTTTTTTCACTCGCTGGACAAATATAGTGACAATTACACTACTGGTCAGACAACAATTATTTATGTCATGTCGACAGAATTTATTTCTCCAAACGTCACAAAACAACTAGAAAAATATATGATAATTAGCAGAAGTCTTTTCGACAAATGTAAATACAATAAACTCCTGTGGACAAAGAAATGTATAATGAGGTACACAAAAATAAGAAAGCAATAGTGATCATTTGGAAAACTTGCCACTAGCATTGTATGAAGAGCAACTGTAGTTTACTAAGCCAGCATTTACAAACTCAACACGTGACGAGCAAAGCTCACTTGATGAAAGCAACAAGATTGTTGATTGCATTACTTCAAAAGACGACATTAACAGTTATGATGATGAAGATAATGTTGCTACATGCTGTACATAAAAGCATCCATACATTTAAGAGCATTAAAATAGTGACAGAAAAAGCATGACAAAAAGAGAAGAAAGATTGCTAATGGAAACACTGAAGCAGTAGGAAGAATTTTTGTACGTCTTCAAGGGGCAAAGAACTGACGAAAAACAATTTCAGAAAAAGAAAATTGTACTTTTGTTTCTTTATTCTCTCTTCCATTACAGTGATGTCAGTCAAGTGCGAAAAGTGTCGACCTTTCAAAGTAGTGAAAGACAATCATGACACCTGCCTTGCTTATAATATGTGCTCAACATGGTCGGAAGAGTTGTGGTCCAATGCTCTAAAAAGACAACACAACGGTCGTGGAAAAGGGAATGATCCAAATCTTCTGAACATTAGGTGTTGAGTATTAACCCGAATTCGGAATTACTGACTATTTTTATGGGGGACGTTGACATGCCTTCCCGACAGCCAACTTAAATAACGAAAACAACACTGATGGCTACAACTACTCAGAGCAACTTCAAGCCACTACTAGTGATACCGCTCAAGAGGACCGGGTCGCAAATTACATACCAGCCTCTGTCTGCCGTCCCGGCTGCTGACCAGCCGGTCCAGCCGTTATAACAATCTGCCCATGTTTCTGGTGGTCATGAATCGTTCATCTCGGACTGGAGAACATCACGTCTCTCGTCTCTTCCTACAGTCAACAGACCGCTATGCCGAGCCTACCAGCTAGCTGATCAGCCGTACCGACAGTGTACATGACACCAGCACACGGCGATCTGGCATCACATTTGAAGCCATACGTCCAACCATCGCGCCTGACCGGATTCCTCAGTTGGACCGCGCTCTGATGATGCTAATTTGCCTGATCATTCGGACGCTACGATGGAAAGAAAAAAATTAGTTCCAAGGCTGCAATTGAAGAAATATACCGAATTTTCCCTTGTCGGACTGTCATCGTCCGCTGGCAGTAAATACGACATACAAAGTTAAGGCTTCAGTTGTACGCCGATGACGATGACGAACATATGTCCTTCCTGCCTGCAACTTTCACACCGAACTGGTACAAGACACATACCGAGTTGAATTTGACAGATGTACCGAACATCGATAAGGACATTACGGCCGTCAATATGTCTTCTCCACTTTGTTATAAAGTGGACAGACAGGCGTTGAACACCACATTAGGAATGTTGTTTGAACATATACACTACTCGACATGGCGTTAGGAACGTTGTTTGAACTTCCACCCTACTCGACATGGCGTATCTGTCGATATTTCGCTTAGATTAGAAAGCCAGAAGAGACCATGCCGGGGAATCAGTACGTATTTTGCCAGGGTGGTCAGTAGGACCGCTCACCATATAATAGTCGTCGGTAAGATCGCAGGGGGAACGCTCAGCAATAACGGCAATCTTTTCGCGGCCAAGCGAGTTATGGTCGGTCATATGCTTCTAACGGGAAGGGCAGAGAAAAAACAAGGTTTCTCATCTCCCAAGCCTCTGCCAATCGTCAATGACTTGTCGCTCCTTCCGCCAGAAGCAATTCTCATGTAGGCGCCAGACTCCTTCTGTTTTTTTGTTTCGCTAGACCTGACTAAAGTTATTTCCTACAAACGATTGGGTCATCAAAATCGTCTCGAAAGAGTTTCGAATTATCTTCACAAATCCCCGTCCGCGCTTTCGTCGTTCTCCTTCATGACGTAGACTTCAAGTGAGTCATGAAAACAGACATCTTAAAGAAAGAGATAGAGCTGTTGCTCATAAGGCTGGGAGTAGAGGTTGTCAGAAAACCGGACTCCCATGACTTCTACTCCAGACTATTTCCAGTGAAGAAGGCCGACGGAAAATTGGGACATGTAATAGACCTGAGCAGATTCAACCATTTTATTCTCGCCATGAAGTTCAAGATGGAGACGGCAAGGTCTGTCCATCCATCAGTCAGTCTGACGCGACTAATACACGATCAGTCTATATTTGTCCGAGGCGTATTTCCATGTTCCAATTCACACAATTTAAAAAAAAATCATCGCTGCGGCTATCGCGTGGTAATGTGCCAGTTCCTCGCCCTCTCATTCGGCTTCAATCCCAGCCCTTGGGCCTTCGCTGAAACGTTGGACTACTCCATATCCAACTTCAGGACGTCCCCCTCCACAGCGACGACAGCGTACCTGGACGATATATTGGAAAAACATCTGATAAGTTCAGTTTTGGTCCACGATATGAACAATCTTCAGTCAAATGTTGAGAAGTCGGATCAGGTCCCTTCTCAACATTTGGTTCATTTAAGTATGGAGTTTCTGACTCATATCAACCTCGTCTGTCTTCCTCCCAACCGCATCGACAACCTCGTTCATGCGTCGGAGAAGACTTCTTCCAGGATTTCTGTTTCGGCGAGGGAGTTTAGATCCTCATCTTGTTCAATGCGGCGGCGGCTCTCTTGTATCTCGGCCGCCTTGACATGCATCCTCTAAAGATTGCGCTTCTGGCACAGTGGCGCGCGGTCTCGGATCTTTTAGACCATCAGATTACGATCTCAAGCGATGTCAAACAATTCGTGCTTCGATTGCAAGACGGGCAGTGGATAGCAGCAGGAATAACTTTAGTAGCCCCATGTCGGTAGGGATGGAGGGCGCACTTGTTACCGGACTTTGTGACCATCAGGGGCAAGTGGTCGCGGCAAGGGAAGGCTCTTCACATCAACCGCCAGGAGATAAAGACCATTCTCAACGTCCGCCGCGCCTGGGTGGAACGCATCCAAACAAAGACGGCTTTGATAATGTCGGGTAATCTGTAGTGGTGAATTTGTGAATTACCTCTTCAAGCAGGAGGGATGGTGACGGGAAACGAAATAACATAACGTTTGCGTTTTGATGTGGGAATACCTTCTGTGGTGTACTACAGACCATAGAAATATACAAGTCCGTTACATACCAGGCTCAGTGTGCTGGTTGACTCATTATCGCGGAGGGGCCATCGTAGAGAGTGGTCTCTCCATCCATCCATTTTCCGTCGAATCTGCGCTCTATGGGGCCAACCGGTGATATATCTATTTGCGACAAGGTGGAACAAAAAACTGACGACGTTTGTCTCGTCATTCCTGGACCCATAGGCGTGGGCCGTCGACGCCCTTTCAATCATCTGAAAGGGAATATGGGCATGTGACTTCCCTCTAGCGCTTTTAATACCGAAGATAATTCAGAAAATGAGGGACAAAGCTTCCAAAATAGTTCTGATTGCTCTTCTCCAATGGGACAGGTCATCGATCAACAGTCTGCTCGACAGACGTTCCCAGGAAAATCGCAGCGACCCCCTAGCTGCTTAAGCAGCCGAGGTCGCCACTATTCCATCCTTTTCCAGAGAAATTCCTCATTCACGCCTAGCTCTTGTCAGGAATGCCCTACTCGACAAGGAGTTCGGCTCTTCAATGGTGGACAGGATGGCGACAGCTTGACGGTCTTCCACTTTGAAAGCATATTAGGGAAAGTGGCGCGTTTTAAACGACTGGTGTCAAGAGAACGACGTTACACTACTCTTAGCATCTATTCCACAACTAGCTAACTTCTTTCTTTTCCTCTTTGAACTCAAGAATTTAGCCCCTATCACAATCAAAGGATACCGTTCAATGATATACGACACGTTCAGGCGTTTTGTGGAAATGACGATATAGGCTACAAGAAATACCTTTCTGACTTGTTGGCCCATTTCGACATTTCTACACCACGCTTGCTCACCCTATTTCCAGAATGTAATATCTGCTGGGTACTGATGTGGCTCAACTCGTTCTGAGAGAGAGAGAGAGAGAGAGAGAGAGAGAGAGAGAGAGAGAGAGAGAGAGAGAGAGATTCATAATTAAGCTAGTTTTCTTCAGTATAATAAAAACCACTAGCCAATTTCTGATGACAATTGTGAGATGTCAGAACAGAAACTAACGGCTACTTTATAAGCATGCAATACACTTCGATGTAAATTATAGGACCTAAGTACTATTTATCAGATAAGACGCAAGACACGTAGATCAAATATTAATAACTTCTGATTCTGCTTGCCGCGCAAAATTAATGCCGTAAAGCAATCTAACTTCATGTGGGGAGCAGTCTTTCTCTTGAGGCAAAACTTTAGAATTTTCTATTTAGAGCGACATCTGTTGTCATAATGCGATGCTAATACTGTAGTATTCCATTATGACAACAGATGGCGATTCGAGTCAGACAATACAGAGAAAACTTGGAATTTACATTGTTGCAAGGCAAAATCTGTAGGAACGCAGAATGAACTTAGCAGTTGGAATGATAAAATTTGCAACGTATCAAGTTTGTAAATAGAGTATACAAACTTGTAATAACTAATATAGCATTTGCCATACTGCAGAATGAAATCAGCAGTTGGCAAACTGCAAGATACAAAGTTACAAAGTGAAAATAGTCGTTAATGCAGAAGGAAAATAGCACTTGCAAGTTGCCATGTAGAGTTTGCATTAATGAAAAATAGAAAATAGATGGATAGAATTATAAAAATAGCACAATAATAGAAAATACATGCATAGAGTTATGGCGGGAATCCCCCTCCATAAATTTGGTCGGAATCAGCCATGGTCGAAATCGGCCAGCATTCCTAGTGAGCTACTTGCCCGGATGTTGTAGTGGATGCCATGTGATTCAAAATGTTATATACGTTTTAGACAAGAACGTCTGAGTGTATGAGTAGAGAGTTACTTACTTGAAATCTAAAGCATTTTTTCTTCAAAACGGTTATGAATAAAATCTCATATTTCTCTCCTTAGTGGACCATCCAAGTTTTCGGGGGGGGGGGAGGATGAGGATGCAATTATATTTAGTACCTCTACGCTACACCAATTGGTGTAATTTTTCAAGATAACTGAAATACAAACCTGTTTATTGCTATCACTATGTAACTTCGTGCAATGAGAAATTCCCGAAGTACTGGGCACTTCAGTGTTCATTCTCGATCGTCGATTTTCATCTTTTGACGCCATATTTAAAGCTGCAGAGTCTGCTTGTGTGCAAGATGCCATAACCACGTGACGCATTTTTTGTAGGAAATTACGCGATTGGTTCCAACGATTTCGCATGTTCATAGTCTGCAAAGGCCTTGTTAGCAATTATTCTTTTTGTAATCAAAATGAAATACTTTTTCGCATATGTAAAACGGGGTAAATATGTGTAATAGTTGTATTTTATTTCAGATATTTCATGAATATTTTTTTTCACATAAGTTTAAAAGAATGTGAACAATAATTTTACATTTTTAAAAATACTTTGTCACAAATGTGTGAAATGCTGTTCACATATGTTAGAGTTTATTTCACATTTAAAAATTATCTTTGACAAAACTAACATTACTGATATATTTCATATGTGTAAAAATAACATTTCACGTTGTGATTTTTTTTACAAGTGTAAACAAGAATTTCACTTATGTAAAACGAGCCTTAATTTTACACACATACAAATCTTTTTCAAGTATGCAAATAGTTTTATTTTCACCTTTGTAATATATAGTATTTCATATAAAAGAAGAAAAAGTAATAAATACTATAATTGCTTGCCATAAATTATTCTCTTTTCTGTTGGATTCTTAACATTATTCTGCTGATTGTAGGAAAAAAATAAATAAAAGCGGCAGCAATGATATGCATAATGACACGAGTGCGGAAGTGACATGTACAACATTGTTCCATTGTCATTAATCTCCGAACTTTTGCGGTATATGAAAGCATGTCACAAAAGCACACCCTGCGCCGTATAAGTAAATATAGGCACGACAACTGGTCGCCAATCCAAATTTAGATGCATATTTCCGGTTGCAATTGTCTCTAGGTCAAGTAGGTTCGGTCAATATTCAATGATCACACACTCCATTCGTGACCTTCAATGGTTCATGTAGATGAAAATCAATTGTTAACTTAAGTGTTCTCATTGTAAATTCTATGCCGTCAAAGTTAAATATAAAACGAGATATATTTGTAAATTACTGTTGAAGGAAACAAATGGATATAGTTTTATATAATGTCTATATCTTCCCTAAAAAATATTTATAATATATATTGCATTTCTTTTTCACAGCTGTCCCATGTAGATCAGAATTCGAAATTTAAAAAATAGACATCAAATGTTAGGAGCCTGTTCTGCTGCACAATACTTCGGTGCATACTGTATTTAAATTCGCCGAAATGTACGGATTCGCCTAATATTAATGTCATTTGCTTCGGGAGGCAGCGATTAAGAAATAGGAAGAAAAATTAAATGATACACATCAGTTGAAATATCCATATGATCTCGTGTGTGATTTTGGGTGTAAGCCAAATCATGCTATTATCCATGCAAACATCTTTCCATCTGTACACCCACCCATCCATCCATCTGTATGTCTGTCTATCTAACTGCCAGAATGAAGGATAAAAAGTCAAAGGATAAAAGTCACAGAAAAAAACTCACGGATTGGAAGTCACAGGAAAAAGAAGTCACAGGAAAAGAGTCACAATTTAAAAAATATGGATTTATCAAACTGTATAATTATGTGTATTGCTTTTTGCATTCAAAATGGAAACTAAAACCAAGCTTATAAAAAAAGTAAAGTGAGAACAGTTATTGCAAAATTACGAATGTGAAGAATTTATTTTACTCTTTGCAATCATTTGTATTAGAAACTTAATCATTTTGAAAATGTATATAAAATGAAGAAAAAAATATTAAATTATATAAGAAGTAATATAAGAAAACTAATTAATTGTCATATATTAACTCTTATATTAATGTTCAGACATTGGGTCCTAAATGAAAATGACTGACCCTCAATATGGCCACCATGGTGGCTATCTTGAAAATATTTTTGTTATTTGTATTCCTCCCAAATGGATTGTTATATCAGCGTGGGGTTTTCACCAATAGACTACTTGTAGTAATGAGCTCTTACTATGATCAGAACTTAGGAGTGCATAAACAAATGAGTTATTTTAACATTTTATATAAATTGGCAGTCAAATCATTTTACTGTCAAAAACGAATATTACAAATGTGACTTTTTGCTTCTGACTTTTTTCCTGTGACTTTATTTCACGTGACATTTTTTCCTACCCCGATTGTGACTTTCCTTCTTGTGACTTTTTTCCCTGTGACTTTATTTCCTTTTTTTCATCTGCCTATCTAGTTGGACATATACAGAATTGAGATTACATGGAATAGGTATAACTCATTTTGTTTCAGACACGCCCAAGCCACTTATGAACTTATAAACACACCATTCAACAATAAAATATGTTTCCATCTATTTATCTATTTACCAAGTCATATATCTATAGTCTATGTACAATCTTGTGACAGATTCCAGATGATTTTGTTTCACGCATGCTGGTCCTTAATCTGCTTGTATGATAGCGACAATTCATCACGTAACACAATGGAGAACATTTCATAACAAAATCAGAACTCTCTAATTGCATTGTTGCAGTTTTTACTTTATAATTCTTAAGAACGATCTCTCAAATTATTATGTAAACGCCACTGCCACCACACGTTGACTTTTGCAACTTGTTTTGCAGAAGCGACATCTGTTGTTTTTACCTCATTTTTCATGGGATACGCAAAAAAGAAAAAAGAAAAGGCAGACATCTGTTAAACCTTGAGTCAGCAACACTGGCACTCTTCTTGTTAAGATTTCATCGCTTTTCGCCAGAAATTCAACGCAGAAATGACTGAAATAAAAAATTAAAACGAGACTGACTCAGGCACTACCTTTCTGTACCTACACCACTAGAGAGTGGTAGCTTGAGACGTGACTACCGACGCGTCCAAATGTATTTCAAAGTCATTTCACTACAAATAAAATTTATGAAACGAGTCGAATAATTTCAATCATTTGCTCACCAAGGATAGCACAAAGAAATTATTCGACTCTTTCCATAAATTTCATTTTAAATGAGCATTTATGGAAGAGCATGGTGATCTGTACGATCAATGTCATCGTTGTTATGTCATCTTAACGAGTACGTATTCAAATTAAAATCTGCAAGAAAATCTTACATTTGATGTTAAAGGGGAAATCGGCAGACTTCCTGTGAGCCATAATCAAATATTGATGCACGCATTGCTATGAAAAAGAAAGATTTAAATTCATAATTTCATACCTTTCATTATAAAAACGACCATACTGTAAGACTAAGTGATTTAACATCTTGGGTGCCAATAAAACTGGAATACTTCTAGAAAGTCACCGAACTGGGCTATATAATAACTAACATGTTATGGAAAGTGTAGCCTGTGTCTTTTTCTTTTAATCTCTGCAAAGTATATTGAAACCATCAAGCCTTGTAGGCGATAGTATCAGCCCTACAACTGAATAAATATTTTGTAAAACATTTGTCCACGGAGCCATCCAATGACTGTATGGACAGCCAAACTTATTCGATACGCCTAATGGGATCGACAATACCAGATAAAGTCGCAGCAGGGACCATTTGCCTGTACATATGATGGGTGCCCCAGGCTTCCGATTGGGTTAGTTTATATTTCCTATGAGCCTCAGCGTGTACTATTTGTCCGTTGATGAAGATGAATAAAAGAATAAATAATGGACAGGTGAGCATGTATTGATTTCGTCAATTCCACACTGAGAACACAGATCATACTTGCTTCATTAATTACATAATGTCAAAACTACGAGGTATATTATCACGAACTATTCCATTGTTTGGAATTATTTACAGAGTGTGGGTAATATTTTCCTCCATTCTTTCAGCGCACCATCGGTCTCAATTGAACATTTTTTCAGCATCTATTAACTAAAGTCACAAATACGGACAATATCATAAAAACTGGTCTATTTGTATGACTTTTTCAGCTGCATATTTTTTCAAGAAAATCAATTTGAGTTAGTCACCGAGTGTAAAGTTAAAGCTTTTGACTTGAGAAACTTTAATAACGATATACTAATGATATACCGGTATATTTTTTCTTAATGATATTAAATGGGAACGACCACTAGTGATTTCAATGATATTCACTTCTCGATAGACTAGGTGTAACTAATTCTTGATATTGAATGGAAAATAGAACTAACTATTTCAAGACTGATGACTGCACTCAGTATCCTGAATGCAGAGCGGAGGTAATGCTTTAGTTAGTAGTTGTTTGCCCCATTCCTATCGCCTTTTGGAACAGTGGGGAACATTTTGCCCATTATTGTCCGGACTCGGCGGAGCATTCGGTTGTCCTCCAGCACTGTACCTCACTGTGCTTGAATTCCCAGATCTTATAATACTTTACACAGGTCTGCTTCGACATTGGTTCATCTTTTCTGGCATAAAGATGTTCGTCACATCAGCAAGTTACGTTGCAAGATATATTTGTGATTTGTCTACATATCTCTGGATATTTCGGATTGGATCATCATTGCGGTTACTTTGGAACGAGTGATTTGTGCAGGGTTTCCACATAATTCGAAAACTGTGTGTTCCAGAACAACAGCTAGAGCTTTCATGATCAGCATCTTTATAGTTCTTCTGATTCTGAACGGCACATGCTCTTTGGCTATGGCGATTTTGTGTCGATAAAAGAGAATATAACTACAAATGTCACGCTAAATGTAAAGAATATTCAAATTTCTTCGAAGATATCTGGCCTTGGATTGACTTTTGTGTGTTTTGTCTTTTTCCATGTGTTATCCTTTTCAATGGAAAGCTCAGTATTATTGTCACTGTGATCCAAAACTCCAAGAAAACTAGCAGAAATATAGTGCGCCAATTTGCGTTGCAGCCAAACAAAGACGGCGAAAATACGACAAGAAGTCTTCAATTTCATTCTCTTAAAGAGGCGATTTACTGTTTTCTTCTTTAAGCTCCTTGTACTTTATTCATAAACAACGCTGCCATTTTATTTATTTATTTGTTTATTGATTTATACATACATACATACATACATACATACATACATACATACATACATACATACATACATACATACATACATACATACATACATACATACATACATACATACCATAAACTACTTAAACAATGTTTATTCCATTCGATTCTTTAAAACAGTCCACCTCCAAAAGTTTGGTAATTACTGACGTTGAGAATTTAAACAAACGGCTTTGGATAAGATTCGGGTAAACCAAGCATTTTCACCTACCGAAAACAGTGTTCCAACCCGAACGTTGAAGCCACATATAGCATCTTTACGTAAAATGAAAACTTGAAGACTCTTAAAAACCTGAATTCACATTTGCAAAGAATATAATTCGATTCCGCTGGAAAAATATAGAAACGCTTTGTTAAGATTTAGACGTGGATCTCAACAACCTGACATTGAGTTTGGAAGGTTACGAAATATAGAATAAAAATAAAATAGAATCTGTATGCTTTGTACTTCAAGTCAAGTCGAAGATGAATATAATTTTTTGAATGTGTGCCCAACACCTAGACATAGTAGAAATTTATTACCAAGATATTTTGGAAAAACTTTAAAATCTATTGGAAATCAATCGTCGTCATTACTTAATAGAATGACAGAATGTGTGTATCATGACATGGAACCAAGAAAAACTTTATTGTACATGAAATAGAACAATATATGATGTCAACAATACAATTTCATTTTATAAATGTTGCTATTACAGATTATTTTACTGATATATATGTTTTAAATTTTGAAATATCAATTTCAATTGCTCTTCTCGATGTACACGTGCTGTATATTTGCTTTGATTTGGCAAGAAGCCAAATTTTGCTTACGCCAATAAAAAACGTGAACTGGGATTCTTGAATTCGAGATGGCGGGGTTCATGAAAACATTAGAACACTTTCTATAATGTTAAATATCCTCTGGGTAGGGTCACATAAAACGTTTGACCATTTTTCTAAATTTAGGATTTCTCTGTAATCACACGATTTCGAAATGTGCGCTAATTGTGTTCCGTTGAGGGGGAAGATTAAAATCTGTCCACAGAAACAGCTTTAATATAGGCTTGACCTTTTGAAATATATTTACCATGCATCAGACTTAAGACCTGTATACAAAGGAATCATTATATTGGTATTAATGTGATTTCGTTTTCAAATTTAGTGCAAAATTTTCTGCTACATATTTACTAAGTAAATTTATTTTGCGTCAAAAGTAGCTATTGAGAAAACAATTCCTTTGACCCTTGAGTGTCATATTTGTTTGAGTCTTTTCTTAACCCGTGACTTTGTCAGTATTGTCAAACTACATGGCAATGAAGAGATTTGAAGTTGTAAAGGTGCATCTTTATTTCTTGAATAAAAATGGATGTACAGTTGGGATATAGTCTCAAATCTCTCGCGGATCTTCGCTGTCAATAACTCTTATACAAATGATGTCATATGCATCTTTATATCAAAATACATTATGCATCTATCAACTAACTGCTCTGTGTTTTATGTACAGAATTTCACCCTATTGTAAATGTTCACCTATTAATTAGTAGATAATTTAAGATTTTAGTAAATAATTTTATATTTGTGTGTCTTGATTATGCACATGAATAGTCAAGGATGACGTGACCCAGTCACGCAATCGAGGAGACCTACTCAATACTTGCGTGGGTGTAATATCCTGATTGAAGACGTCACTAACTACTATAAACTAATTGAATAGTGGCACGATTTATCAATGCATTTGTTTACAAATAAAATATGATGTGACAAAAATTCAATATGTATTATATTCACGTTCTATCTGCCCAAATGTATACATTGGAAGCAATGTGACCAGGAAAGAAGCATTCTAACGCAAACTACGAATGTAACACACAAGCCTGAAATAACGGATTAGTCAACATGAACACGTAGTAACATTTATAAGTCACAGTGTGGCTGACTTAATATAAAAATGTCGCCTGATAAAATCTGAATTGAATATACTCTTGATTTTATTCTCCCACAAATTATTTTATTCGATAATTGAATACCTTTCTGGTTCCATTTGATTAAAAAATCCAGAATTGTATCGTATATTTTAGCGAATACTGTATTCTCCTGCTCGTTCTCTGCACTCTATCAATACATGTATATGAAGAAATCCTGGGTGATAAACATAACAATGTTAGAAATAGCTTCCAACACAAACCAAAGCACACTCATAATCTATCTGTCTATCTGGTTAAATATAGAAAATGTATAGTGCACCTAATTCACATGAAAATGTTACTTCTGTGCATGTATTAAACATTTTCAGAGGAACACACACACACATATATATATGGATAAAAAGATGGCCCTCTCGTATACTAATATTTTTATGGGAAGACTGGATGGTCATCTTTTAGCATAGGTGGAACTTACACCATGCCAGTGGGTACGCTTCATTGATGATATAGAAATGAAGTGGCAATATGGAAGAGAAAATATGGATGACTTCGTATGAAAAGCTAACAACTTACATCTTTCAATAAGTTTGACAGCAGACGTCTGCAACCCAAACCACGTTTTTCTAAGCACAACAACCAAACAGGTAGAAAACAAATTCCACACAGACATCTATTCAAAATCAACTGATAAGCACCAGTATCTTCTCCTATTCATCTGTCACCCAAAGCATTGCATTCGGAACATCCCATATAGTCAGGCACTGGGGATATGCAGAATTTGCTCAGACGATGAAACATTACAGAACAGGTCTGAAGAGTTGTCTGAATATTTGATGACAAAGACCTGATGGTGGAGGCAACACAAAGGGTCAATTAAACAAACTGCAATGACCTAGTAAAATATATAGAAAAGGAAAAGGTTGATTAGATACCATTTATCCTGACCTATCAACCAGACAACCCCAAAGTAAGTCAAATCATCATGAAACTTGGGACGCACTAAAGTTAATCCTCACGAACAAACCAGTAGTAGCCTACCGCAGACCAAAAAACCCCAAAGACATCCTAGTCAGAGCAAAGCTAATGCCAATCACAAGCCAAGACCATACTCACACACTGGGTCATGTAGTGATAAATTGTACCAACCACAAGCCAAGACCAAACTGGGAAATCTGGTCCCTGTGATGATAAAAGATGCAAAACTTGTCAACATTTGATATAGACAAACACATTCTCTAGCACAGTGACGAAATATTGAAGATACATGGTCCAAACAAAGCATGCAAAACAGATAATGTAATTTATCTCAATACGTGTAAGATCTGTTGCCTTCAGTATGTCAGAAAAACCGAAAAACAACACAAAAGGATCAATATTCACAGATCTGATTGGATGACAAAGAAGCTGTACAGAAATCCAGTAGCAGGACACTTCTCTGCAGTTGCCCACGGCTGCAATTGGAGTTCAGAAACCAGGAAAAAAAGGAATCTTAACTGGATATGCCGCTTAAGAACACTGAAACTAATCGGCTTAAATCAAGAATACTCCATAAGTATACCCATACACAAATAAAATAAAATAAAATCATTATTTATTTAGAGCCCATATTATTCAATCAAAAATTGGTTCATTTAGTTCATTATTCATTTACCTGCATATAATTTTTTTTATATAGTTTATGTTGGAATTAGTATTATTGTCGTGGTTATTGTTAATAACTGACAATGAATTATCCGGGATATAATCTACGGCTATATCATTTTATATTAAGAAATAGACGGCGCTTTTGTTCCTCTTTTTCTAGGTCAAAACCAACTAGATGCCATTTTATCATCGGAGTTCAAACCAATGACACGTGATATCCACAATTTTGAAATAATACTTCAATTACATCCATAATCATGTAAAGCTTTGTAAATTCAAAAAAGTTTTATTTTGTGCTTATTGTTTGCTTCCGTTTTGTAATTTTGCCTTTGACAACGACTCAGTGAGTGTCGAGAGGGCTTGGGCTAGTTCAAAAATAGCTTTGCACTATGCATTGTCAGTTTGTTGCATGTGTATGTATATATATATATATATATATATATATATATATATATATATATATATATATATATATATATATATATATATATATATATATAAACGTACCAGTGGCAGGCAAAAGAATGTAGGTGATAAGAAAGAAAGAAAGATTTAATGAAAGAGAGAATGACATGGCACGAGTCTATTCGATGTCAAAAATTTGGAACACGTTGGGTCAAGGAAATTAATCGCACGAGGGAATGAATTAGATCGATATCTTGGATTACGAATAGACAAGCCCACGACCACCCACACCAAGGGAAGGCTGAATTAGTTTTAATTTTTTCGTGAGAGAAAGGAAGCGCTAAGTTTATATTTGTCGGTGGTTAGACGCAGTGACGTGTTTCTTGAAAGGTTTCCTTTATCGTGTGAGTTCAAGGAATCGTGTCGCGCTACCGATGGGAGGTTTTTGTGATGACGCGGTATGGTTCTATTTTGAGTAACGAGAATAACCCTGTCGTCGTCTTAGCCTATGTTAGTATTATCAGAGAGAAACATGATTGATTATAAATCGTCTCTGATGCACATATATGGTGTTTATTTTCAGTAGTCAGTCATAAAATCGAGCAGGCGTAGAATCCATGTACACATTTGTTATAATAATAATAATAACTTAATTTTCTGAGAATAATTCAATACGGTTCTTGATCAACCCATCTTACATGTAGTCCTCAGTATAGAATATTAAAACTATAAATATAAAATAAAACTTTTAGTTACTGTAGTGTCTGACACACATGTAATCATAACATATACATATGCATACATGCACATATTATATTAAACAAGATATACATGTAGGTTTAGGAGATAGAAAAGTTGTGGGTGTACATGGGCGGTATTCTTAGAATGAATTATTCACTTTCTCGCCTAAGTATATTTGGATATAAGGAAAATCGTACACAGAATATCTTGCAAGTTCCGAAAAGTGACCTACATTTAGCTGATTTAAAACCATGATCCCCATATTATTTATCTCAAGCGAGACCAGTATGAATCACATTATATACAAAAGAAAAAAAGAATTATTTTTAACTTGCTATTTCTCCAAATTCAATATGAATTTGGTATAAAATGCATTTATTTCAACAAGTATTTTGGAATGACGTTTGCTCACAAAATGTAACTTGTTGAATATTGTAAATTTTTGCCTGGACATAGAAATTGGAATCTATTCTTCAGTCACATCATTGTGTTTACAAATAATCCAAACGCAAACTTGAAACAAAATGGGATTTACTTAGGTACAGCAATTATTTGCTTTTCACATCATCGTGTTTACAAATAATCAAAACGCAAAATTGAAACAAAATGGGATTTAATTAGGGACAGAAATTATTTGCTTTTAACACTATTTCTTGAAAATATGAACCGGCAATCAACTTTTCAACTGACTGAAATGTTTTCTGTACACTAAGCCGAGCTCTGATTAACTGTGCCTCATTTCTTTCAATTACTGATTTTTCTATTAGTGATACAGTACGAGTAAATGTATCTGTTAGTGATACAGAACGAGTAAATGTATCTATTAGTGATACAGAACGAGTAATTGTATCTATTAGTGATACAGTACGAGTAAATGTATCTGTTATTGATACAGAACGAGTAAATGTAAAATTTGGCTTGTATAATCAAAATCTGGGTATATTTTGAGATGATATATTACGAAATGAGATCTAGCAGAAACTAGGCACTAAACTTCACATAGCATTACATAACCATGGCTGACAAATTGACGGTCACTTAAATGCGTATGTGTGCCTGTGACATCATAAAGCCCCCACCCCGCCTCCGCAACCTCCTAAATTTAAAATGTTTGTCGGTCAGACATTACTACGCTTCATTTTTCAAATGTTAAATCGTATACTAATTTCTTATTTTCATGTTAATTTTCTTCTTAATATAATTTGAATCAAACCTTGGGTTCCTTGCATTGGTTTCACAATTCACATTTTACATACATCTTATATACAGATTATTGTACATACAGTTTTTATAAAATAAACAAATTACAATTACCAGTATAAGGTTTAAACATATCCCTAGTAAATTTAACATACATTTGCTGACGTTTCAAATATGACATCATCATCATCGTCATGAATAGTTCCACCATTTCCTCTATTTGCCTTACCACCCTCCACCCACCGGCTACCTTAATTTGCATTGGAAATCATTACTAATGGCACAAAAATTGTAAAACTTTGCAGACTTATTTCCCCTGATAAAACTAAGCTAATTTCAAATCTGAGCTAAATGTAATCAATGCTTTTTGAGTTTTCAAATTTTAAAATTACTTTGTATTCTCTACATTTTCTGCTGTGTGGGACCTGACCAGTTTTTGCTCCTATGTTTAAGCGTATTGTGGAATATTGTGCAATCAAGCAACAGCTGGGGGCCCTTGTGTTGGTCAAAGTGTCAAAGATAAAAATATACATGAAGGTAATAAGTTAAGTTGATTGATATGGTGTAATTAATAATTATCATTCCTCGCTTGATATTAGAGATGTTGATATTGCTTTTTTTAAAATTATTATTATTATTATAGACAAATATATATTATTCATAGACGTACATACAAAAGTAATCAAACATGTATATATTTCTCGCATTTATTCATAATCAACCTTGATAAAGCCTAAGTTAACGTCAGTAAAAACACAAACTTGAAAAAATGTATTTAATAAAATTATAAAAAAACAACAAAGTGGCATATTTGCTTACAGTTGGAGCACTGTTTATGTTGTTGAATACTAACGGATTATATAGATTTAAGTTTTTTTCCATCCCAACACAATATATTTTCATCTCTAAATCTTCGATTGTTCGCGTCATCGTAAAAGCCATTGAACCCTTGCGTTTTAACAAGCGAAAAGAAAAGTCTTCCTTCCATCATGACTGTTTTAACTAGTTACATAGCCTCCGCTTTGAGAGGCAATGAACATAATTTTTTATTTCAATCTTTGGATTAATTTGTGTAAAGTTAGCTTCAAAAGGCATTGAGATTCGCTCTCTGCGTTGTATCTAACTGAAGAGTATTCTAGCAACAGGGCTGAAAAGTGATTTACCAGTTTCTATATAGTCCTATTTTAACACCTCTATATCTAAACCATTGTGTCCTCCGCCCATCCAAACATCCTGAATACGATGCAGCCATAAAATTAACTGGTGCTTGTAAAGAAGTTTACTATTTTGTCAAAGGTGTTCTATTTGGGTGGATGTGCTGACTTCTAGTAATAAACTTGTTCCGGCTATTGACTGTTTCTTTATCCGTGGGCTTACTGTACGAGCAGGATGGCTTACTTGCTAATGGTTCGTTTTATTTAATTGATCAAAATAAATATCGATACAGCTTTTACTGCGAACTGCTTCCTGCAGTGCAACACATTCTGAAGGGCATAATTTTACCTACTTCAGGCAACTCTGCATTTGTTATTATATTTGTTTTTTTCACAATTGCCTCATTTACCGGTAGCAAATACCGAGTGAGCGATGTTTTAGGGGATTGATTTATTAGGTGGTTGATTGTTTAACGACACGTATATCGCGCTGAGATAACTGGAGTAAAGTGTCTTGCCCAGATAATATTTTTAAAAAATCAGAGCGTTGGTAGGAGTATTTCGTTGCATCCAACATGGGCATGAGTGGTGATGACATTTTAAACCAACTATTGTTGTATAGGCATGACCAAAGTCAATCTTGTTTTCACTCCATTGAGAAAACCTCATTTAGATTCCGTCTATTACAACTTTTCTTACTGGTCCCCCATTCATAAAACGACTCCTCTGTGAGTACCAACTCCGCTCAAATTGTATATGCTGATTATTTGTAAACTAAAATATTTTCATTCCTTTAAGTGTACATTTTCAAAGCAAGCTGGTTGTTTTCTTAAGCATCTTGTCGATAAATTGACCTTAAATGTGATATTGTAGAAAATAAGCAAAGGAATAAAGTATTCAAGTTGAGAAGTTTTATAAAAGCCAGGCCTGATACAGTATATTAAGTTTTATAAAAGCCAGGCCTGATACAGTATAGTAAGTTTTATAAAAGCCTGGCCTGATACTGTATAGTAAGTTTTATAAAAGTCAGGCATGATACTGTATAGTAAGTTTTATAAAAGCCAGACCAGATACAGTATAGTAAGTTTTATAAAAGCCTGGCCTGATACAGTATAGTAAGTTTTATAAAAGCCTGGCCTGATACAGTATATTAAGTTTTATAAAAGCCAGACCTGATACTGTATAGTAAGTTTTATAAAAGCCAGACCAGATACATTATAGTAAGTTTTATAAAAGACAGGCCAGATACTGTATAGTAAGTTTTATAAAAGTCAGGCCTGATACAGTATAGTAAGTTTTATAAAAGCCTGGCCTGATACTGTATATTAAGTTTTATAAAAGTCAGGCCTGATACTGTATAGTAAGTTTTATAAAAGCCAGGCCTGATACTGTATAGTAAGTTTTATAAAAGCCAGGCCTGATACAGTATAGTAAGTTTTATAAAAGCCAGACCTGATACAGTATAGTAAGTTTTATAAAAGCCAGGCCTGATACAGTATAGTAAGTTTTATAAAAGTCAGGCCTGATACAGTATAGTAAGTTTTATAAAAGCCAGGCCTGATACTGTATAGTAAGTTTTATAAAAGCCAGGCCTGATACAGTATAGTAAGTTTTATAAAAGCCAGGCCTGATACAGTATAGTAAGTTTTAGAAAAGCCAGGCCTGATACAGTATAGTAAGTTTTATCAAAGCCATGCCTGATACAGTATATTAAGTTTTATAAAAGCCAGGCCTGATACAGTATATTAAGTTTTATAAAAGCCATGCCTGATACAGTATATTAAGTTTTATCAAAGCCATGCCTGATACAGTATATTAAGTTTTATAAAAGCCATGCCTGATACAGTATATTAAGTTTTATAAAAGCCAGGCCTGATACAGTATAGTAAGTTTAAATTTAACACGTTATCACAATGCACATTGTATGAAGCCAGAGAAGGAAAAATTCACTAGGATTTTTGTATAGTGATATTAAGGGCTTACTTTCCATTATTTTACACCAAATTTCGTTACTTCAAATGGACATACACAGACACACTATCTAACTGCTATACTGATTCTCTATAATAAATTCGTCAAGAGTTTTTTTAAAAAAATTCATTGAGAAAATTATTGATAAATTAACATTACACGTGATAGAAGTGCAATAACTTTCTTAAGTCATAAACAGGATTTTTTAAAATTTCGATACCACTGTCTGTTTTTACATAGCTCCTTTCTTTATTTATACAGGTATCAATAGTTTTAGAAATGCAAGTTATTAGTTTCAAAGAAAAAGGTCACTTTGAAATTGTCTCCGTGCAAAGTTGTTACTTCTGTTTGTTTTTTTTTTAAATAGTTTTTAAAAAAAATTCTTATACAAAAGATGCTGTAATGCAAACGATTTTTGAACACATTGCCCCCACGATCTAAGTTTATTTAATTTAACCAAGTCCGCAGTGAATGTAAAGTTATATTTTAAAAACAAAGATTATGCCAAAATAAATATATAAAAAAAAATTACAACAAAACAAAACAACAACAAAAAAATAAAAAAATAGGCCAAGAGAAGGGTCGTTCCTTTATCAAAGAGAAATCACCAGGTTTTAGAACAGGATTAAGTCTGCTGATTTATGCGTGTGCAAACATTGTTAGTGTCAAAAGGAATTTTCGTCTGATATGCTATGGAAATAGATACACGGGAGAGGCACTTATCAAAAGTGATCGAGACAAATTTAATGTGCATTCTTTTCATACCAGAAACTTTATTTCAGATATTTCCCCTATATTGACTCACTTAATAAATAATTAATTGATTGATTGATTTACTTATTTATTATTTAAAAATTGTAGATTGATTTAAAAATTGTATGTCTTCATTCGTTTGTAATTTTTGATAAAAGTGTAATTCTCCAATTTCTAATTCTTCCGATGAAAAATACGCGTTCCAGGTGGCCAACTTTGATAATCTTGACACAATTAAAAAACTGTGTTATTCAAAGTTTGCGAATATGAGTAATTTCACAAACTCGAATACCGCATATAAACCTAGACTACGTATTATTTACTTGCAGTTATGAAAACAAGCTACGTCGCCTAGATGTGCTTTAGTAGGGCATGTTTTCATTCATAGAACAAACAAAGTAAAAATTATGAAGGACATGAACATACGAAACTGAAGTGATCGATTCAGTTTTTATAATTACGGCGCATAACTAACTGTTCACTGAGATGTTTGCTCCAACTGTATCGTGTAGTCTTATGAAGCGAAGAGAATCAGTTTATTCTCGGTTGCCAGAGTTTGTAAATTACCCCTTTTAAAGTCATATATAACCACTACATAACGCCTTATTTAAAAGTATAAGTCAGATCTCTAGAACTAGAAGTTCTTAATTAATAACTTAACCAAGTATCTATGTTTTTAATTATAAAAATTACTTTAGGTCGTCATAAAATGATATGGCATCGAAATATAAAAAGGGCGATCTTTTTATCATTTCAGCTGAATTGGGCCCACAAATGGATCAGCCAGCATATGGCGCTACTAATCCAGCCGACATAATGTTTGTGATGGACTCAGCTGCCTTAGGATCAGAGAAAACAGCCAAGATATACAACTTTTTGAGCGATCTTTCACCAGATTTCAACATGGATTCGGGCGATATCCGGGTTGGAGTGGAACTCCAAATGCTATGTAACCACCCAGCTGATACTCATATTACAAGAGTGAACTCGTACGAAGAACTCCCAAGGCTGATGTTCAGAAAGTCGTTTCGTTCATTCACTATTTAATGGGATTTAACCTTGGGTATACTTATACTTGTAATTTAACCTCACGTTTTTCCTCGCCTGAGCGTCATAGTATTCTCCTTTAAGATTCTAGCGGAAATAGATGAAACATACTTACTTACACCACCTACCTACACACATTTGGACCTATTTAACTACGTGCATAAACATGTACCTACATGCACACAAAAAAACCCAACCCCCCCAAACCCCCCCCCCCAAAAAAAAAAATAATTATATGTATTCATTCACAAAATAAATACATACATATGCAGTGAATTAAATGAATGTGAAAAATGAAAGAGCTTGACCAGATCTTCTTCACTTCTACTTCTTTTCATGCATGCGAATATCACTGCTGATATAATTTTATAAGCCCAATAGCTCACATTAGTTTGATGAACTATTTAGGAAAAAACAATCTCACAGATATGTTTCATTTCAGGATTTTGAGCTGAGAGGGACTGCAGTTTGTGGAAGAAGAGGTTGTGATAGCATTGTGATGTCAATACATGTGAGAGCTGAAGTAACAAGGACAGTTATAACCACGGCCAGGTGGTTGCAGCTCTAATATGAATGGTATCATGTGCCTTGACCAAAGCTGATGGTATCATGTGCCTTGACCAATGCTGATGGTATCATGTGCCTTGACCAATGCTGATGATATCAGGTGCCTTGACCAATACTGATGGTATCATGTGCAATTTCATTGATATGTGAATCATATATTAATATATAATACTATTTATTAATACTTATTGTGTTCTGTGTTTGTAAAATTTCATGTAATATATTTATGTTATACATACAGTGTTTACAATAAATTCTATTTCAGTTATCTCACTTCTAGCAACGATGCATCTATTTCTTGTCTCATAGCTCAAACGTTATGTTCCCCCCCCCCCCTCTCTCTCTCTCTCTCACACACACATTGTTTTTTTTTCAAAGTTACACATCATATGTTTCGTCAGTCATGCATTCGGTATAATTGGAATTTTCTAAATATCGAGTACCAAACAAAGAATGGACAAAGTATACTCTTTTTTCATATTAATTATACTGGTAAATGGATATTGAAATCATAGTTTCTCCAATAATTATTATTTCATTTTCATTTGACTTTTGAAATTCCTCTTAACTTCCTCATGCATTTTCATGTTCTACTTTCTTGATATTGAAGCAAGTTATGATGACTATGCTGTACTATTTGTTCCAGCTGTTATATTTAAAAGTTCTCTTCGATCTTGAAAAGTCTATTTAAAAAATGCCCGTAGGTATTTTATTTTTAAAAATAAAAATGGTGAAGACACAGATGCAGTATGGTATGTTATCGTATATGGCAGTTATGTAGGACATATTCCAAGGTTGACCTGACTGGAACTCCTTATAAAAAATATGCTAAAAATAATGAAAATATTATGATAAAAATAATTTTGGCAGAAGCTTTGCTTAGAAATAATTATTTGTCAAGCTTCAAGGAGGAAAATTTTTAAATTTTGCTTATTTTTTATTTTAATTTTAATGTTTTGCTTAGATAATCCATTTAAGAACGTACAATTATGGTGGTTTGCACCATTTCACTAAGATAAAACTCAGACTGGTTTTAATTACCATTTCACCACAGTAATATTCAGACTGGGTTTAGTTACTCTCTTTAGACCAAGAAAGCCACCAAAATGTTCAAAATCAGCCGGTATTTCAAACTTCGAATAACATAAGCTTGCAGGCTACATCTAGCTAACTTTGGCGCCACGAAGTTCACATTATTCTTGTCGAAACTTTTAATAAACTTCTAAAACTGAGGAAAACTTTATTTTTTTAAACATATTGTAATAATCGTTACACAGAAGCTCGAAAGGTGTCGATTACATTGCATTATGTAGTTGATAATCCGATTTATTTAAGAATATGGACCGAAAGGTGACTATTACATTGCATTATATAGTTGATAATCCGATTTATTTAAGAATATGGACCGAGCAAGTGAAGCAAAGGTATTATTATGAAGCTATATATTACAAATGTAATTTCTAACACACCGACTGGCTTCATCATCGATCATTCATTGGAACATATTACCGTATATACTCGCGTAAAATCCAATACCAACTGCAAACTGCATAGACCCAGATCTGCCGTCGCATAATACTCCGGCAGACCTGGGTCTATGCATTTTGTAAGGACTAATCAGTAGAACAAACAATATAGACCATGATCTGCCGGCGCATTATGCGACAGCAGATCAGGGTCTATGTTGTTTGCATTTGGACTCGAATTATACGCGAGTATATACGGTAATTGACATCTATAAATGTAACTTATTAAATCTATAGCGGGACAGTTGATACTACATCTACTTTGGGCTTTTAATTAAGTTTTATTCAGAAGGCTTCATCTGCGATGGGTATGTGATCGCCCATCTAAGATTAATGGCTTTCTCTGAGTTCTAGAGTGTCCGCAACTCCCAACTACTTTACGCCGACAGCAGAACCTTTCAGAGCACTCAGCAATCCACCTAAAGGATTTTTAACGATATGGATTTGAATGGACACAACGATCGAGAAATATTTTACAAAATTTAAAGCAATTTGGGGCATACAATAAAAGAACAAGAGTTGTGACACAAAAACATTGTGATAGTGCCAAATTTCCTGGCCTGTGGTCAGATAATACCAAATTAGTAAATATTCATACATCTTAGATCTGTCCATTTACGAAGTACATTCCAGATATGTACATCTGACAAGTACACCTTGGATCTATTCATCTGAAAAAGTACATTATATTGTGCATTTGAAAAGCTTGAGATCATTGATAAATCTCATTGGCCCAAATTTAAATACATCTCTGTATGCATGATTATTTTTGGCAGCATCAGTTGTATGGATGGAGATAAATAGCTTGCTACATCTAGCTATAGGTTATCTTGAAATTCACTTTATGTAAAATGATTCCAGTATTCATAATATATTTTTATTCATCTTTTTAAGCAACCTTTAAAACAGATTATAGGTATCAAAATAAAGTACAATAAAGTAAACTGAAAAGAAAGAAAGATGGAAAATGGTACACAACTACTGCATAACGAATCTAATGATTTATATAGATACAAACTTTAATCGTTCAAAGTAACGAAAGGGTTTGAGCAAATGGAGAAGATTATACTGCAATTAGCAAACCGTCCGTCCGTACAAGTAAAAATAAAAACAAAAACAAAAAAACAACAGCAAATGATTAAACAAACAACGACACCAGGAACTTTATAAATAGACAGACAGACAGATAGATAGATGAAACCTCGCATATAAATATGAAAATGTATTATGATTCTTCAATAAAGTGATCATACCATAAGAAGCAAATTAATTGCTAATATACAAATGAATGATCGAATAAATGAATGAATAAATTAATCGATCAAATACGCACATAATATTGAAAATGATTCTGATCATTCATTGAATCTATTATACCAAAAACAGGTAAAGACTGGCAATTTTATGATAAAATTCTAGTGTATGTGTCTTCTCTCAGAAGATGCGTGTACCCTATATTTCATTACATAAGTAGGCTTTGTTGGAAGTAACAATCTTGATCGAAGATCGAAATCGTTATGCAAGCCACATGACATAAATTCATGCCTGCAGTTCAGTCCGCCTTTAAAGTGAATGTATCATGTGATTGTATTTCTTCCTGATTGCCCACGCTTCTAGAGACCATTAAATTTTTGCTCCTTAGAAAACTCTGGGGAGGTACATAATGTAGAGGAATGCGCAGGCGTACATTGCTGTCGAGATTGTTGAGGTATAAGGAATTTTCTAACGTATTTCCTTAGTAAGTGACTAATTCACGAGGTTTTCTCGATGTATAAATAGGAACAAAATGTTCATCGAACATTCACAATAAGAAAGAAGCAACTCAGAAACAGCTGGTAATTGGAGAAGAGAGAACATTACAAATAGAAATGGAAACGAAACTTTGTCTTCTTGCAATTTGGGTAAGCTCTTTTGTCTTTATGTTTATAAATTACTTCAGAATAATTCTTGTTATGAAATTCTGCTTAGTAACAGATAAATGTCGTTGTTGTTTACCTTAGACCAACTAATTTTGTTTTGTTTGAAAAACCTATTACTTGTGTCTAAGTAATTTTCGTATCAAAAGTTCCGTTTAAGGCATTAAAAAAGATAATTTTGTAATATATATATAGTTTTCCATATTCTAATAAACAGCTTCAATATATATATATATATATATATATATATATATATATATATATATGTGTGTGTGTGTGTGTGTGTGTGTGTGTATCTATCTATTTCATTTAATCTTGAAAAATGGTAATTTTCAGTTAATCTTTCTTTCACTTTTAATCTGTCTTTGCGAAGTGATATTGAAGAATAAACAGAATAATGATACAGGTGTACAACTGAATCTCATGACCAACCTGATCCTATCAAATTAATGTAAGTCTTGCGGGTAGAGACATTGCTGATATTTGAAATTGTATCAGTTTGATGACTTACATTTAGCAGAACTGAAGTATTCATTGGATGCATTTATCTTTCAGATTGGATTGTGTGTATCTGCCCCAAGCATTCATCAAGACACAAAAGGTATATGAGCTTCTTCTTATTCTAGAATAGTTGGGATAGATCAGTTTCGGTGATAATCTACCTTTTTCCAACTTTGAGCGTATCTGTCCCGGAAGAGTTCTCGGCAAACAAACATGTATTCTGATCGGATATGATAAATGCGCAGATTAAAATATCTCAGTAAATTTGGAGATGTTTCAATGACTTTATTTGGGACATTTTATTGAATCTGGCAGAAAATAACATTACAGATGGCCTCGAAAAAAAGATAATATATATATATATATATATATATATATATATATATATATATATATATATATATATATATATTTTTGTTGTTGAAAAAGTGACGACTAAAATACTTAGATTTCGAGGGTTAGATTCCCAATCAAAAGAGACAAATTACATTTTCTGTTGTGGGATAATGATTTGTTTGAGTAAATTGTGATTCTAGGCGAAATTGTATTTTTCTTGTCTTATAAACTGACACTTTCAACGTTTTTCCTCTTTCAATTCATCTCTTATTTCCACACGAATTATACCATTTTCGCCAACTTGAAGGAATCTTTATGATAGCATGTAATTGATTCTTATATTCATACTAATTTCATCCGTTCTTTCTTTAAAAGAAAAAGAGATGAGTGTCATAAATTGGTGTCAGATTATAAAAAAATAATGCAAAAACATTTGATAGCAATAATTGTATCTGTGATACTTCTTCATTACGCACAAAGGAACTGCATACACATTCATTAGACGAAGATGAGCAATTATAAATCAACCGACACTTTGTGTAGCCTTTCTTTTAAAAAAAACAAAACAAATAAGCACACTTAACCTTCCAAAACAATACATTATAGGTTGTTAGACAATGAAATTTTCATACTTAAAAGAGCGTCTAATGAGATGATCCATATATTTTTTATTTCTTCATATCAAACTTCAAAATTCAAGTTTATCGAAGAAATGTAATCATTTTGTATGAATATTGTTTGTAATATATAAATTCCTTATCGTATATATCCACATTTCAGAAGATCGTTGTCGTTTCTTGTATACTAAGGTAAAATTGAAGGTTGATATGAACAAAGATTTGGATCATCTCCGTATCAAATGAAATCATGTATTCGTTTTTTTGCTAGAGCGTTAACGCGAGCAAATTGTCTAGTGTTAAATCTGTTCGCATTTGCCATCTCTAATTAAACTTAGCCAAATATGGATCATGTACAGGCGGTGAATCGCATACGATAGCCACGCCACCGGCCTCATGATCAAGGTTTCGGCAAGAGCCACCGCTCAAACTTATATTGTTGATCATTTTCTTCTAGTGTGTGGGACCAAGCCAGCTGACATCATGTTTCTTCTTGATTCCTCGTCCAGTATATATATTCTTGACTACAAGAAGCAGTTAAACTTCGTCAACAGGATTATCGACAAGTTTGAAATTGGACGGAACAAAACTCGTGTTGGAGTATCCATTTTCTCCTTCAGTTACAAACCATCCATCAACATGGCTGCATATAATGACAAGGAGAGCCTGAAGCGCGCAATCAACCAGACTCGATACCTTACTGGGGATACTAACACCCACAAAGCGCTGGGTGAGCTGAGACGATCTGGTTTCCGTAACGCACGGCCCAACGTTCCTCGTATCGCCATTGTCATGACTGATGGCCAGTCACAGGACTTCAAGAAGACCTCTGAGGAAGCACAGCGGTTGAAGGCAACTGGCGTCAGCGTGTTTGCGGTTGGCATTGGAAAAGACGTCAACATGAAGGAACTGAGGGCCATCGGAAGCGAACCTTCGGACCAATACGTTCTGCTAGCCAACAACTTCGATGATCTTGATTCAATTTACAACAGACTGGCCATGAGGGCTTGTGGAGGTGAGCATACTTACATTTTGTCTGAAATATCTTATACATTTACTTTTTTAAATCAGGTATAATTATCTTTATTTTCGATCAAAAATGGTCAACACTCATTTTATTACAATGAACATACACGTAGCTTTTCCAATTTGTAAAAAAAAGAAATAATTCATTAAACTTAATATTTTGGTTCACATCCTTTATGATTAAAAGCATTTAAACTAAACTGAGGAAAATTATAATAGTATAAAAGAAGCGACAAAGATCTTCTTTATAGACAATATATAGTATGATATTTCTATAGTATAAACAGTATGAATATAATATGATTACGTGTCTTCGATAATCTGTAACATAATGCCAAAGTTTCGGCACTTTTGTTTTAGCTCCAGAAGTCGAGACAACTACCACTAACACTATCCTTAAACCGACTATAACCACTAAATCAACCACCACTGAGCCAATCACAACAACTACTCTGACAAAAACCACTGAGCCATCAACGACAACAACAGAGAAAACCACGACAACCACTAAGCCAACAACCACAAAGAAAATAACTACCGAAAAGCCTAGCATGGGTGACCAACTAACCTGTGGAAGAAACAACATGGCCGACATCATGTTTGTCTTTGATTCGATGGCCTTCGGGTACACAAAGACAATGTATATCTACAGATTTATCAACGAGAGTCTACGGTACATGAGCATTGGATCTGGAAATATCCGAGTGGGACTTATATCCGAATACTGTCAGAACACAGATATTTCCCTCAACCAGTACACGGACTTGACCCAGGTGTCCAATGCAATCGCTTCATATCAGTATCTCGGCTTGGCGCCATATATCAAACAGCTTCGAATCACAGGCTTCGATCCTGCTCGCGGCGGGAGACCTAATGCACACCGTATAGCCATCCTGTTCGTTGAAGAGAGATTCGAGAACGTCCAAGATGTCCTGAGCGCGGTAAGACAAGCCAAGTTGGAAAATATTGAGATGTTTGTAGTTTCCATAGGAAATACGTCCAGTGAAGAATATGTGAGCACGATGTGCAGCAGTCCAGCCAGCCGACACGTTACTCACGTACCGTCCTTTGAAGTCTTAATGTCTCATAGACCAGCCTTTTTTCAGCAAGTTTGCTACGGTGGGTATTTGCCATGACGACGTATTAATTGTAGAATTTGTGAAATTTTGGAACAGACTTCCTAGTGCTCGTATGTAGTATTAGAGCCAATATCATAAAGTAAACTTACGATAAACAAAGTTTCATATGTATGAAGATTAAGATGATTACAGATACATGTTTGTATGTATGCATGACCACTTTAAACTTAGGTTTTTTTTTAATACTTTTTCACATATGTCCCATTGTTAACGAATACGGTAATAATTGTTTCATGAATAATTAAAGGAATGGAAATAACAGATAAAGTTTTGTGAAAAAATTATAATTACTTGTCCTGAACAAGGTAGTGTTGATTACTGAACAAACATAAACATTATGAAATGGAGAATGTTCTACAAAATCGTTTGGTACAATTTCATTTATATTTTACAGGTCTGTAAAAGGAGTGGCAGTGACCTATTTTAAGATTCACAAGTAAAGGGGAATTTTTCACCTTTAAACAGACCATATCCTCCATTGGAGACAACAACCCACATTGCTATCAGTGTTGTACACGTATTTCGTAATTGAAAACATATTTTTTATAATTATCTATATTGTTTGTAAATCATTTACAAGTATTTTGTATGTTATCGTTTTGAAATTGTTGTACTTAATTTGTCGCAAATTCCATCACTTTAATTGATATTTATTGCTCAATATTTTTCACAGTGCATCGCAGTTTTTAACTGCGATACTTGTTGAAAAGCAAATAAATTCATTTCCTGAATAAATTCTTCCTGTTTTCATTTTAGCTCGCCGACAAATTGTTCACACACTGTTAAGCACAATCATTTAGACGTTCTCTCTCTCTCTCTCTCTCTCTCTCTCTCTCTCTCTCTCTCTCTCTCTCTCTCTCTGATGCGTGCAACTGATACAGACAACAATAATCAGCAACCTGGGCTATCCCATTTTCTTTGCTGTGTTAAAAATTGGAAAGAATGCTACCGAATTCCCCATTTCAGATGATGTGATGGTTTTCGTAACGCCTGATTCCATGCCAGTATACTAGTAATTTAAAAAGCACTATACTTTAATTTGCGATATTGATGCAAAAAGATTTTCCTGCTTTATTTTTTTTCTTGAAGGGCTTTCATATATTTCTGCATTTAAGAAGATCTTCATTTTACCTAATATTAGCATAGGACAATAGAACAGCAAAGCATTTCAAATACTGTATCCTCACAACCCCCACCCCCACCCCCCAAAAAAACAACAAACAAACAAACAAACATGCTGAGCTGTCTGTGGAAACATATTTTTGCCCATTCATGAGCAACTAGCTCGACGTGTAGGTCTCCATCTTGTTCCATATATGTATTACATAAATGTCTTTTGTTGGCAGATAAAAATGCAATCTTATTTATTTTTTCACAAAACTGAAAAAGAACCGATATAAGAAAGTTGTATCGTTTGCCGTAGTATTTTGAAGAAGAAAAAAAGATCTCCCGGTATACATTTTTAAGCTCCAGCAAAACATCACAAACTATTATCTTCGAATTTGACAAAGGCGCTTGATAATGATCTTTCGTTTTACAACTCCACTTAAGTAGGCAAATACAGCTCAACATCATCATCATCTTCTTCTTCGTCGTCGTCTTTGAACTACTACAAAATGACGACGACGACGATGATGATGATGTTAATGATTGCGACAATGATGAAAAGGAAAAAGAAGGAAGAGGAGGTGTAGGAGGAGAAAGAGAATAGTTTGGGGACGACAAGGACGAAGGCAAGTGAAATTAACGTCCATTACCTTTCACAGACTAGGCCGGGCTTGAATTTGAAAAAAAATGCAAATAATTACTTTTTTTCCTCCGCGTGAACAACTACGGTAACCATTAATTTAATTATGGGAAAAATCGTGCCTGTACATCTTAAGATATGTACTTTACGAGGTTGACATACCGCACAAAAAAGACAAGAAAGGCAAAATTATTTTGTGTGGAAATACAGTAATATGTGCACAAGAGTAATAACAACGTCCAAAATTAGCAAGAACACTCACAATTGAATTATCCATTACTATTACCTGTCGCTAGATGGGGCGTGTGTACTACGAGATTTCTAGACATGCTCTCCGTTTTAGAGGGCTTCGCTTATGAGTAAATTTACACATACGCCATTTGGAGGAGTAATGTGTAGGTGATATCCGTGGTAGCTCGGTTGGTTTAGGGTAACGGGTTCGATACTCGCCCAAGCTATCTTGGGTCAATTTTCTACGTGTGTCCTTGTGAATGACACTTAGCTCTAATTTCCTTGACATGATGCTCAAAGTGCCATTAAAAACCAACCAACCAACCAATAAACAAACAAACTTCCATTGATATCATGTAGATAGGATACTGTATGATACATTTAAATTGGATCATACTGAATGGGAAAATATAAAATATTGTTGTTATTGACCCGATCAGGGTTTTTTTTGCGGGTCTGTAGAATTCTTGATCTGCGTCATACTGACCTCTACAACATCCCATATCGGCACAGTAACAACCTACATAGTGAATTTATACTATCGAACAAAGTTAATTTTGTACCTTAGCTAACATAATAATTCTTATTTAGTTAATTAATTTGTGTTTGCGTTATCGTGTTCAGTTCATGATATTTGGAAATCAACGATAGAGGCGGCGTAATTTTTATTTTACTTTGCACATGTGCTGAAAATTTGGTAAAACAAGAGTTCCAACACAAATGCGAATGTGGCATGGCATCTTATGAATCGTTCATCTAAATTTGTAGCGGAAAAATCTACCATGTATACTCGTTTATAAGTCGAGTCCAACTGCAAACTGCACTGACCAAGATCTGCCGTCGCATTATGTGACGGCAGATCAGGGTCTATTTTGTTTGCAACTGGACTCATCCTATAAGCGAGTATACATCTCTGAATCAAACGCGCTTTCTTGATTGGTTTGAACGCTATTTGTAACGTTAAAATCCATGATGTACTGTTGGAAACTCAGACGCCATTGTGATTTCATGATTCTCATTGTGAACATGCCGTAGAAAGTAAAATTTTCTGCTAGTTTTAAAAAGAAAATAAAAATTCCGAAAGGTAATAAATTGCGGATACCAGTCTTGTGTTTCAGAATTTGAGGACATAAATGACACTTTTAATCTCGTTAATATCCGTTTAACCATCGACGTTGCTGACGCTGCTGTGCCGCCGGTAAAACTCAATTTATGACAGGAAAATCACCACTAGCGTCATCACATCGTCAAACATACGACTGTCATCAGTGGCGGCGCGTGGGAGGGGGGGGGGGCAATTGCCCCGGGCGTCTGGAGAGGGGGGGGGGGGCCGTCGGGAGCTTTTTATAGATGGGGGGGGGTAGGATGGAGTTTGACAACTGACATAAACATTGTTCTTTGTGGCAAAGTAGGGGCCTCTAACCCTCGCGCCGCCATTGACTGTCATCCAATGAGTGAGCTATTGTTTAGATTGCCCATAAATGTATATTTTTTCCAATAGAAGGCACCAACTCCTCAGGTTTCATAGAAAGGGAAGACCGACGAAGGCAGTAATATTGCAAAAATTGTTTGAGGTGAACACATTTGTTCATACTTTTTTTGACTATTTATGAAGGGTATACAAAGTTTATGTATTTTGTTCATTAATCTATTGATTTCGCTAGATATTCGATTTGTGAATTATATTAAATGCTCACAAATAATAAAAAAATTTCATTAGATAGTATGTATTATGCTTTACTAGCGGTAATGATATTTTATTTGTATTGTGATAAATTTGGGTACATTATTTATTTAGACTTCATTGTTATATCGCCGTAGAGTACGTATATTGTATAAGGATACTGGTAAGATTAACAGAACAAATTATGTGGTCGTTGTCACTTTGAATAATCTTCCATACACCCATGTATCTGAATCAGGCCCGCCAAGAAGGGGGTGGGGTTGGGGTGGGGGCAATCGCCCAGTGGCGTGGCGATTTCTTGGGGCTCTCCGTCAACTCAGTTATAAAAAAATTAATTAATCTTTGCAGTAAATATTACAATGTGTTCCTTGATAGAGTCTAAATTATGGTAGATTACTACAGGTTTTATATGCTAAACTGTACACAGGTTTTTATATACAAAAGATAAACTAGTTTTGGGGCCCATGACTACTTTGCCCAAGGGCCCGGAATTTCTCTCGGCGGGCCTGATCTGAATATGACAATGGATTATGGTCAATGATGATCAACCGTAGTCAGTCATCATTACTTGATATGATCTAAGTCCGTGAAGTATAATGAGTTATGCAAACCATGATGTCAGGGTTCCGTCTTTTTTCTGAGATAATGATTCTTCTTTCCTTTTTCTTGCATTGACCCCAGAAGAGTAATAGGTCTTGGGATCATCGTATACATGGAATCATACAATGTGGATGAACAATATATAATTTGAAATTTACAATATTTGATGTAACGTAAAAAAACTAGTAGATATATAACCTTTTTAGTATTGATCCTTACACTACTTGTTGGGATGTAATAGTTTGAGACATATAAAAGCATCCCGTTTCTGTAAATCAATCATGTAAATCTTCGCAAAAGTTGATATCTTTTGTTATAAGCATTGATTTTTTTAAATATAATTCATTTACAAAATGTTCAATATTCTAATTAATAATCAAAGAAAGAAATAAAAAAGAAGAAATTATGGTATGTATATGTGTACAAAAAGACCACACATACTTCTTATTCATCAAGAATGACATATGATACAAAAATTTCTATACCTGATCAAGGTAACAGTTAACACACACACACACACACACACACACACACACACACACACACACACAAAGTGGAACATCTCGTGTGTCATATAAAATGAACATCACATTACAAATAGCTCTGTCAAATGAAAATGAACACCCTATTTCTTCACACATAAACATACTGTGTGAACATTACATTATTCAAAAACATTTTGTCCAATAGCCATTTACTATTAAACTTTTCCCAATCACAATTTATGCATGCATTATATTTTTCGACACTGAAATGCAATTTAAGTAACTTTTTAAACTATAACAAATTGGGTCTGTCGTTATAAATATCTCCGTTTTTGACAAATTGCTTTGCTAAAAAAACCGAAAGTTTATTACATGGTCAGCCTGAGGGATCTCTTTGTTTCCGAATATTTTATTCTTCTTTGAGAAAACTAAGCTGTTCATATTGCTACACCAACTTTTTATTTATTGTAACATTTAAAAATGCCTCTGATATGTGATAATCCCAGAATAAATGAGATATTGTTTCAGCATGTAACATGCACAGACAACTAAGATCATTTGTGACAATTTTATATTTGTAAGTGAAGTTTTTGTAGCCAATGTTTCGTGTAAAATCTTTTGTTGCGTCCATTTAATGTTTGGACACTTTGTGGTTTTATATGGAAGCATAAAAGAATGATGCGAATATTTTCTTCTATATTACTAAACTCAGCTTTCTATTTTCTTAAAGATGTTGATTTTTTGTCATTTTCAATTAATTTTACATATAAACCTTTACATCGTTTGTTGTTTGGTTTTGGAGCAGTGTGTGCCAATGCATTTATTAAGGATGATGTAAACTAAAATGAAAATTTAAAAAAAAAATCCTTCTACAGGAGTTTTATAGCAGTTAGTATCCTTTGAAAAGCCAAGAAGTTATTTCTAAGAGAGAATCTTCTTTTGAATTTGTCAAAACAATATCCTGCGACTATTTTCGTAAATGGAGTCATATATTTTGTTATAAAAACACTCTTTGCCCCTATTTTGAGCTTGGATTAAACCATACAGATTCTTGTGAAACTATTCAGGTTAATTAACTTGACCTGATTTATATAATTTTTAGAAGAAGAAATTATTAATATTTCGTACTGAAAGCTGTAATATACTTTCATATTTAAAATTCCCAGAAAACGTTATCCTAAGCCATGAAAGTTTTACAAAATGTATAAATTATAAAACGTGTATCATCTTTAAACCTCTCTCATGGTATCCTTTTATTACAATATTTATTATTCATTAATAAAAAAAACAGCTTGTAATAGAGTGACTTAATTCAATAAGCACCTGTTCTGTTAGGGTTGGTAAAATTAATTAAAGGTGAGAAATCGTTTAGATCACGATACATTTTTTCACTGTTATCATTCCAAACTGTGTAAGAACGCAATTTTTCCATTGTAAAAAAAAAAGAAAAAGTAATCCTTTGAAAAAGCTAATTTTTTATTTCTCAAATTTTTGTAGGTTAGTTTAGAATTATATTATTCTCTATTTTCATTAATTTCACATAAACAGGTACCTGTCGATCAGATGAAACTCATATAGATATTCGCCTGAACGGGTTAAGAACAAACTTGTATAAATGTACAAACTAAAGACAAAAGTTTTATTTTTCTTCATTACTTTTGATTCAATTTTAATACTCCCCTAAATAAGATCCCCAGAGACCATCAAAATACAATTTGGAATCAACTAATCTGGGCAGTGTGAATAGCAACATCTGGATGTGGGGTTTCCTGAATGCATTTGATAAACAAAAACATATCAGAGTTATCCAAATAAGTATACAGATTTCATGTTTATTTCCAGATATGAAAAAATGTGTTAAAAGGTTTCTGACAGCCTACAGTTGCTGTTGTGTTTGCTGCTTAAAAACGTCAATACAAATATTGAGCATGTATTGTTGAGTACAGGAGAACAGTGAAAGCTGATAAAATGAAGTATGTGCTACACAAAGAGGGGCCAACAGGTTGGACATACTTCTATCTTCTAATTTGCATGAATGGGATAAGAACAGAAAGCTTGTATTAGTGTAAGCAAATAATGATTATAGGTAGTTTTTCTATGACGTAGAATATGTGTTAAGTACACTAAGTAATGCTGTAGATAGACCATTAAAATACAATTTAGATAGTTAGAGTAATATTTTTATTAGATGTCATGTAAAAGTAGCAGATATTTAAAACTGAGAGTGAATTTACCATATATGCACATGTCTGTGAAATATTGCAAGGGGAGGGCGGGGGCACAGCGGTATGTAGAGAAACGACATTAAACCGGCTAGAGTAACTGAGAGAGAGAGAGAGAGAGAGAGAGAGAGAGAGAGAGAGAGAGAGAGAGAGAGAGAGAGAGAGAGAGAGAGAGAGTCAGATACGTTCACATATTGATCATATTTGTTTCAATCGATGCTACGCAATTTTAATTCGGTGGTACAAATGTTACACAGAAGGTGCGTGCCGTGCACATAGACGATGCATTCGTCTTGTGGTTTTAGTTTAGACTCCGCCCAGTTCAGGTGAACATTTTTGCAGTTTTGATTATTATACAGACACTTTATTTTAGTTTCTGGTAGGAAAATAAAATCAGTTCCTGTTTTCATTATTTTAGAAACAATTTCAATAAATTGGAAAAATCCTTAAACCACAAGAATCCTCTCCAGTTTCCAACCCTTTCTGGCAATTTCCTAGGGCACATATAAACTAGAAACCACAAGAATCATCTCCAGTTTCCAACCCTTTCTGGCAATTTCCGGGGGCACAGAAAAACTAGAAACGACAGGAATCCTTTCCAGTTTCCAATGCTTTCTAGAAGTTTCCATAACACGGAGAAACCAAGAAACCACAAGATACATTTTCAGTTTCCAGAGCAATCTGGCAATCTCATTACCACTAAAATAACAAAAACCACAAGAATCCAGTTTCCAATGCTTTTTTTACAGTTTCCATTGTACAAAAAGACTCCAATTCACCTTCATTTAATTATTCTTCTCTCTAACAAAAAGAAACAGCGAAAAATAAATCAACAAAGGTGATTTCGGGTATTTCTGTATTGAGGTATAAGCAAATCCCTGATGGGATGGATCTTTTAATTCTCCATTATATATCTAATTGTTGCATAGCACTATTGAAATATGTTGTTGCATATTTTCTCTTCTATAACTACTAATGACAACATGCACAAAAATGTTGACTCAAAACTTTATTTTATTATGCAACTTATGCAAAGTTGTCATTGTTATTAAAACACATACTTAGGGTAAAAAAATCTTCGATGTTCAATTATTACATTTTTTGTAATAAGAAGACTGCTAGAAATAATTTTGTTTTTGTACTTGTAATGTACACTACAAAACAGGTATTTATACAACTTTTGATAGGTATATTTGATACTGTTCTCTATATTTATTGAGGTACTTATCTAGGTCCACCATATTGGAAATAAAACGCTTTTCAGTTGTATGGAGTGTTAAAGAGAAATGACAGTAAAATAGCACACATGTTGTCTCACGAAGAGAGGGAATAAAACTATGTCCAATCTATTAAAAATCCTTCAGAATTAATTTACTCCAACTTATTAAAAACATTTCCACTAAAGAGACAAACAAATGTCCCCACTATAGTGTTCACTGGTTACAGTTTGAAGTCAAAGCCATTTGTTCTATGCGAGTCCAATATTATCATCTTTTTCTTGTTGTTCAAATAATTCATTGTGAGCTGATGTTTAGTTTTTCTCTGTAGAGACTTATTCTTCAGCAGTTGCAGAGAAAGTGTGATAGCATTTTTTCCAAATTAGAACTCTATATAAAGAGTCATTCTCACATTCCCATTCTCCTCTTCAGCGTCTAAAATATCAAAAGAGTGAAAAATCGTTAACATCTTCAATCAAATATTAATAGTAACAAAGAAACAAAATGGACATGGAAAAATACAAAGTACTACTATCATTAGAAAAGTTTGAAAAATTGAAAGGAAAGCCATGAATTATGTCAAACAAATGTCCCCCCTAATAAAGTATAATTTAAGAAACCTTGGTACGAGGATTCAAGAACAAGTATAAGTATGTATGAATAACTGCAAATCATCACAATCTTGTCTATATAGTGTCGAGTAAGTCAGGTCTATTGGGTTTTCAATCACTTCGTAAATATGCGTGTAGCAAACGCGTGGCGTCGTCATAGGTAACATGTAGCCATGGTGATTCCAATTGTTTAGCCACAAAATTTTGTCTGTGGAACTTTTAAACCACGCCAAATAATATGCATTGAGACTGACGGTGCGATGTGCTTTGCTTCGGTGGAATACATTTTGTCTGATGCAAGTAATACTGGTATTGCAATGGTGTCCTTTTCGTGTAAACTTAAGTTTGATTTCTTCTTCTTCATCGTCACCTAATGTATTGTCGAAGATGAAGAGATAATTTTGATTGGAGTCAGACACTATCCCGTCTTTTTCGCGAGTGATATCCCCCCCCCCCCCCCCAAACTAAATGTGTTCTCTTGACTTTCCTTTGAGCAACGAGGAAGCAGTTTGTAACTCTTTGCAACACCACGTGATGTGGAGGACGATCAAACAAGAGTTGTTTATGTTCGAGCAAACGTTTCACAAATTCGGTTTTCCCTGAACTGCTAGGTCTTGCAATTACCATATTAAAGGAATGGAGAAGATACATTGCCTCCAAACTTTCACGATCTGACATTTCGCCAATCATTTTGAGAATGTTCGACGGAGCTATCACTACAGACCTTTATCAAACAAGACCTTTTATACAGTATAAGAACAGGGTTTTAATTTTTTTTTTTAAAATATGTAACACATGAACACAATATCGCAACGACAACAACCGCAGAAAAATGTTCTTTTGTTGTTGTTTTTTCTTTCTTCATCACAGCACAATCACAGTAAACATTCACACACACACACACACAGAGTTTGAAAGACATTTGAATCGTGGGCTACGACTTGTAGCCAGGTATTGAATCCAAGGCTTTTCCAGTCGTGTTGATTATTTCAGTGTTTTCTGTTTAGATATATTGATTGTGTTCCCTAAGCTAAGTTTGCTATCAAATTGGAGTTTTGCTGCCAAGTGTGTATCCCTCAGTCATACATACATACATACAGGGCCGTCGTAAGGGGCGGGCGGAACGGGCGATCGCCCAGGGCGCCAAGCCTGCGGGGCGCCATTTCGCGGAGCTTGCTGGGGTTTTTTCCCGAGTGGGTGGCGTTTCTTCCAGCGCAAACTTGCGACGGCCCTCATACATACATACAGACATACATATATAGATACATACATATGCATGTACGTACATATATGACATGTATTGTCTATTCCTACTGAAAATCAATCATATCGCAGTACAAGACTATCGTTCATCACAAAGTTTAGTATTCCTGATATAATTTTGCACATCAGTATGTATATATCTTTCTTTTCTACAAAATAAAGATTGTCATTTCACCATAAAGGAATACGTAAATCGATTGGGTTGACCCAAGACAGTTTTAGAAGTAGAAGAACACGACAATGATATTAACGGTTACATTCAAACATATAAACCACACGCAGGAAGGGTAGATTATGAGATTAACATTATATAGATCAAAATTCAGGGAGCTATATTTATATAGTAAAAATGCTAGAGGAATAATATTGCGTTGATTTCCACATTCAAACTATGTAGGTGCTTAATCGGAGAATTATTAACTTTTTATTTAAAAGCTCTTATAGCAAGCAGACTGGTCCAAATCGTTCCACTCTGTGTGGTAGAGGGAATACATTAATTTTGATAGAAGGCGTTTTTTACTCTGTAAGGAAACAAAAATATCAGTATGTCTTAAATTACAGTGTATAGTTTTTATAACAATATGGAATATAGGATAACTGATCTCAGATATGTTATTGATGATTTTGTAAGACGAACAGAGATTTCTGGCTAAACGGCTTTCTGTCAATGTGGTCTAACTAATGTCAAAATAAAGCGATTATTTGCTGGCAAAATTTAGGTAAGCCGGTTATTAACCGATCAGCTTGTAATCGAATTATTTCAAATCTTTTACTACCAGCTTGAATTCATGATGACCAGTCCTAAGGTGCACACTGGGATATTAGTCTGATAAAAATGAGATAGGATTAATTTAAAGTTGATTTTAACAAAATGTATTTGTTTGTGTTCATGATCCATTAAAAAACAATGTTAGTCCTAAATGTTCGTGTGATTTCACAATGTTAAGTTTTTCATCAAATAATTCTAACTCTGGAAAAATAGGCGGGTTACTATTATTAAAAAGTGCATATTCAGTCAATTAAGGTATTTAGAAATTTCATTTAAATGTACTATACATAGGAATGGTCCCAAACTGATCCATGGGGGTACACCAGCTACGAGTTGTAATTCTCGTGAAAAGCTGTTGCCAAAGATGACCTTTTTTTGTGTTTTGTTTTCATATAAAAAAAAATGTTTTTGGTTTTTCTTTTTGTGGGGATTTAACGCCATTATTCAGCACATGATAGGCTATACATGGCGGCCAGTATATTAGTTGGAGGAAGAACCCCGGAAGAACCAACGATCCACGGGAAGCTACTGGCAAGCTTTCTCACCTATCCACATTGGTCGAGCCTACTCACGCGGACAGAGGTGAGATATGTGAGTGATCTGTAAAGGCAAGCGCCTTAGGCCACAGGGCCACCCAGGGACCTATAACATATGTAATCTTTAAATCAAGACAATAGAATACACCATATTTTTCAAGTTTGGCTATGAGTCCGTTATTTAAACCAGGTAAAAGGCCTTGGATATATCACATCAAAATATACAGTAATATTCACAAATATCAAGAGCTGCACATGTAGGATTATAAATATCAATCAGCCGATAAGTACAGTAGTTGAATGGACAGGAATAAATCCAAACTGGTACGTATATAGAAAACTGTTGTCATGTAAGTAATTGAACATGTGTTTAAAACAATCCTCTCAAACATTTACTAAGAGAGCTAAGTAATGAAAAAGGCTTGTAAGCAGAGATGATAGATCAGTCAAGATAATTTAATTTTTGCATTGGGGGTGGGGTGTTTGTGTGGCAGAATTCAGTGAATTATTCTATTCAAGTGCTACCAGCAAATTTTCTCGTGATGTTTGTAAAGTTGGTCTTAAAAGTCTTTCAGCAGGATATGAAGATTTATCAAGTTATTTCTTTTATTATATATAATAATTTCATTATATAATAATATATCAAATATATCTGTAGCCAAACGAATATTTTGAAATTAAGGATTTCAGTTGGAAAGAAACATTGATGTCGGGATTATATCATTTTCAGGATGTATGTGAAAGCAGGTAACATTTTTATTGTGGTATCATGAATTTTCATTCGGTCAAAGAGCGTATTCAAGTATATTAACGTGTAACCAAATTTGAACAGCTGCCCTGTACACATCTCTGAGTTTTGTCCAAGTGATCATTATGTTGCTCATGATACTTACATGTAAAACTGTTTCAGAATTAGCAATATTTGTATAATTTGTTACTTTTGTGACCCGAGAACACTTGTTATAGAGTAAGTCTTTCCTTGTTAATATAAGACGAAGTCCTACCTTACCGATGGTGATTTCATAATATGTATTTCTAAGATGCAATGAAACTATATGTTTATTTATTCGGTCAATATTGTCTGTGTAGAAAAAAGTAAAAAAAGAAAGAAAAAAACCCCCAATAAATATTGGTCATTTTATTGTATTCCACTGAAACCAGTAATAAAATTCCTACGTTACATTTCATACGTTACCAGAAAAAAAAGGTCACGGTTTTAATAGTTGCAGCTTATATATCTGAGACATTCCTAGGTTATTGACTGTTTAACGCCATTAAGCAAATGCAGATGCGGAGCCTTAAAGCTATTAATTAACACACTTTGCAAATTAATCTAAGTTCTTATGTATATAAGCATATTTACTAAAGTTGTACGCATATCATTTTTCAGGTTTTTTTCCCCCACATTTATTTTATGAACAAAAGATACAGTTGATGTTTAAATCAAACTGATATTGATTTCACAAAAATATCCTCGCAAAAATTGAACCTGTATGGTAACATGGGAATTACTCAATAACTTGTACAAACTTAGATTACAATATTACTGGGTACACCAAATTTCCATTTTGATGATTTGTGTGCTCCTAACAAGTACAGCAGCAGCTGCACCACCAACAATACTACTACTACTACTGTACTAATAACAACAACGACAACAGAAGTAGAAGAATGCATGATTTTTGTCAAAAATTATTAGTGAAAACTACCGCTTTTTTATATCTGTTCTATAAATGTACCAAAATATAACTCTGAGAAACGAAAAAAGGAAGAAAGTAAAAGTAGAAACTTTTCTGTTCAATTGTCTACACAACCACGTAACAACAACAATGTCAACAAAATACTCCTGATGTCTTATACAAATTTCACTCCATATAGTTTTCACTCTTAGGTAAAACAATAAAAATGGGAAATTTACTCCCGGGTGAATAATCTAGTATAGAATTTTGACCCCACCTATGGGAAATTTACAGTATTGACCGACCCCCCCCCCCCCCCGGCCCAGAAAAAAGACAACAATACCAAGAATAATGTACTGTAAATAGACTCATAATAGTAAGTTACAACGACTAGAGTGTTCTACCACTAGTATAAAAACAAACGATGACATCAACAGCAGCAGCAGTAACAACAACAACAACAACAACTCTAATAATATTAATAATAATAATTAATCACCCACCCCCACCCCAACCAAATTTCTATTCATAGCCTCCCTTACCCTCTTTAAATATTACTAATTCCATATTTATAGAAGCATTACACATATGTTCAAAAACACTATTTATTACATGTTTCTACACTGAAAAGGGGAAAGGAATTTGCTTAGGGGTCGGTGTGGGGGTGAGGTCCATTATAAAAGTTTCGTCCCGAGCTGAAAGTTCTGTTGAAATGACCATTCCATCTGACAGTAGTAGTCGATTAGATTTATTCCTAAAATTCTAGAACACTTAATTGAGTTCTATCCGTGGTGTAGTGATGACACGATTTTGTACTCATGGACAGACAGGTGGACACACTAAAGCATGATGAAACTGACGAATCTTTATGTGTGGATATAAAAATTCTAACGTGCCTAAATGTTTTGCTTATGTAATGTATATCTGCTTGGTAAGATTTATTATGATCTAATGTTAATTTCTTATATTACATCAACGGTTATAACTAAAGTGATGTTGGAATGGATTTGATAGCCAAGAACTCGATTCCTACGTTACCACACGGGCTTCAGATACTGCTTCAAAATTGTGCAGATTAATGTGTACAGGTAGCTTCCTATTTTACTTCCGCACTCCTGCTTATTTTAATAATGTGTATTAGTGTGTTGATTTTCCCTAATTAAAACAAAATCCATGTCCAGCAGCAATTAAAACGTAAATGTTTCATAACTGAAAGATATGTATGGTACTGAAACACAACAAGATGTATTTCTGGAAATGTAATAAGCTTGTGCAATTACGTTTTTGTAGCTATTAAAACAAGTATTTTCTCTTCAAAAGTCATTTGTTTAAATATTGATCTATACTATTTTCAGAAGAGTCATACAATTTACAATATCAAGGTTTTTCTAAAAGTGATCATTAGGGGTGAAACGATACACCTCTGCCAGGTATCGATACGATTCTCGATACACAGCCTACGATACGATACATTATCGATACACATATCAACTTGATGGTCTTTTCATCTTTAGAAGGTCTGTCAATGGTAGGGTGGTGCCATTTTTTATGTGTTGACATATTGGATATATTTCCAGTATGCAGATTACAGACAGACATAGAGTTATCATCTGTTCATATGTCATTCTCATCTTTGACAAGATAAAAAATGGCACTTCCAAACAGGCTACCTGTTAGTTGTCAGTGACTTGTATTCAACCTTTTGGGCCATTTCTGGCTGCTCCATTTGATCAGAGACATGACTCATCCTGGTCAGCACGCCCTTTATTTTGCATTGCATGAATGTTTTTAAAACATCTAATTACCAATTTCATGTCTTCACTTAAATTTGGAAGGCATTACGGTGTTATCTTCAATACAGAAGAAACAGTGCAATTTCCTTGTGCAAGGAAAATCTTATCTAGAACAAGTCCGAGCGTGGGAGCGAAGATGACTAACAACCAAATCCTTCGCATTGTACTTCCCGTAGATGCAAAAAAACCCCAAAAAACAAGGAATAGTTTGAAATTAAGGATGTTAGTTGGAAAGAAACATTGATGTCGGGATTATATCATTTTCAGGATGTATGTGAAAGCAGGTAACGTTTTTATTGTGGTATCATGAATTTTCATTCTGTCAAAGAGCTTATTCAAGTACATTAATGTGTAATCAAATTTGAACAGATGCCCTGTACACATCTCTGAGTTTTGTCCAAGTGATCATTATGTTGCTCATGATACTTACACTTAAGAAGGAATAAAAATGTGAAAGCAAGAATCTACCCGTTTGTATTGACGCGAGAATATACACGGACTGTGACAATTGTAGAATAAGATTTTGTTGGAGGAAATGAATGTTAGACGCCATTATCATTTAAAAATGCATCCCGTCCGGGCTTAGCACAAATTGTCGTCTCAAGTGTCAAATTTTATCTTATATAGTCCACACAAAAAGATGAAAATGACATTTAACATCGACTTTCTCATTGAAATGATTAAAAAATGCGACATACCCACCGTTCTCTAAAAGAAAACATGTTCCATCATTTTCCATAAGGCGATGGTGTAGGCAACGTCTATCGACACAAATCCAGGGGAATTTCAGATATATCGTGCTCTGAAATGCTAAAGCATGTATCGTATTGCGTGTGGCTCTAATAGACCTGCAAACAACTGATTTTCCTTTCACACTCAAGATTGCATCCAAGGTTGCCGCATTGATTAGTTAGAAAAACAAAATGACATTGTTTATATCACACAGAGCGTTTGCCCAAAGTCCCTATATCGTTGGAAATGTTTGCTGCCTATAAGACTTTCAGAAGCAGTATCAATATAAAACAAATATAGAATCCCATTTATATGCCGCTTCGATCTCTAACAGTCATTCGTCATGGCGGATGGGATCGATAACGAAACTACGGTATTTAATCCACAGCAGCTATGCTTTGCCTTTCGGTTTTTGTATTTCTTGATAATTGTGCTGATAATTTCGCTGTGTTTTGATAACTGTACTATTCTAATTTTAGACTATAGGCTAGCACTGCAGTGAACAGTTGAGTGCTCCAAACAGAGAGAGAGAGAGAGAGAGAGAGAGAGAGAGAGAGAGAGAGAGAGAGAGAGAGTCTGGATGGATGAAGGTTTAACTGCACATCAGCACAATCCTGGCTACATAATGCCGACTCATTTTAGTTATAAAAGGCATACAAAACAAAGATAAAAGCATAACGGTAAAAATCCTTACTATACAAAGTCAGATTGTTATATAAACCGCACACTTTTAAAGAGTCAAGGACCTTTTCACATAAAACATCATCACGTGACGTATTCCATAGCAAAATGGTTGCCTCCATTAGTCGACTCTTACGACATGCCGAAGAATGCATAATGTATTTTCTATATCCCCCTAGCTCGCAGAGAGAGAGAGAGAGAGAGAGAGAGAGAGAGAGAGAGAGAGAGAGAGAGAGAGAGAGAGAGAGATTGAGAGAGGGAGAGTGGGAGAGAGAGAGAGAGTAATAACAAAGCTTTCCTTTAAATGGAAGTGTTAATTATTGTTCCTCCATTAATTACTCGAACTGATGCCATTATATTTATGCGTAACAAATTGTGATACCGCTACAAGTTTTATTTTATATCCTGGCAGAATAAAGCCTTCGTGTGTTTCAATCCAGTTATTACAACATTGTTCTCTTCTGTATGATGTATATGTGATTCCTTTACACTGTAAATATTAGGTTCGCATTCCTTTTTAACGTCTATTAAGTAAGCAACACGTTGGTTGTTTACCTTTAATCCAATGTAAAGTCAAAATAAAATCAAAATAATTGCATAACTTAAATAAACAAATTGACATTAATTGTGTGTAAGCCTGAGTTTTTTATTTGAATGACGTAATGTTATGAAGCATCTATTCTGTGTAACTTGTATTCAGCAAAACTTGCAGGACTATAATTTAATCCATAACTGTTAGCTAATCTATAAGGTGTAATTTCAGGCTAAAAAAATGTCCAACAACACTCTCCTAATTTGGTTGCGTTTATATCTATAAGAATTGAAACTACATCTCTTAAATTCAATAATAATCGATACCATATGGACGATCCTGACTTGTACAAATCCAAAATTCGTGAAATAATGTGCATCCCTACATTAGTTTAATTTTCTCTTCAAACACCTTTATATATTTATGGATTTCTTGTTTTAATTCATCCATTCTAACACCTATGCAAAATCCTTTATGTTAATTTCCGTATTCAGTAGTCCTACAGCATAATGACATCACCAATGTAAACACGGCCTGGGGGATACATGTAAACGAATGCTATATTCAACCTAAGGCCATAAACTATATTGGTTATTACAATTTGAGAACAACTTGCTAAAACCTATTGAAACTGACTGCGTGGCTTGCATCTACAAAGTCGGATTGTTATCAGCATTATTTTCAACTTTTTAATTGAATAATTTTGGGATAAACATATTACTGAACCATACTACGTTTTCATATGGTGATACTTTTGAAATGGATAAATGATGACAGTTGCTATATTGGCTATCAAGTCAAATGTTGAGTTCATTTCTTTACGAGTTTATTCGGCGGGGACACTATGAACGGTTGTGCCACAATTTCCATTTTCATTTGTTTAACAGCATTAGTATTGTTTGTAGTATTGCTTAGTGACTCTATTGAATCACGTTAGCATAGCTTACCCTCATTTAACTCCATCATACATACCTCCTGTAGAGTTTTCTTTACATGCGAGAGGTTTTGAATGTCAATATATTTTCGATCATTTTGGTTTTAACTGTATCAATGCTACACTTAATACAACTGTATTATCTATTTCAGTTTTAACTAAATCTAAAATGTTCTAAGCATTTTTTTTTTTCTAAATCGGTAAAATCGTTTCTCATGCATTTCAACCTGGTGTCTATTTCGTGAATATAGTCCTGTACCACACTGACATTTCAACCAGATCTCCAAAAGAAATTCATCTGTGTCTGTTTGATATTGTTAAAGCTCAGCATGCAATTTGTTGTAGAACTCTTGAAAGGTAACATTTTTTATCATTTTGATCTTGTCGCCAAAATCTATAATATATAATTCGTAAATTGTTTTCTTAGATCTAATCATGCAACAATTCACAGTCATCTTATTGTTTGCATCCTGTTTTTTTATATATCTCTGTTAAAAGGTTAGTTACATTTCATATTTCAATCTAATGAACATTAATTTGAAATATTACAGGTTAAATAAATTGATACAAAAAATTGTATGCATGTCACGAAGTTAAATACGTAACCGAGGTTTACAAAAATGCAAAAAATACAACGAAAATAATGGTATGCCTTATAAAACTGAGAAGGCAGAATAATAGTAAACTGAAAACAGAGAACATGTAAATGAATACTATAGACAAAATTATTACAAGGTTGCAAACTTAGGATTAATTCACATACAAAAAAGTAGAACTTTGCAAGCACTAAAACAAAACATCAATCAGATATAACGCTAAAACGTTAGGTGTTCCACCAAATGATCTTTTTTCATAGATGGCTAAAGTTTGCAAAGCCTGATGGTGTAATTGAAGATGATTTGGACATAGATCATTTAATTCCATGTACATCGTTTCACCTAACTGATCCAGATCAACAAAAAAATGTTACAACTGGTCAAACACTGGGTATATGGTTCCATAAAAACAGATCAAAGAATCATAACATGATTTCGAGGAAATAGATTGAAGAGCAGTGCAAAAACGTGGAGTCTTTCAAAACGGTAAGTTTTATAAAAGAGCAGATTTTGAACTGTATTGTCTAGTCTGTTTGTCATTATCAACTTTATCGTATGGTCAGCAGACACTCCTAATATTAGAGTTGTTATAACAATGCTTGTTAGAGGTACAAATTCATCAATAACAAAGCAACCATCACACATTATTTATCAAACATTCTTTCCCGTATTCTGCTTAGCCGAGGCTCCACTGTTGTTCCATGCGTTGCAATTGCCCTGGCATTGCAATTATCCAGTCTTTGCCATTTCACAAACTTCGCTGTTTTCTGTTTCTTTCTTATTTACTGTTGCCATTTGAAATTAGTATATTTGAAAGTTATACAACTTGCACTTAATGCAAAGAGAGATACAAAATATTTAAAATGACAAAATCCGGTGAAGCATCTAATTCCATTTGCTATCATGTAATCATCTTTTTGTTAATTATTAAAGCTAAACTTGTCAATTGGAAGAAGTCTGCTAATCAGTGGTGTAACAGTATACATTACAACACCCGAAAATAATCTTAAAACTTTTGCATCTCTGGCACTGACGAATATATCATATGTCTTCTGATTTGTTTCTCGTCCAATTTGTTCCAATTAATTTTCACATACGTTTTTTACCCGTTATCTTTTTGTATGTTTCAATTGCAATAGCTATGTTCAATTCCCGTTTGTACTATTCGGATCGTGTTTAGGGTACATGTGCAGAGCAGTCTGCTGAAATATGGTTATTGATGTTTTTCTGTTCGATAAATCCAACTTCTTTTTTCCAGCTGACTGCACTCTTAACACACATGTTGTATCCAACACAACGCTTGTCCGTTTATCAATGACAAAATCTTCGCTATTTAAATAACCGAAATATGGCAGAAGGCTGTGAAGGTGTTGAAATGGAAGAGTGTGAAAATACATTATATGAAAACGATAATAAATATATTGTGGATACTGTAAATCTTGCAAGTTGTCTTGATGATCAGGGTCTAGGACAATTCAAGACTATATAACAATAAATATCAGAAAGAAATTAAATTGGAAGAACTAATAACAAATTCTGGTTATTGGACGTTGTAAATAAATATGAGAGGAAGACATATTGAAACAGTAATGGTGAAATATGCATCAAATCCAAAAGTAGATATGGTAATGTACTTGATGTGAATGTCAAACGAAATGGTGATGCAAAACTTTTAAAACCTAGTTTAACAGAGAGAAAAGCCAGATATCTAGTTTCTCGGACAGGTAAAGTCCTAAGGCTTTAGTAAATAGACAAACTGTTCCTATTTACATCATAACCGTTGCATTTCTAGATATATTAAATAAACTTAGAGATATTGGAGAAACGTTTGAGACCAGACATATTCCAACGGCAGAGGCTCGACCTAAAAAATACTCTTGAACCCACTGTTGTACTTTAGAGGAAATATTTTTAAAAATCAGTTCAAAAGTTAAATAAAATTACCATTAGGTGAAAGGCTAAAACCAAGCTGTTATAGCCACTGCCACAGGTTTGACTATATCAACTGTTGCTCTGTCTATTGATAACACTGTAAGAGATGTTGAAGCTGTTCCATCACGATGCAAAGATGACAAAATGAATAGGGGCCTGATAAATAGTGGTAATTATTTGTCTAAGTTAGCCCCAAAAATGTAGCAACAGATTTACCCTGTTCTATTATTAATGTGATAAATTGGTTCAGTTGCTTAAGGATGCTGATCAAGTTTTTTTCTTCGTTGAACATGTTATTTTACTTGTTTGTTATGGCATTAGTGGGTTTGGTGTTTGCATTTGTGATCGGAGGTGTAAACATAGCATCTAGCAGAGTTGTGCAAAGCACACATGCAAGGCATGATTAGAAATCTTGCCTAATGCAAAGTACTCCAGAGGTATAATTTATAAACTATTTCAAAAAGTAAACTAAAACAGCTCCTGCAACAATTAGTTTCAATATAAAAATGTGGTGTTTGTTTTATTGTTAATATTTTCTGACGTTTCTAAATTGGCATGCGACATTTGAACATACAAATAGTGAATTACTTTAGCAGATCTGACAGTAGGACTATCATCATCGCAATCCTTCTAATCTGCATAACGTTTATTCACTTTGTCTTCTTAATTGTCCTCTACATGTTTCTGTCATACTCTCACTTTGCTTATCAACTTTTGGAATAGTGTTCTTTACTGCGTCTGAATTATTGGTAGGGTGTAATCTGAGTTTACATGAATCTTTCGATTCTGTAAATAAATGTTGTATCTAACGATACTACCATTTCCATAACCATGTAATTCGGTATAAAACCCTCACAACAATTGCAAAATCCAATTTCGCTGTTGAAGCTGATATGTATTGTTGAAATCTTACCATGATGTTTTCATCTGATTCGAAACCTTGTTGACCAAAAATCAATGACTCTATCACGATTTGTGCTGTGTTATGAACGGTGTAAACAGACAGTTGTAACTTATGGTCTCTGTTATGAACGGTGTAAACAGACAGTTGTAACTGATGGTCTGTGTTATGAACGGTGTTAACAGACTGTTGTAACTGATGGTCTGTGTTATGAACGGTGTAAACAGACTGTTGTAACTGATGGTCTGTGTTATGAACGGTGTAAACAGACTGTTGTAACTGATGGTCTGTGTTATGAACGGTGTAAACAGACTGCTGTAACTGATGGTCTGTGTTATGAACGGTGTAAACAGACTGTTGTAACTGATGGTCTGTGTTATGAACGGTGTAAACAGACTGTTGTAACTGATGGTCTGTGTTCAAGTCGTGTACCTAAGAGGCAGATTACATATGACTTTATACTTTGATTCGGTCTTTTTATACCTTCTTCAGTGAGTCCCTTACTACTTTGCAGAAAAAAGTAAGTCCAACTCGAGATTTTTTAAAATTATTTCTCTTGATGTAGTCATAATATGTGGAATGTTACAAATATTACAAATTAAATTAAATTGTTTCATATATTCCGTTATCGACAGGGCCGAATGCATCTTGACCAGGTAAAGGAATTTTACATTTATATAACACAATATCACAACCAGATGAGGATATCCAAACTGTCCAGTTTAATTAATTGTGCCAAAATCTGATGACACAGCGTGCTCTATATATGTTCACAGATTCATCACTGACAAATTTTAAAGTGTAATTATCAACATTTTTTGTTGGTTTACATGTGAACAACTATGTGTAATTATAATAAATGTTGTTTTTCTATTTGTTTTTGCTTTTTTTCATTATCAAATACCTTGCCAATAATATAGTCCATATATTCGACATAGTTTATGGGCATAGATAAGGTGCAATACTCGTCAATGTTTCAAATCTAAAAGCCATTTCATGAGTTTGAACTGCTTTTGATGGTGGAGTTGGGAATTGAATATCAAGAGATTTTACATTTCCTACCAAAAACGAATTCATGAAATCCGGAAGAACATTAAATTTAAGATCTCCAGCATCATAGTATATTTTCCATCAATATAAAAAAAGTTAATTCTTTAATTGATTTAATAATTCTTTTACATAATTCATCCTCAATCTCCATTCAAAATTTACTAAAATACTTATCTACCTAATGAACTTGATGCAATCTATTTTCGTGTCATAAAATTAATTAAGAGTTGACTTTTTCTGCAACTAAATTAAGCTTAAATTTGCGTTATTATTTCCACATTCACACATATAATCTTGTTAATTTTTCTCCCTGTGTCATTTATTTCTCAGTTTCTCCCCTTTAATACCGTTTTAATTTCCATACTTTTACATACTCGGTACATACTCGTTGCATACTTTTACATACTCGTTACATCTCTTGTATTTAGTAGATAGAGGATATCTAAGTTTTTTGAGTAGATATAAGGAAATATTTCGCGAGTGAAGTGGGAAACGTAGTATTGTCACGAAGCCATGAGTAACAATACAAAATGTTTCCACTTCACGAGTGAAATATTAACTTATATCTACTAAAAAGATGTAGATTTTCTTTTTATTATATATTTTTGAAGGGAAAACCGTCAATTTGCATGGATTTTTCCCCATTCTGTGCCAATGCGTTTAACGGCTGCATTAATACATTAATAAAAACAAGTTCCGAAATTTACAATAATTTTAGTACAGCGACCTTTTGCAAATTTATCTTGTACAAATAATGCTTCAAATTATGTATTTAGTGAAATTAATGACTCTTTCGTTAACACATTTCTTGCGTGAATTAATACAGTAAACATTGTTGAGGTAGGGGATTAAATAGAATTATAGAAATATCACGGAGTGGTCACATCCGATACATTTCAGAGCGTAACATCTTTAAACAAAAGATTTTAATGATTGTGAATTTACTAGTATGTATTTTGGTTCTTTATTTTGTGTATTTCTGCATTCAAACGTGAATGTATGGCCTTGGCAACCTTGTAGTCTAGTTTGGTCACAGACGCAACACCCAAATTTCTATTGTCACATAATTTAGGTTTGCAATCAACACTCATCAATGCCCGATTTCTCCATCGTTTTCAAACATGACTTTGATTGTGTTGATAGTTAGAATCGACACTTAATCAGTTTTATTACTATATTTAACCAAGAGGTTTTCCTAACAGGGTGTCTGTTTGTCGCAGGGTATAAAAGGCACACTGTATGGGTGACAGAATATTTAATAGCAACAGTTCATGTAATTTAAGTCACTAATAATTTTCAGGATTCATTTGGAAAACTAATTAAAAAAGTTAATACTTGAAGCCTACTTATTGTTCTTTTGGAGTTGATTTTTAAGCATTTTCTATGGCGCATCCTTATTGATTAAATAAATATATACTGGGGGATTTACCGTCTTGTATATTTTATTTTAGGACCTGTTCATCCTGATGGAGAGAGAGAGATACAGAGACAGAGAGAGCGAGAGACAGAGAGAGAGACAGAGAGAGAGAGAGAGAGAGAGAGAGAGAGAGAGAGAGAGAGATGAAATAGGACTAAATATGGAAATACAGATTTGAACAACATACATAAGGACGGATATATTTCCTAAATGGGAAAAGAAAGTAGTTCCAAAAGTGATATCGCCACTGTGGTACCATCAAAAATAGTGAATTACGTGATGTGAAAGGTATACTGGATTCAACATCATTCATAAGATGTGTAAATTCTTCCCATATCAACAGATATTAGTTAATTGTATGACAATTCATTGTATCAGAAGGTTTAATGGATGCGGTAAAATTGTGCATGGTAATAATTTTGTCCAGAAAAGATGTATAGTATATGGTGTAATTGAGCGAAGTATTAATATACGTTGTTTGTATGAAATAAGAGAGACGTTTAAATGTCTTCATCGACATTTATATGATTGTCATTAAACCTTATTTTGTTCAAAATCGCAAAGACTAGCGCCTAGAGTGGTCCCCAATAATACAATAATACAATAATACAAAATGATTCAAGTTAATTGGTTGGTGCCCGCCACTCTCTCAAAAACTCACAAATGTGCCCGTAGGCACAAAATGGTTGGGGAACCCTGGCCTAGACCTTTACAGCTTATTTGTTCTTGTACATGTATATTTGAATGTTATCTGAATGAATTTCTTTTGTGATGTCATATGTTACCTTGCTGGGAAGTTGTGTGTATTGTGGTTGCCTCAGCTTTTTATGTGCATCGTTTTGTTATGTACTGGTGATATGTTTGGATGTAAAATATTATTACCATGAGGTATTGTAAGCAAAACAAATCCACAAATCATGAATATTTTAACTCTTTCGTTCTCTTATGCGCTGCTTTTTCCACAACCCTTACATCACAGAAACTCATTATCTATCAGACACTCAAAGCTTCCGATTAATATGTATATCCATATATTGTGGTTCCTTCATTTATTGCAATGGCACAATGCTTGCAGCCGACTCATTACTGTTAAAGAAGTCATCATATCCTTTCCATTTCACAAGTACACGATTTTTATTGTTATTTCTTTTGGTCTTCAAAACTTCCACAATTTTGTATGTCATCTTGTTAGTCACAGAGAGGTATTTTATGTTCGTAAAGTATTCTATCTCTGTCAGTTTGTAAACAACTGGTTTTTTAATAATTAGAATTTTGACTTTTACAGATATTAAACTTAACAGTTTTAAATGTATCACTTGTTGGGTAAATGAAAAGGTTTATCGGTCTTTTTATCTGTTTTCCTTGCTTACTCCAACTGGCGTCATGTATATTGATTTGTAAAACATGTACATTTATCTTCAGCAATTTGTAACGTCTATTCATTTCTTTCAAACTTGTAAATCCTTTCAGATTTATATTCAACTTTATCATTCCTGTGGTTGACTCTGCTGTGGCTATTTCATATACTGAGTCGTCATGTGCTCTTTTAAATAGAACTTTGTTTTCCATAATTATATCTCTTATTTTGTCCAGTTGCTGTAGATCGACCTTGCAGCGTTTACGAGATCTTCAAGTTTTACTGTAATTTTACCAGCATACAAACTTGTATGTTGACCCAGATCTAATACGTAATTCTTTCCTTCTTCATACTGCACTGACTTAACCATCTTGCAACCAGGATTGATGCTACTAATTTCAATGTTATCATCGTTAAATGTAATCTGTAAATCTACATCTTGTATGAAATATTGGGGTATATATTGTTTTGAATGATATTCTTCGACAAAACTTCTGTAGACTTGACTAGACTTTTATCCCATCCAGATTTATTAGACATTATTTATTGATACAGACAGGGTTGACTTCATTTTAAACTCGTTAACTATTTATGTCATCTCGATAGAAGCTGTTGAATCCAATACATTATTTATGATCTGTAAAGCATTCAACTTACTTTGTGTTCGCTCTGCTGAACACGAAGGAGCTCCCCTAATTACCTTTATAATCTGACAGGTCTAGTGTTTATGAGAGTAGTGCACACACACACACACACACGTATATATATACATATATATATATATATATATATATATATATATATATATATATATATATATATAGTTCTAATTATAATTTCATGATGTATTCTTTTATTTATTAGCTGCGTGGTTGCCCATGCAAAAGAAAGAAGAAAAAAAGGATATGCATTTCTCTCTCTCTCTCTCTTTATATATATATATATATATATATATATATATATATATATATATATATATTTATATATATATATATATATATATATATATATATATATATATATATATACATATATATATTGTACACTTTTTGCTTCATATTCGACTCTTAAAGATAGCTGTGTGACAGGCATAATATTTCCTCTGCTGTAAATCTGCGTATTCAAAGTCTGAGAAATCAACCAAACGTTAAACGCTAACAAGTGCATAAATCATATTTTGATTCGATAACGAGTTTCTTTGCCATACATTTTGTGTGGAAATCCCTAGGTTACAAAATATTGTCAGCCTTCATGCTATGTCTTTTTTTTCTATTTTCTTTTCGTTAATTTAGGCAGGCATGCACCAAGACTGCATGAATAATTAAATATTAAGAATCATTGTGGTCGGCGAAAATTTGAGCATTTTAGTATCAATCGTAGAGCTTCTGACTTTAATTTCAGACCAATAAATAAAGAGGTCTGGTATTAAATATTTGTTAAAAAAATGGGAATAATGATTATTGTGTATAAATATTGTATGCGTGCAAGGTAAACACATCATCCACTATGGGGTCAATATCCGGCTTCCATGATATCGTAGATGTACCGGTGTGCTGTAAAATACCCATTTAAATTTGTAACAGTTCCTCTAATAAACCTTTTCTTACATACTTTTTAAAATCCCTTTGACATGACATGATAACTCTATGAAAACACTTGCATACGGCTTGGTTATACACAGGACATTAACGTTTGAAATCGGACTCGAATTTAGAATGTTTAAGTCTTATAAAAATAGTGTAGGTCTCAATTTTAAGAAGTAAAAGTGTTAGCTTTGAATTGCGAAAAGAAAAATGAATGTTATAGTGGTAATTATGATAGCAACACCATTAAAAAAAACAACATAAAACCACTACCATCTCTGACAACAAGAACACGAACAGAAACAACAACATCAAGAACGTTATAATCACCATAACTTCAATAACAGGAATAATAATAATAGTAACAACAACAACAACAACACTGTTGTAGCAATGGCTCTTACCCTGAATATCTCCTTAGGAGCGATGTTGATATAGGTCATATTATGTCGAAATCCACGAGGCAAGAGAGCGACTGTAGCCAGTTTACAAGCTGTACCATGCAAGGTGAATATTTTCAGTGGGATGCTGATTCTTTTGCAGGGGCATGTACTCATTCCGGTTATATAATCACACTCGTAGACACTACACTCCTTCTCTCTTTGTGAATCTGTGTTTATCGATCCTAGAGTTCCGGCTGCACGCACCGTTTATGAACGTTGCAAAAGGTAGGGAAGCAATGAAAACAGTTCAAATGACGGAGATGCAAAACCTGCCTCTGTGTCTACCTACTGGCATGTCGAAAAAGATATTCACTTGCCGCATTCTTGCACAAGGGGTTTAGATTTTTAACACGATGAATTAAAACATCCTAATATAAAACATTACGTAACCTCACAGGAACATATTCTAGGAAAAATAGAGTTCATGCATCAAAAATAAAACTATAACAATCTAAACCTGTACTGTGCAAAAGATTTGCTTTGCTGGATCCAGACCCAAATGCATCCGCCAATTGTTCCTACACGAAAAAGATATTGTATCAGATTAAGTTATATCCGGAGGTAGGAGCTTGAGGCCCCATTGAAGATTTGGCGGATGTTGTGTCAATTCATATGGGTCTGTGTCAGCTGCAATCCTAGAAATCTCTACCAACTGTTGATCGTTACCTAGAACTTAAAAAATTGACCTGTCCTCTGGATCTGGGGCTGAAGAGGCTGTAATTGAACCTTTGGCATAGTCTGGGACAAACTTACTCTATCTTTCAGGTTTCGGATCCATCTCCAAAATTATCACTTAAGATAAAAAATACTACAGGCTTCCTGTCCTTTTAAAAAACCTGATTAGTAACTACATTCAAAACTATTTACATACAGGTAAATATACATGAGTGAAACTAAACAAAGTCCTGCAATCCATGTGGCAACTTGTTGATGTCGCAACTTGTCACTACCGGTTGCCGAGGCAAGTTTGAACTCTCATAGATGGAATCTCTCTTTCTCTCTCTCTCTCTCTGCTGTTGCAGCAGCAGGCTGTCGTCCAGACTGTCTTGACATACAGCAGATGATACTATCTGAAGTTGACGGGATAACTTATGTGGATTAATCTCATAACCTTAGAACGAGTCCAATGTAGATAGTCATATTTACCTTTGGACGTGAACTGAAATTAAAAGCAATTTATGTTTTGCAGTAGAACCGTGCTGTGCTCTGAAGATTTAGACCTTGGCTTCTCATATGCATGTCACTTTGTTTCTCTTTCATTTACCTTCAATTTCCTCTTCCCTGAATTGCTGTTTTGGAATCTAACCCTGAAACCACCACTTCCCTGGCTCTCAGAGTGGGCGGAGAAGTCGACTGTGGCTGATTTGAGAAACTTGGTACAGTCTGATCCAAATTTGGTCAGTCGCCTCCGGATTTAGCCATGTTATGATCAGGATTTGACATGCTGACCGCAGTTTGTGACGAGTCAAAATCTCCAACGCAAATATTTGAACCATAATCGGATTTGTTGTGTGAACCTGCTGAACCAGTCTTGCTACTCTCATTGTATCTACTTATCGATCTATCTGTATATGATTTTTATTATCATGTATCCGTATATGATTTGTATTACCATGTATCCGTATATGATTTGTATTACCATGTATCCGTATATGATTTGTATTACCATGTATCCGTATATGAGTTATATTACCATGTATCCGTATATGAGTTATATTACCATGTATCCGTATATGATTTATACTACCATGTATCCGTATATGATTTGTATTACCATGTATCCGTTTATGATTTTTATTACCTTGTATCCGTTTATGATTTTTATTACCATGTATCCGTATATGATTTGTATTACCATGTATCCGTATATGATTTGTATTACCATGTATCCGTATATGATTTATATTACCATGTATCCGTATATGAGTTATATTACCATGTATCCGTATATGATTTATATTACCATGTATCCGTATATGATTTGTATTACCATGTATCCGTATATGATTTATATTACCATGTATCCGTATATGAGTTATATTACCATGTATCCGTATATGATTTATATTACCATGTATCCGTATATGATTTGTATTACCATGTATCCGTATATGATTTGTATTACCATGTATCCGTTTATGATTTGTATTACCATGTATCCGTATATGAGTTATATTACCATGTATCCGTATATGAGTTATATTACCATGTATCCGTATATGAGTTATATTACCATGTATCCGTATATGATTTGTATTACCATGTATCCGTATATGATTTATATTACCATGTATCCGTATATGAGTTATATTACCATGTATCCGTATATGATTTATATTACCATGTATCCGTATATGATTTGTATTACCATGTATCCGTATATGATTTATATTACCATGTATCCGTATATGATTTGTATTACCATGTATCCGTTTATGATTTTTATTACCACAGAATGTTCCGTACGAATCTTTCTTACTATCGTAGGAACTCTGACTGTATTAGCCATACGAGTCTCGTCTTGAACCACAGAAACTTTAATTTCTATTGTAGGATCTTTGATTTGTATTGTGGGAGCTTCGATTTGATTGGTAGTCCCTTTCGTTGACTCCATACGATCCACAGGAGTTTCGACAAGCTGCATAAGAACCTATGTTAAGACTGGTTTTAATATAAATTTTTTACATCCATTTAAACCCTGATTCGATCACTCATATGAAGAACTCTGGTATGTTTGTATCATCTCTGAGGGTTGTTACCTGCGTACAAAATTTGTGTCTGGAAATCCATGACTATAGCAATCTTGATTTTGATGCACGAGGAAGGCATACTTGCTGATATATTTGCTGCATTGTTATATACAATATGATATTAATACAGCATGGTAATAATGAAAGAATACTAGTATGGCTACCACACCAATGAAGCAACTTGGCTTCAGTGAAGGAGATTTTTAATTATTACTGTGTTGAAATGCTAATGCACTATGTTCCATTTGATTTTTCTTTTGCTTTACGTGAATTTTTTTTTTTTTTTTTATAACTTTTTTCACTCTTCTTTTCCTCTCTCTTCTACTCATTTTCTTTGTTTTCCTGTCCCTTTTTTTTCAAAAAGTAGGGGAATTGGTAAAAATGTGTCAGAACGCTATTAATTAATGGTATTAAGCAGGAAGACCTTACATAAAATACATAGTACAATAAATGTTCAAATTTTTTTTTCGGGGGAGTGGTAAAATCTTAGAATGTAGCATAAAAGCCTCAAAGTCATAACTTCAATTTAAAAATGGAATGTATTGATCTCCGATATGAAAAACAACAACAACAACAACAACAGCAAAAATAAAAAACGAAAAACAGTTGAGAGCAATTCTTTTTTTAACCACGTGTACTTAATATCTAGCAAGCCCCAAAACAATATGGCTTCCTCCCTGACAGTCTTCTTAATGAAAAAGGTGCACAATATTGCATTATAATTCCGTATGGACTGTGAAGTTCAAAGATTTGCAGGCAATTTAACTTGTACCAACAATTCTGAAAAAAGTCACCTGCGATCAAAATTACTGTGGCCATGGATCCAGATACAAGTCACCAGAGATACAGATACATGTCGCCAGGAACCCAAGTAAAAGTCCCCAGCGATCCAGATAAGTGTTGCCAGAGTTCCAGATAAAAGTCCCCAGCGATCCAGACAACTGTCGCCAGGGATCCAGAAAAGTTTCACCAGCGATCCAGATAATTGTCGCCAGAGATCCAGATAAATGCTGCCAGAAAGCCATATATTTGTCGCCAGAGAGCCAGATAAATGTTGCTCGTAATACTTTTATCGCTAGCAACTGTAATTTTCTTTTGTCGGCGACGATAATGTCGTGGCAATGGCTTTTCCTGTGAACATCTCGGTCAGAGTGATATAATTGCACGTCCTTTTACATTGATGTCTACAAAGCAAGAGAGAAAACTGTGGCCTCTTTACAAGCTGTACAGCACAAGATGACTGGTTACAGTGGCATGCTGATTCTTATAAGGGGATACAGGGTCATGTACCCGTTCCAGATATAGAGTCACTGTTGTCAGCACCACAAAATTAATAATAATAATAATAATAATAATAATAATAATAATAATAATAATGGATTTTATTGTTATTATTATTATTATTATTATTATTATTATTATTATTATTATCTCAGAGAACACTGACAGAGTTTCTGACACAGCATTCCACTTAAGTAACATATTTAAATATCCGAGCGTCAATAAACAAAGGAATCCTAACGACAACGCAGTCGTTGTTCCGATTCAAAGATCCCATAAACAGAAAACGTACTACTTATGATGGCTCTAGACCGGATGATGCTTTAATCAAGTTAGTCACAGGTTAGTCCGATAAATCAGCCCCTCAAACCTGTGTTGATACTTATGGACGATTTTCCGATCTGATGTGACCTGTTTATTAAAATGTGCAATTTTGCTGCATACAAATCTGTCCGGCACACACCAGCGTGCAGTTTAGACACTTATCGGTATTTGGTAACAGCCGTATGTAGCCCCGAAATTCAAAATGGCCACAGGGCGTCGGGTTATGTTATTCCACGTGGATTTACAAGTCGTTAAACATGGATTTGATCCGGATATACTCTGTACATATCGCCAAAAGGACCATTCAACCGACAGTAGCTCAAGAGACGCGAGAAATACCGGTATGTGTCTAAAACGTACACCGAAGTGTTGTGGACAGATCTGTCTGCAAACAATTCCTCGATTTTATGAATAGGTGACATCAGACCTACATATCGTCCATCAGTATCAACACAGGCTTGGGGGAGGGAGGGCGGGGTTGCTTTTTCGGACTAGCCACAGGTGTACTCGAATTCTTTTGCTGATGCAACATATTAAGTTTTTATAACCTCATTCTTGTTTTCTGCCCTGTGCGCTTATTGAAGATGTGAAGAATGGAGAAAATGGATTTTAGATCAAACGTAGCTTTTTTCCATTCACCGTGTAAGTGAGTTACAGAGATAGAGAGAGAGAGAGAGAGAGGTGGGTGGGCGAGAGAGATTAATTGTCATCAAGGAAAACGACAATAATCCACAAGAAGATATTTTAAGGACATAATTGCTTTGCTTTAATTGCTAACTCTACTTCCTGCATTGAGATAAAAGAGAAAACTTACTTACAAATCAGTCCGTTTTATGTCGTAAGCGTAAATGCAATGGTTATTCATATGTAATAATGCATTTATAATAGCTAATTTCATCTGCTTGATGCTCAAGTAATGCTGAATTCATTCGAGCAACAGGGACACTTATCAGAAATGACTTTTGTTTTAAAAAGTTTTGCTTAATTTTTTTCCCTATTTGATAATATTACTTCACTGTTACAATATCAAGCTTTTGCATCCTCGTAAGAGAATACCACTATGTACTCGCTTATAAGTCGAGTCCAATTGCAAACTTTACAGACCCAGATCTGCTGTCGCATAATGCGCAGACAGATCTGGGTCTGTGCGGTTTGTTAACAGTAATCAGTAGAACAAACAACATAGACCCTGATCTGCAGGCGCAGTAAGCGACGTCAGATCAGGGTCTTTGCTGTTTGCAGTTGAATTCGTATTATAAGCGAGTACAGACGGTACCGTATTTACGGTACAAGTTGATAACTAAGTACACATGTCAGTCCGATTGCTCTCCTTTGTGTACTGTGTAACAGATTTTTGGTTTTGGAATATTGGCCTAGTTAGAAGTTTACAAGGAAAACCAATTATGCATCGGAGTCCGTGGCAAGGGATTTGAATGGAAAATCATTGCAGATTATAAATTAAAAGATGGAAAGCTGAATTACAGAGAATAGTGAATACCTAAACCTGGCAATATAAATATGACATAAGAGGTTGTTGTTGTCTTGCCGTTCTCTCAGTGTTTTAAGTTCTTTAACTTTTTTTTTAAATGTACTATTACTAGATGTTTTAAAGAATCAAACAAATCTGGTAAATATTTTTTTTAAAATCTCAGTCTTCAAATACATTTGGGTTTTTCAGTAACTTAGGAGAGTGAAACATATAAAACATACGACGGTTAAATTAACATTTCTGATTTCTTTACATAATGTTTATCCTGTAAAGCCACCAGCTGTCTAGAACCCATCGTTAGCTTAAATCATTCTGATTTAATGTTCAGTCCTTTGCGATAGTCTCACGTTCTGAGTCAAATTTTCGGTAATATTGTTACAATCAATGAGCACGCTCCTATTTAGTAAATTTGTGTAATAATAGTAAAGATTAAGATGATTGCTATATCAATATGATGAAGACTTTAGCCAAGTACTATTGCTAATAAATTGATAAAATTTTTGTTGTTGCATCTGAGGAAAACTATGAACATTATAATTACATTATGACTGAATTAATCGGTTGTAAGACACCAGGGGTATAATAGCACATGACAACCGAGAGAAACATACAATTTCGAACACCTGCCTTAATATCGTTTGAAATCAATGTTTCCCCTATTTCCAAGAACTTCAAGACAACGGTCATTGTGAATTTAAGAGTTTCTAAACGCACTAATACCACAACTTATTCTTCTAATCAAACTAGCCGCCACATATTTACGAGATTATAATTTCGCACTTGCATGATTTTCTTGCTTCAACTTCGTTTGACTTATCAGTGAGCTGTTCTAGGCTGTAAATCGGTATTTCATGCCACGTACTACAAAACATTTCACACGTGTCTAGTAGAAAGAACATATATTATTCCTCGCACAAATTTGTAAACACTTATACGTGAAAATATTCCCATAATTTTTATATTAAGAATTTGGGAGGGACCATTGTATAAAGTCCCATGAATACGGTTCAGCACGAATGACACCTGTACCTAATAATTGGCTAATTACTCCGTTTGAGACAAATTCTTTCCAACACCGATTCCTCATAATCAAACAAACAATCACCGAAATTTAACAAAGCTATAAACGAAGACGTAAATACAAACTTATAGCACACACCCTATGCTTATTACACTGTCGATTTGTAAATGGAATATATTATTGATGTTCGTAATATAGACTGCTCTTCGTCTACATAAAGCACCCTTCGGCTTAAACATTTTGTGCAATGTTTTACTTCAAATTGCTTTTGCTTCCTTTAACTTGTTTGTTTGAAGCCTGATGAACGTGCTATTTTATGGGCATTTGAAATATTGGACAAACATCTGTTTCTGTATACCTAATAATTTAAGTGAGCGACTTTAAAAGTACAACATTACATCAAATTTATTTTAGGTGGACCACAAATAGTTGCAAAGAATCCCGTGAAAAGGTACCCAAGCATTAATTAATCCAATTATGACAGACTTATGAAATATTTAATTTTCAATTTGATTGTAAGTCTTATCAATTTACCTACTGATTCTTTGATCTTAAAACTGATTTATTTATACAAGTTTATTTACGACGATCTCAATACGCTATAAAAATTTCCTACCAAGCGTCATGAAGTGTCCGATAACTATGCAATATACTTTATTCTAAATGAAGGAATCACTTAAACAGAGATAAACTTCAAGCAATATTAAAGCCATATTCTCAATTTATTTTTGTAGAAATTATATCCATTTAGCACTGCATCAAATCTGCACCTTTGATTGATTTTGGCTGATCATCTTACTTTCTCTATCACACCACTACTAATGTCAGAATACCTCAAGGTAGAAGTCCTCATTCTAGTCGTGCCTATGCACTTTAAATGGAATTATACAAATATTTTGTTTTACTATTATTGTCCCTTTCATGTTTACAAAGGACTCGATAGTTGTTTATAGCAAGAATGAACATTTGACATTTTTCATAGCCTCTGAAGACATCGAACCTTATCAAATCCTGACAATCTACTCCTTCGTCACAGATGCAGCAACTGAAAGAAGACACAAATAGAGGACAAATAGTAAGTAAAAATGTAAAGTTTAACCTGTCCTTAAGAACATCTCTTATAAAAGGATGCCTGACCCTCAAACAGACTTTCACAAAGTCCCATTAAAGTATGTGTATGATTTTCCTCAATAGAATGTTCATCTGATTGTTCATGGACAGCCAGCATATGTTTCTGTCTCAAGAACCTACTCTCCAATCATGCAAAGAGCATCCTACTTTGTTACAAATGATGGAGAAGACCATATCAAACTTATATTTCATTTTTAAAAGCAGATGAGTCCTAAATGAATACATTTAGCGTTCACAGAAGACATTGTATTTATAAAACAAGTTTAGGGGAGCCATGTGTCTCTCCTGCGTCTGTATACTTGTGACAATAACCATAGTTTCTAACTTTGAAAACACTTGAACTCTAAACTTTAACATTGTTGACGACGATGACGTTGCCTGTAATGTTACTATATATCATCATGCTTACGCAGGTGAGACATCAATCACACAAAGAAAAATCCTTCTTGTAAGAGATTTCTTTCTTTTTCTTTTGTTCCCATTTTTAGTCAGAAGATTAGTAATGAACTATAGCTCAGTACAAGTGTCAATACAACAGTGCATTTTAATCAAAAAGTCTATCAATTATTGCTTACAAAATATGTATATGTTTGAGTAAGGCTAGATTCCTGGCGAATTTATATCTATAAAGAACACCTGACTCACGGACAAAATAGTTCTTCAGTTTGACTGCCTTTACATACCAGTTTCAATGTTATTGCGAGTGGAATAAAAATACATCTCAAGAGTTATGATGGATAGTTCATAGAACTGTATATTACATATTAGAAATATACTTAATATCACGATTTTTACCTTTCGTTTTCATTCTATTTTTACAAGTCAGTAGCTTTTGTTCTTCTGGATGTATTTGTTGCTGACATATTGTGTAATGCAAGCAGATACATGGGGTTTTTCAGAAGGAGTTTTAACCATGTTTCAGCATGCTCACTTAATGTTTATTGCACTTTATCCAAAAAAAGACATCCTTGATTAAGCCTTGATACAGTAAAGTAGCAAACAATTCATACCCAATTTAAAACTGCGATTTTATCACATTTTGTTTAATAAATATGTCTGTGTCTGATCTTTGGATGGTCATGTTGATGTAACTACATGCGATCTAATCTATGACGAATTTTAGTTCCAAACCACTACAATTTTAAACTCCGATACACTTGTATGAAAAAATTAAACTTATTAAAAAAAATCGGATTAGTTTTATGAAACAGATTTTTTTTCAGGTAAGAAAAGTCAGCAGCTGAACAGGGGCTTGATGTGTCAGGGCTCCAATACAGTGAAGTGGACAATCAGTCAAGCACTCACGTATAGAGCCAGTAACGGGCATACTGTTATTGATGGGAAAGAACTATAATGCCTGCATTTAAAGTCACTGTTACAGCCTTACACAACATTGACTAATCTATAAGACCAATAATTTAAAATCACATGTATGAAACTCAAGACTTTACATACAAAATATTGGAGTTTATAACTTAGCAGGAAAATGCAAAGTTCATAATAAACTAGAGTGTTTGTAAAACACATATCCACCCCAATCCCGCATTAACTCACATCACACTAAAATCTGTGCTCCTAGGGTCAAGTTACAAGTGTCAAGAATAGACCCAGAGGCCCGGTTTGGTTATATCTCTGAGTTCATATTTTCATGCTCATTAAGTTTATATATGACTATAGGGTATGGGATAGGTTCCTGGGGGATTTAGGACTGGACTTCAGTAGCTGAATCAACGTAACATATTAACATGAGTCGCTCGAAGGGAGGAACGCTCTGCTGGGTAAAAAGAATTCCATGAATTCAAGATAAGGCCATTTCTTCCTTTTAACTGCTCTGTGTTGAAACCATCTCTAATATTCTTCAGCGATAACAAATATTTTCAAATTAGCTGATTTGGGGACATACTGAATGTCAGATTGCCACCACTTTCATTTAGGATGAAGTAGACATCATCAGGAGTCTTTTCGTGAAAACCCCATGTCAAAACGACTTTCATTTAACGGAAGTAGCGTTAGCGAGATTTTCGAGGTGTCTTCTGGTGAAAATCTCATGCTGATATGACTTTCCGCTTTGGTCGAGGAACAGCAAGATTTTTAAAATAGCTGACCTGGCTTAAATAACTTAATTGACAGTTGACCATTTCACAAAGTAGGCTTATACAGTAGTGTAAGGATACATCCAACGTAAACTATCTCCTGCTAAATTTCATTCTATAGTTGAAGGCATAATTAATGTTAACAATCTCATGCTCATAACTGAAGTCATTCAAGATCTTGATGATAACAGATAATAAATATGACTTAATGAGTGGAAACAAGTCCAGTCAATTAGATGCAAGATCACCTCGTTAGTATGCATAAATCTCGCTCATTATTGAAACAGTCCAAGATTGCAATGATATAAGCTAATATTTCAAGTTAGATCAAAATCAGATCAGAAATATACTTTTCAGAGGGGTAGCAAACTCAGCCAATTAGATGCAAGATCAACTCATTAATATTCGTGCATCTCACTCATTATCGAACTTGTAACAGCTATTAATGCTATCAATATATATTCCAAGTTTAATCAAAATTGAATCAGAAATCTGGCCTCCAGAGTGGTAACACAATCAGCCAATCAGATGCAAGATTATCTCATTAATATATATGGATCTCACTCATTATCAAACCCATACAAGATCTTGACGATATACAAATATATTCCTAGTTTGTTAACAATCGATTAAGAACTATGGTCTCCAGAGTTGTAATATGGTTAGTCAGTAAGGTGAGAGCTGAAGTGGTAACTCCTGTTTCGTCTGCTTCCTTACCTCCTCAATTCGGCGTCCGAACACAAGCGGAAACCGAAAAGGAGAGAGTGCAGGGTATCGGTATGGTCGGGTGCAAAATAAGATGATCGCAATAAAGAGCCTCTTTTTATTAGATCAAGGCTGCAAGAAGTCGTTCGTTGGTTTACCATAGTGTAGTGAGCCACCCTGTTAACTACATTGGCAATACGGCATACCGATATCCAGTCGCTCTCTGCCTTCTCAGCTGGGCGAAAGATTGCAAGAGACGCTAATTAAAGTAGAGATGAAGTCTACACGCTGGTCCTGAAAAACTTGTGGCGTGAAACACTCGTCTGTCCACCTTATAACAGAGGGGATCAGACATGTTAACGGGATTAATGTCTTTATCTAGACTAGGCACATCCGAATGGTAAACATCGGTATGTGACTTATACCGGTTGCACGAGAAAGTTGCCGGCAACTGACTCCTAGAGACGCCAGGTAATTTGGGCAGTCTTTGCTGATTGCAGTAAATTCGTGAGCGACGGGTGTTCTTCAACTTCATTAACGTCCAGTCCACCGAGGCCTTGATCTCATACGTGGTACTGACTCCGGGAAGAGGAAGGCATTCAGACGGAGGCAAACTTTTGCAGATCTCTACGAGTACCGCCTTAAAATTGATCTCCGCCCTTTCCATGGTCGGATCAGAATGTTCAGGTAAGTCCGTGTCGTGGGGATGTTAGTCCGGGACGGTCGGTCGGGCTGGGCCTGACGGCTGGACGTGCAGCACCAATTGTGATGCCGGTGAGTGCATATGGTCGGTCCTCTTGTACGGCTGGACAATGTGGTCTGCTAGACGTAGCCTGCTGTAGCTCTTGGAACTGTCAAGCAACGTGCGGATTGCCAGCTCAAAAAGATCGAGTCACGCCCACTAAAACCGGACACTGATTGGCCTGACGGCTGGACCGGTTGGTCGGCAGCCCGAACGGCGTACTTAGCATAATGTATGATTTGCGGGCCCAGTCGACCGGCAAAGTCGGAATGTAATGCACTTAGTCCATGTAAGGGTGGTGGTGAGGAATTATCCTCAGTGGGTAGCCAAATTGGGTTACAAACGGTCCCAGTTTCCTCTAAATCGCTCGTCGACAACATTAAAAACGGAGCTTGTTGTATTATGCGTATCATTCGCGATTCCAAAAAGGCCAGTGTGGGATTGTTTGCTGTAGCTTTGAGGGAATCAGAGCAATCATCGCTTTAGGTGCCATTATGGGTACCTTCGTCGGGGATGGGGACAGCATTTCAACGTCCCCATAAAACTCGTCAAAGCTTCCGAATCCGGGTGGATACTTTGCACTTCGTGTTCGGACGATTTCGAACGTGTCCTTATCTCTCAGCCCTTCATCTGCCATTTTGAGACGTAGGACCATATGTCTTCTGTCAACAAAGAAGACACGCTAACGAAAGTAGTAATAGTGGACGATGTGGGCACAACATGACGCTTGGGGCACAAGGGGAACTTAACATTTGTTTATAGGTTTAACATTATGGAACTAGATGGGCACAAGGGCAAATGTTAATGTTAAACATATTCATGACGGAATTGTATGGACACAAGGGGAATTTAACATTAGTCCATATGTTTAAAATGATGGGACTGTATGAGCACAAGAATAAATGGTAATGTTAAAAATGTCCATAGATGTAACATTGTGGATCTGTATGAGTTCAAGAGAAATATAATGTCAAAAATACTGACACCGTACTGACCAACACCCATACGTACTGAACAACACCTGCACATACTAAAGAACACACCATCTGACTGACTATTACCCGCCTCTACTGACCAATACCTACACCTACCAGCACACGGTGTGAAGGGAATATAAAATTGAAAATAGAGTAACACCTAGAGTAGACAAAATGACATCTCACACTCACACCTACGTATATACGACCCCAAAGTGGAGTGAAAGGAGAGAAAAGGGTAGGAGTGCTCATACATACACAAACGTACTATAACCCCTTAAAAAGATAGCAATGTTCGCACACACACACACAAACATACTGACATACTATCACAAACAAGACCGATGGGTGGAGAGGGGTTTAAGTCTTAGTTGTTAAAGATATAAGACAGATACATACAGACAGAAAAAAACAACAGATTTTGGTCAATGATTGAGCAGTATCTCTGTTTCTGAGATCTGGCTGGCCCTGAAAAGGCCGTTTGTTTTAGCCATGAGAATGCCACACTTGTCTTAGTATCTACACCTCCCGGGCAGGGTTCCACCAACAGCGTATCTTTGTCTCCATCCATCTTCACCCCAAGGATTGATGGAAACCGAGAGTCTAAAATCACGTGAATCTGCCTCCAACTCCAAGTTCTCGACTTGTGAGACCTGAGGCGATTAAGGCTCCTGTTGCTACTGCTCCAGCTCCAGTTCCCAGTTTTCTTGCTCTTCTGCCCTTTGGTGCAGCCTTTACTGACCCCATTCCCACTGTTGTGATCGTCGCGCTTTTCTTCCTTCAGCCTTTTTTCTTCAGGCCATGTTCTTTTAATCTTGTCCACTTCCTTGTTTACTACATCTCTGATCAGATACTTTGTTATCCTAAAAGTGACCATTTCTCTCTTGTAGTATCTTTTGTTCGGGTAGAACTATTCTATCCGACCCAGGAGGCGTTCCTCTCTTTCTAAGAGTGCCAATGGATCACTCAATTTTCCAAGTTGGCTGGCTCATTCTTGTAGTTGTTTCGACGTGTTCGGCGAGTCCTCCATGTACGTAGAGTTAATAGGCGCAAATCACCCTATTTAATTAGTCGCCAATGGGTTACCGAGCTGCAACCCATTGGCGCATTAATGTGTGCAAGGCACACTATTTAATTCACATCACTCCATTGCTGTATGGTTTCCCCACTATGTGAGGTTCATTGAAGGCGCGATATAGGAGAGTGTATAAAATTACTTCAACCTGTACATAGGATTAGTGCCGCAATGTTTACAGGTTTGAGAGCAATGCACGCAAAGCATGCTTCCAATTGGTGTATCTGGAGCGAGGCGGACGGATTGGGCTCGGCAAGGGAGACACGAAGCGGAACCGGAGTATTGAAACGCCAAGATTGTACATGGTCAAATTGTGCCCAGTTAACAAAGTCGGGCTGTCCCTAATACCAATTAAGTGTTAGCCACTTATTTAATTATGGCAATACATTCAAGTTTCAAATTTATTTATTAATCGCGATTCATTCAGGTTAAAATTTTGCGTATATAGTGTACGTATTGTTTTTTTCGAAAACAGTACCAATCGTTGAGTAGAAATTACTCATATCATTTTAGTGTCACGCACAATTCTAACTTCAAGTTATTATTTTTAGACGGTGGTTCGAAATTGATCAAATTTATATTTAAAAAAAAGTATAGCCAAAAGGGGTTTTCGAAATTGCAAAAAGAAAACCCTATTCAGTCAGGCAATTTGATTAGCAGCATGTGGTCCCTGGTGGTACTGCATCAATGTACTCCTCCAGGTTCATCTCCAGTTCGTCTGTGTAGAGCAACTGGCAGCCATCTTGATATGGCCTGCATGGTTTCTTCCCTGGGGGGTCGGGGTGGGGGCGGGGTTGGCTCGGGAAATCCCAATAAACCTCGCCTTCCTCTTCCATGGGTCGATTCCCAGCGTAGTTATATCTTGCTCTGCTCTGCCGCAGTGCCCTCATGGTAGCTTGCTCTGCTTTGCATGCTGCTCAGTGTAGTTAGCATTCTGGCGGGGGAGTAGGTCGACAGTAAATTACATTGGTCCGTATAGCAGCCTGGCCCCATACTTCCATATTTGTAGTTGAGTGTTCCATAGTTGCTGACCAACACTGCCTCCTCACCTCTTCGTCCACTGCGGCTCTGCTCTTGTTCCAACTGCTCTGCTCCACTGCTGCTTGCTGACTGAATGTACCCGGAATGGTGTAATACTCCTTACTTACTTAATATGAATTAACGACGTGTTCGGCGAGTCCGCCATGTACGTCGAGTTAATCGGCGCAAAGCGCCTTATTTAATTAGTTGCCAATGGGTTACCGAGCGGCAACTCATTGGCGCTTTAATGTGTGCATGGAACACTATTTAATTCACACCCCTCCATCGCTGCATGGTTTCCCCACTATGGGGGTTCACTGAAGGCGCGATATAGGAGAGTGTGTAAAATTACTTCGACCTGTACATAGGATTGGAACCGCAATGTTTACAGGTTTAAATGCAATGCGAAAGAAAACAGATAGCCACAATGATCACTAAACTACATTTCTATTTTTGTGTCGTTCCTCGATAAATTACGTTTAAAACAAGTCAGTAAATGTTTTGATGGGAATACAAGACTGCATTGACGAAGAAATACAAACAATATTGTCCAAACACCATAGAATTCGACCCTTGTAATCTCACTTTATTGAATTGAGTGGATGCAGCATTTCTACTCATAAAGATTATGATATCCTCCTCGCGAGGAGATAATCCACAGGAATACAAATATTCCACACTATGGTCGCTGGGAAAGTAGACGGCTGCCCAATGGGTTTCTGAGTGATGACTGTCGTCCGTGTTGATGACATAAGCTCGAACGTCTTTAGGTTTTCGATCAGGAAGTCATATTTAGCATTCACGATTGGAGATGTTTGGCGTTTTTTCGTTTTTAATCTTCATATATATTTTACAACTGATCAGCATGGATTTTACAAAACAGAGGTTTTTACGCCGTTGCAGTTTGTGTCAATTTGGGTTAACCAATGTTAAGCACTTTTTGAAAAGAGTCATTTAATGATTCATTTTACAAAAAGAAATAGTAGCAGTGGCCATAATGGATGGCAGATAGGCATAATTTGTAGAAATTTGATATGGCTTCATGGTGCTTTTCTACATTTGGCAAAATTCTGCAAAGTGGTTTTCAGAAAAGTCATTTAAATGTTTTTCTACCTTTAGTAACAGTGGTCATATTTGATATCGGATTTGCTTCCTCGGGATGCAATTACAAATGCCAGAATGCTTTGTTAATTTAAGCTGAGGAGATTTAGAAAAAAACGTATTAAAGCTTTAAAAAAATTTAACAAGAAGGCAAAGGCTTGCATTGTAAGCCTACAAATAAAGCATTGCTTTCAAACATGTGACCTTGACCGCAAAGTCAAAAGGTTAAGTGAGCATGATGCAGCATGAATTGTCATAGCTTCATTATGACTCATGTCAAGTATGAAAAAATTTCATCAATGGGTTTCGGAAATATAAGAAAATTAATAAGCATAAAATCAAAGAAACAAAACTTAATGCAAATTGTATGTGGCTGGCTTTAACCCCAAGATCAAAGGGACAAGGGAGCGTGTCTCATAATGAATTTTAAAATTTGATATCATCATAATGATTAGAAAATCCATCATGGGGTTTAGGAAATATACACAAATGAAGAAAAAAAAAGCTGCAACAAAAACGTGAATGCAAACTTGTGACAGTGACCTTGATCCCAAGAACAAATGGGTGACCAAACTTGTGATATAATGAATTGTCTTTGCTTCATGACGATTTATGCCAAGCATAATGAGAATCTATCAAGCGGTTTAGGATATATATATATATATATATATATATATATATATATATATATATATATATATATATATATATATATATATTTACTCTCAAGCAGTGTTATATATATGTTTGAACGAAAACCTTCACAAAATGTTGAAGACACTTCTGCTACTTCCGTTGGAAAAGTGACTGCTATGTCTCACATTTCCACCAGCGTGGGCCTGAGAGAAAATAATGGCCATATTTGATAGTTGATTTACACAAACTTGAAAGGCCTTCTGTTAGAATTGTCGAAATTCTGTTTGAGCAAGAAGTCTTTCAAAGGTTTTTGCATTTTTAGTAATAGCCACAACATGATAGAGAATCTGCATCATTTGCAACTACTTAAAATGCCTTTATACCAGGATATTATTGTCAATATTTGTAATTAGTTATTTTGGAGAGGTCATTTTCATTTTTATGATGAAATGGCATTGCTTGTAAAATTTGAAAGCCCTTTATAACAGAATGCTTACTGTCAAATTTGGTCTAATTCTTTTAGCCGTTTCTGAGACGTTATTTGAAGATTGTCCTATTTTTTGTTACAGAGACTTTATTTTATGGCAGAACCCACACCAAATTTTGCTAACCTTTTGCACATAAGATTCTCACGCGAGATCTAACTCATGTTAGTCTCATGTGCATTTTAACATGCAAATTAGGTAGAACTCACATGAGCAATAGAATCTAACAAAATCTGAAAATCACATGAGCAAGATTTTGCTCACGTGAGCAAGCATTTCCTCGCATGAGCAAGTCTGCTCATGTGAAAATCACATGAGCAGGAATGGTTAATGTAAGCAAGAGCTTGTTCACGTGAGCAATAGGAAAAAAAATGACTAGGATTTGATTTGTATTTGATAAATATTTCTGACAAGAATGAAAAAGAACCAAGTTCCTATAATAAAACTTATTTAGCAGCAATAAAGAGATTTTCAAAGGGATATTAAAATCTAGAAAATGAGCATATTCAAGTTCAATTATGCATGTTGTTGTTAGGTTTCTCACATGAGAAAAAAGACAATCCATATATAAATATGTGATAATAATGATTTTCAATTATTGTAATTATTATATCACATGCATTCTGTAACAATAAATGATCGCAGCACAAATGGGCAAGTGTAAAACACTTGTTCACTCATCAAGCAAATTAATGTGATTATTGTGAAAGCAATGGTCTTCACGCACATGAAACCAGCTAGATGCACTACATCCAAGCACTGATTTCATTACTGATGATAACAAAAGGTATAGGATCTCAGGCTAGCATTGACCAATCAGAAAAGGTTGCTTTTATTGACTCAATGAATAATCCAAAATTATACCAAACAATGTTTTAATATTTATATTGTTGTTGATAAACATTCAGTGCATTATGCACTGACAATTGTAAACATGTAGAAGTATTTGCAAGGTGTGCAGCTGCCACCAAAATGGCAAAAATTAGATGACAAGGGAGCGTAATCATATATATGATGAACATAAGAGACTAAGAAAGTACCAGAAATGCTGGGAAAATGGACACTAATGGCTAAAGTGTGACACAGGAGAGACTGTGTTGTTGGTGAAATACAGTTATTGTTTTGAGTTGATGTTAATGAATAATAAATGTTGAATTAGAAACTGAACTGGCTTCTGTTTGATTTTAGCAAGATCAGTGAAATTTAGACAGGATCAATGAAAATATTATTTTGGTGATTTTTGTGAAAAAAATCCTAATTTTGAGCCATGTATCTTGTTTTACATATGCAAACTTTCTAGAACTCATTACACATACTCCTGCGTGTTTGCTGTTAATCATACAATTTCAGTGGGGACCCCTAAAATCTGAATAAATCAAAGGAAACGACGTGGGAAGGAATAAATACAAATTCATAATTGTTTGAAACAATATTTATCATAATTGCTTAAAACTGTATTTATCAAAGTTAAACATTATTGTGTACACTTGTGCAATGTATCAGTAGTTTCCATCATAACTTTTAAAAGTTTGTTAAAATGAAACCTCTCAATAGAGTACCATGATGTACTGATATTCTGTTCAATTTCTTTTGTAAAACACTCTGTACACAAAATATATTTCATTAGCTGTTACGTTGTCTTTTTTAAATTAAGCATACTGCGTTCCTTGCAAAATTGTTGCACGCGGAGCAAATTAAGGCGACAGTGGATGTATGATCTTGATCATATCCAATGTATTATTAAAGAAAGATTCCAGAAAATTCAGCCTGATACACAGAAAGGCAAGCTCTTCAGTCTAAGGAATTTCTCACAGCCGCTTTCTCGAATATGTGGTACACAGAAAGGCAAGCTCTTCAGTCAAAATAATCTCTCATGGCCGCTTTCTTGAATATGTGGGAAATCTTCACTTTTTTACGTAGGGTTTAGAGTTTTTACTTCACTTCCATATAGAAATCCATTTTGGGGAGGGGGGATGTTGTCAGGTGGTTAAAGGTTCCCCCTCCCCATCTGTTAAAATCGTACACTATTAGGTGAAAAACAAGAATGTTAGCCATTTGAATTAAACTAAACCACCTCTTCTAAACAAATCCTCTCAGAATAAAATCCTAAATCCTTCTCTGCTTCTTGTATAATTCAAGTATCATCCACTGAAATAGATTACATGCAGCAACATGTACTATGTAACCTGGACAACAAATGTGACTATTTACCTATTTGGCAAAGGCATTGTTTTGTTTTTTTTAATTCAACATTCGAAAATCACTTCATAAGTCTTAAAAACATCTGTAAGTGTTATTCATGATCATCCAGTTTGAAAGCTGCAACATCATATCTGTCAAACGTTTGGTACTTTACATCTTTAAATAAAAAACAAAAAAAAGCAAGATGAAATTACTCACTTTACACCTTAAAACCTTTGAAATAGATCCACTGCTGTATTCTTTGAAAAATTAAAAGTTTAAAAATTAGAAGCATACCTACATGTATATGACTTCTGAACTTGCCTCAGTTACAGTTCAAACTTCACTGCATGAAGACAATTGTAGAATTTTATATGCTAGAAGAAAAACAGTCCCTAACAAAAACAGAAATTAGATTAACAAGCTTGCATGTAATTTATCGTCAACCGTTCTAACTTCGTGTTTATCCTTGATTCGTGCGCCATGTTTCTCGTGACCTCACACGCTTGTTTTGAGATCCTGACGTAATCAACTGGGTCACTAGCATTTGTTGACAGTGACAGTAAGTGCTGATTAAGACATATTTGAATACCTAATACAAATCAAATAGAAAAAATACAATGAAAATGGCAAATTTTACTCATACTATGCACTTTGTGGCCCTGGAGTGAGTGTTAGCCATTCAAGCCAGGGCTACTGTTCACTTGTTGGTTTTCTTTACCTTTTGATTAGCAGGAAACTGAAAACAGATTTTTTAGATGGCAAAGGCAATGTAAAAATCGAGTCATTATAACATGCACTTTTTATATCATGTTAAAAAAAAAAAATTCCAATGAAAAACTATATAGTATGCAATTTTTCATTGTAATATTTTAATATAAGACCAAAAAAAAAATGTGTGTTTCCTATTGCACTGGTTTTAAAATTAGGGTAGGCAGGTACTTTTTTTTTTTTTTAAAACATTATATATAAATCAAATAATATTTAAAGTGCCTCAAAGTACCATAAAGTGCTTCAAAGTACCAGGCATAACTGGCTCAATTAGATGCAAAAATCAATTTCGGCAATGTGATTTTATTTATAATAATTGTTTTTTTCTTTAAACATTATATATAAATAAAATAATATTTATAGCCCTTCAAAGTACTGGGCTAAACTGGCTCAATTAGATGCACAAATCAATTTTAGCAATGTATTTTTTTTATAATATTTTTTTTTTTTTTTAAAAAAGCGTTTTATATAAAGCAAATAAAATTTCAAGGGCTTCAAAGTACTGGTCAAAACCGACTCAGTTAGATGCACAAATCAATTTTGGCAATGTGATTTTTTTTTTTAATAATAAAAAAAAATTGGAGGGGGGAGTGCTAGGGTCAGCAACATGAAACAGGGACGGTCGACCGACCGGAAACATATTTTGTTTTAATTTTTGGCCTAAGGGAACAAAATCTTTGTTATGAAAAAGCATAAACAAAAAATCTTTTAAAACTTTACAGTACCTTAAAATATGATAATTTTATCAGACAGCTTGAAAAAAAAATGCATATTTTTTTCTTTCATATTTTTGCCATCATTATTTATAAGTATTTTATTGCAGTCGATATGCGTTTGAAAGAAATTATTTGTATTGCATATGCAAATATGAATAATACAGGGACATCATACACGATATATTTCTAGAGTAAACTTTGACCTAATTGTCACATTCCAATCTTACGTCACGTGGCCTTTATTTCAGGGGCACGAACCACAGAGAACTTCCGGAAATAGACACATTTAGACACGCTCGGAAAACGGCAGCTCGCAAATAATTTGGAGAGTTTATGAATAAATTAAGCAGATATAGTTGAACACTTTCTTTAGCGATTTCAATAGTTTCTAAGAATATTATAATATAAACGTTAAAATTAACGTTGAGGACACGAACCATGGTAGATCAAGGATACTAATTTCGTCACACTATTCTCGATAACTGACAATATTAATGCATCGTGAACTGCAGTTTGGCAGGCGCAGCAGTAAATAATAATGATCTGAAAAATTATCGTCCCAATGATTGTTAGGAGCAAGATTACAAGGTCATCTTATTTGACGTATTAAATCGTGGGGGCAAAGCTGAGAAAGCTGCAGCCAAACTGCTCTACCCGTAAATAGGCAAAATGCAATACGGTCTTGATTTTACTCACCAACATGACAATGCATGATTTTCAATTATCTCCTGGTTTCTATGATCAGTTGCTGCACATATATTGGTATTGCTTGCAATGAAATTTTAAAATGGCGCTTGTTTGAAAGCGAGGCTACCATGGCAGTTGTGTGTTGAAGTATCTTCAAAACATTATGTGTATATTATGCTATCAGTAAACCAGTCCTCAGACTGCAAACAAGGGAAATAACCGGCGTTATTTTCTAGATACCGATTTCAGTCGCAGAAAACCACATTTAATCTTGTGTGATTTTATTTTATTATTTGATTTGGTTTTTAAAAGCAAAATTCTTGAAGCATAATTCTTTATAGAATGCTGGAAGAATGGGATGGGTCTCTAGCTCACATGAGAAAAACGAACTTAGATCAAATCTAAAATGTGTCTGATCAGAATCGAAGTCCAAATTTCTCACGTGAGAAATTAGAACTCTGCCTTATTTTCAAACATAGTCAGATGTAAGGGGAACGAATATTTTCTAAGTCATACATTCTCATGTGAACGTTCAAATTCTCACGTAAGCAAAATCTGCACATGAGAAAATTTGGTTAGTTTTTCAATGGCTCACAAGATCTAACAAACTGCACACATGAGCATGCAAAATCTACCCAATTTGCATACGTTTCTAACACGGTTCTCACGTGAAGCTTATGAGCAGCTCATGTGAATTGGTGAGATTTTTCTGTACGGGAAGTGTCATTTGTAAAAACATTCATACCAATATGCTTTCTATCAAATTTGGTCAAATTCTGTTGAGTTGTTAATAAGAAGATCACTCCTCAAGCTGTTTGAAGGTCTGAAGTTTGAAGTCGGTGGTCATATCATTTATACGTGCTACTGCAGAATCCAGTACATTTACCTAACAAACTATTGGTATATGTTCAGTATGTACTAGATCTGCATCAGTTTGGAACCATACTCAAGCAGTGTTATAACCATACTCAAGCAGTGTTGGAGCCATACTTAAGCAGTCTTGGAACCATACTCAAGCAGTGTTGGAACCATACTCAATGAGTGTTGTAGCTAGATTGAGAGGTCTGGAAAAAATAGCCAGTAACTTGTTCCTTTACAATTACTGTATTTAGATATGAGGGTTGGCAATTTTGCGGGACTTGGGCAGTATACGGTAGGTAAAAGTGACCTGGACTTGCCCAAGTTGCAGCACTGCAGACTGGACATCAGCTGGCAATCCTTAATCTCAAATTGCTCCAAAGGTATAGTGCGGATCAAAAGAATGATGGAAAGCTTAAAAATATTGAAATACACAAGTTGTTTTGTATAATATCTATGCAAAAACATATAGAAAATAAAATAATTAAACGGCTTAAAACGATTGGGTTGGTAAATGATAAAGAAAAGTAGCCTATTATCTCCCTTATTTCTGGGATAACCAAATCCACATTTGAGGTTCCATTTTAAAATCTTATACAAAATACAACTACCAATATGTTTTTAGCCAAGACAGATTTAATCAATAAATAAAAATTAAATGTAGTTTCTGTGGTGAGTCTCCTGAAAACTTTGTTCACATTTTATGGATATGTAAATTTAACACAAACATTTTGGATTGACGTTCTATTAAATAATACTGTAAATGCAGAGATATAAACACCATTAGTCTTTCAGAAGAAGAACGTGCTTTTTGGTGTAAATAAGAAAATACAAGCAGATGATTCTCACACTGATACTTGCGAAGGAGAGTTGTTGACGAACAAAATTTCCCGAGCGAATTCTACTCACAGATCGCTCACCAGCGATCTGTGAAAAAAATCATACAGTACATAAGGATTGCAGGAACCCTGATACTTGGGTATTAGAGGTATTGTCTGTATTGTATTCAATTGCACTTTTCTTTCTTTGTCTTTCTTTTTCCTTCTGATATGTTTTATTTTTGAATATTTGAACAGACCTGTGTTTGTTTGAATGCCTTTTGAATGTACTTTATTTGAAGTGGTTATTTAAAAGCCACCTTTTGTTTGAATATTTGAATTTTGCATGGAATTTTCTGTTCATTTAAATGTGTTAAATGAACATTTGTTGTTTTAGTTGAATAGAAACCAAAACAGAGAAAGAAGTAGAGTTTATTGCAACTGTGAGATAAACAATAGAGTGTAAAAGCCAAAACAAAATGGGGAAAAAATTAGAGGAATATTTTAAGACCCAGATATAAAATAATGAAGGAAATAGAGTCCTCTTGGCACACAGGTTTTCTGGGTGCCAAATGTTGGACTGCCAAGACTGGCCTGAAATGGAGAGACCCAGACCTGCAGAAATCCTGCAGGAACTGGTAAGGAAAGGAGTACCGGTAGAAGAAATAGGGGCCCTACAAAATGGAGGGAGAGGGCGATATTATTTATATGCAGTTAAAAATATTCCCATCTTACCGGAAGGAGAGTTCCTTTGTAAGGGAAAGCCAATAAAAGTAGCCAGGGCACCCCCTATAGAGAGAGAAATAGAAGCAAAGATGGTAGAAGTCCATTTTTCTGGACTCCCATTGGAAGTTCCAACAAAGGAACTGACAAACAAACTAGAATCCAAGTTCAAAATACGTTGGCAAAAAGAAAAGTGTGCCACTTACTGGGGTTATCCAAATATAGGAACAGGTGTAAGGGTTGTAGTAATGGAAACAGAGCAAGCAAAGACTTTACCAACCTTTTTTTATGTTATGGGTTTCCTTTTGAAATCATGGTACAGGGGGTGTATTTATCACCGACCCTGCACCCGATGTAGACAGACCGGGCATGTGCCCAGGGACTGTAAAAACCCGCCTTTTGTACAGGAAAATACGTATGCGGCGAAAGCAGCACATATACCAGTTAGTACACCCTCGGGCGATTTTGAAGCCCTAGAGGGTGAAGACCCTGAAGAGGAAGGGGAAAAAAGCAAAACACAGGGGAAACAAATGATATGGGAAAGACTTTGGAAGAATCAAATCAAGGGGACATAGGGCTCGAATGGGAGGATTTCGAAAATAAGAACTCGCTGCCCTTCGAAACTCAAAATGGGAAAAGGAAAATAAGAAATAAAAGGAAAAAACTGCTGAAGCAAAAAAAAAAGGGAAATGATACTGAAGGAACAGAGTAAGGCACCTTACTACCTGTTAATTGAACCGAGTTTAAATGACTCGGAAGATGACACTGGGAAAACCCAGACAAAAGAAGTGGCTTGTGCTCCCAAATACACCGAAAAAGAAACGGAGGAGCAAATAGCCCAAATAACAATGCAAGAAGAGATCAGTCAGAGTGTGGAGGGGACATTCCAAGCAACCTCCACACCAAAAATGTCACAGAAAAGAAAGAGACGAGTTACAGTCTCAGCAGAATGGCCCTCAAGAGAGGACTCTGAGGAAAAAAAAAATACTTCAAAAACCCCCAAATCAGGGAGATCTGCCTCCCTGCCGAGGGAGGGGAAAAAGACTGGGAGGAAAAAAAGGATAACGATAGAGCAGTATAGGGAAAAGTCAAAAACCAAGTTACAACCAAAAGAGGAAACAGAATTAGAGAGTGATACAGAAATAGAAATAGAATCAGAGAGTGAACTGAATGTGACACAGTAATTGTAGAAATATTTACAAATAAAATAAATAAATTTAAAAAAGAAAAATGGAACGTTAACAACAAATGTTTTATGGTACCATGGAGGGACAAAACCTCCGTGTGATAACCATAAACATAAATAGAATAAAGGATAAATTAGATAAACTAAGAGAAACAACAAAATCATTTGATATAATTTTGTTACAGGAAACACATAATATAGATAAAAAATTAAAAAGGGAAATAGAGGAAAAACTAAATGGGATAGTGCTAGAAAATAACAGTAATAATGAAATTTGGGCAGGGGTGGCAACAATTTTACAAAATAAAGCTTTAAATCTAACATGGGAGGAAATTATAACTGAAAAGAATTCAATGGGAGATTAAAACATATAAAAATAAATGGCTGGCATATTTTGAATGTATATGTGCCAGTATCAAACAATATAAGAACAAATATAACAAAAAAATTACAATTTATACAAGATTTAACAGAATATATACAAGACTTTTCTATGGAAAATTTCATAATTGGAGGAGATTTTAATTGGGTAACAAATAATTTAGATAGGACCGGGGGTATGAAAGGGCAAGAATTAAATGCAAGAAGGGTGGAAATAATAAAAATCTTTATAGAAAAAAATGAGATAGAAGATGTTTGGAGAAAACTAAACCCTGATAAAAGAGAATATACATATGAATATGGAATCAGACAAGGAAGTAGATTGGATAAATTTTATATATCTAAAACAGAAATAAATAAAGTTGTAATGTGTGAAATTCAAAAGGAAAAAATAGCTGATCATTATCCGGTTATAATAAATATAAACATGGAATATAGAAATAAATGGGGACAAGGATATTGGAAACTCAACAATTCTATCCTAATGGAAAGTGAATATACAGACAGAATAACAGAAATTTTAAATAGGTTTAATACAGAAGGTACAAGGGATATCCTCAAAGCATGGGAAGATTTAAAAGATTTGATGAAAAAACTTACGAAGATATATAGTACTATAAAACAAGATAAAATAAGGGGGGTAGAACAAAGGTATAAAAATATATGTATAAATAAAAATGTAAGTGAAGAGGAAAAGGATAAATATAAGGAAGAATATGAGAATGTACAAAAATATAAAAGGGCAGGGAATAAAATTAGAGCAGGGAAATTTGATAGTATGTACATAAAAGCAAAGAGAATATATAGGAGGGAGGAAATACGGAGGGGAAAAGGGAAAAACATGGAAACTTTAAAGAAAAATAATATAATACTTAAGGAAAAGGGGGAAATATTACAAGAAATACATGATTTTAATAAAGAGTTGTATACCTCGCAAAACATAAGGTATGAAGAAATAGATAGCTATTGCAAGAATGTACAATTTATAAAAATAGATGAAGACCATAGAAATATATGTGAAAACTTCATAACAGCAGAGGAGATTAAAAAAGCAATAATACAATTAAATAAAGGTAAATCACCCGGTTCAGATGGCCTCACTGCGGATTTTTATAAAAAATTTCAAATACAAATAACTCCAATTTTAGAATATGTATATAATAATATTTTGATAAATAAAGAAATGACAGGTAAAATGAAGAAGGGAATAATTACGGTAATATATAAAGGGAAAGGGGATATTCAAGATTTAAAAAACTGGAGACCGATCTCTTTACTTAATACGGATTATAAAATTTTAAGTAAAATTATGTCTAATAGACTTAAAATGTGCATGGGTAAAATAATAAATATAAATTAAAGTTGTGGGGAAGAGGGGAGGAGTATTAAAAATAATCTATTAAATATACAAAATGTAATAGAGTATATAGAGAATAAAGGAGAGAAAGGAGCTATGATTCTATATGATCAGGAAAAAGCGTTTGATCGTGTAGAACATAGCTATATAGAGAATATTTTAAAAAATTATGGTTTTGGACCCATCTTTTGTAAATGGATCAAAGTAATGTATACAAATATAACATCGGTAGTACAGATCAATGGAGCCAAAACTATGCTGCTATATGTATTAGCAATTGAAGTTTTATGTATTAAAATAAATAATAATCGAAATGTACAAGGAATAAAAATACCTAATATAAAAAAGGAATTTAAAATGCTTCAACATGCAGATGACTGCACCAATTTTATAAAAGATGGCTTTTCTTTTAAACATTTGGAAAAAGAATTTTTTGATTTTGGGAAAGCATCGGGATCAAAAATTAATCATATGAAAACTGAAATACTTTTAATAGGGAATTGGCGGGGGAATCACCCAGGTTTACCACCAGATTTAATAAAACAAAAAGTGAAAGCTTTAGGGGTGTATTTTGGGAAAAACGCTGGGAAAACAAATTTTAATGTTTTAAAAAATAAAGTACAAGAACAAATTGACTTGTGGATATGTACACCTTTAAATATAATGGAAAGGGTACAAGTAGCACATACCTATATATACAGCACTTTGTGGTATATTATGCAAATTATTGATTTTAAGGACACATGGTTAGAAATTATAGATAAAAAGATAATTCATTTTATATGGGGAAGGGGGATGCACCTCCTCCAAAGAGAGAATCTATATAAATCAAAAATAGAGGGAGGATTGGGTATACCATACCTGAAATATAAAAAAAGAGCGTATATTATAAATAGAATAAGAAACCTATGGGAGAAAAAGGAATACGTGTGGGCGGCTTTATATATATATAATTATGGATTTCTTATTAATAATATGCCTGAAATATATAGAAATAATAAACTAATTAAAACAATTGAACCACCGAGGAAACTGCTTCCAATAAAAAATGTTATCATGAAATATAGGGGGGATATTAAAATATGGAAAGAAGAGAAAGATATTTTAACGTATATAAACATAATGAAGGGTGTAAACCAACAAGCCATACATAAGGTACAAAAAGAAAATCCGGGGCAACAATGGGGAGCAACATGGAAAAAATGGAAAGGGATTAAATCAAATTATAAACAAAGTTTAATATATAAATATATTCATGATGTGTGGTTGACGGGAGATGTGGCCTTTAAAAGGCATATGTCACCTGTAATAATAAAATGTCCTTTGTGTAAAAATGCTTTATACACAAAAAAACATGTAATCCTAAAATGTAAGGATACAGAACAGGAGAGGGATTTAATAATTAATATGATAAAAAGGGAAAATGGAGTGTACAAGGAAGAAAACTTATTATATACCTATAATATAAGGAATAAAAAATTATACGATAACATAGTAGAGTATATAACAAGAAACATGATAAAATGCTATAGAGGGGTAGAAGGATAATAGATGATTAGAAATGTATATCATTATTTTTTTTTTTTTTCTTAACATTTAACAGGAACTTCGCAGTACTAACATAATTTAACAAACAGATAGGAAACAAAAAGGAAGCAGATTTAAATACAGGGGGGGGGGTATGTAACTCAAAGTAGGATATGATGACGAGTGACACCGAAGCTACATGGCTAACGCGAAGTAGTAAGGTCACATCAGAGTACCCGAAAAATGAGGCATAACCGATATAAACATTACAAAACAAGAAAACAAGGGGAAAACAAAAACATATACTAACAACTGCGAAATTCTATCATGCCTACACGCATCTCAGACATACAAACCAACCATAATTTTTTTTTTTTTTTTTTTTTTTTTTTCTGTATAGCATAAATAAGAAATAAATTGGAAATATTAAATATGGTATTAGAAACCAGTCAAAAGGAAACAGGGGGAGCACAAGTATGGCCTATGGATGGAGGAAAGGTACCAATAAAATCTGTAAACCATAATACCTCCAACATAGGCCAACAATTGCGCCACCAAAATCCTACTTTTAATCTCCTTCAAGAGATTATACATTTTGGGACTATATATATGAATATTTTTTTTTTTATATCTTTTCTTTAAAAGTAAATAACAACTACAACAAAATTTGGAAACTAAAAAGCCAGTCCAAACAAGAATACAGGGGTCTATAGCACACGATAACACAATATAGCAACATACATATAGCATACACTGGACTTTAAAAGATCCCTGGCAAGGATCACTGAAAACAATCTTTATAACATGGCAAGGAAACCAGCCGCAAGGGCAATACCTGAGGAGGGGAGTACAAGCCATGGAGTAAATTCTTTAGGCCTAGGGTGGAACGATGGGGAACCTGGAAACGGGTTTCAAATCAAGTACGCCCTTCAAAAATAATATACAAAGAGGAACCCTAGTCTAAAAAGTAACAATAAAATTTTCCTTTTAAAATTCTTTTTGATTTTTTTCAAAACCCACAACAACAGACTTATGGGGGTACAAACAGATATAAAAACCCTTTAAAAACATTTCGGCACAAAAGGGGGACACCTTAAGGACTGATAGCTTAACATAGCTAGAGGTCTAAGAGGGGTCCACAAGAAAAGATGATGTTTTAAATGTTCATTTACTCGATGCATTTTGTACCCCGAGTAGGGGTATATAGTAGTTCTCATATCTATCCTTTCATCCGTCCCTTTGTCAATCATTACAAATTACTTTGCTCCTATATACTTTTTGTAAGACTTATTGACCTTGAGTATTGAAGCTCTGCAAATAAATGTATAAACTTGGACAACGTTTAAACAAGAAATATGTTCTTCTTAAAGCAAATTATTTTTCTTGCACATAATGAAATATGTAAAGAAATTCTCATACTGTATTGGTGTTCACCACAGACACTTTGAGATGCACAGCTACACTGCATTATCACCAAATTCCAGCGAAACTTTCTTATTTAGTAAAAATGAGTACCGTAAATAGCACATTATATGCCTGACATGTGTTTCATAATTCTTTATGTAGATAACTGAAAAATTTGTGTATAAACTATTTTGCTTTTGGTCAGTGACCTTGACCTTTGACCCCAAATTGATAAAGATGCAGAAAAAAGTGCAAGCGATCCACAAAGTGTGGTTCTGGTCAGAGATGTGGAACTAATATTATTGTGCATAAATCATTTTTATTCTTTCAGTCATGGCGGTCTTGAACTTTGACCTTTTGACACCAAAGTTGAAAGGCTTCTTCCCTGCTCGAAGTACAAGATATCAACAAACAATAATGAAGAACTACTATTATTGTCTGGAAACAATTTTTATCCTTATAGACACAGTGACATTGACCAAAATTGAAAGGCTTCATCCCTGATCCAAGTACAAGTCACCAACAAAGAATGTTGTTGTTGTTGTGGGTTTAACGCCTTTTATTAGCACATGATAGGCTATATTTGGCAGCCAGTATATATGATAGAGGAAGAACCCGGAAAACCCCTTGAAGAACCACTGACCCACGGGAAACTGATGACAATCTTTTTCACATACCCACGTTGGGCGAGCCGGCGACTCATACCCACTCGGACAGAAGTGACGTGTCAGTGATCTGCGAAGTCGAGCGCATTAGACTACTCAGCCACCCGGGTCCCCGCCCAACAAAGAATGGTACAGGTATATGATGGAGAGGTAATGTTATTTGTTATTGTGTGGAAACCAGTTATCCATTCAGTCACGGTGGCCTAAACCTTTCACCTTTTGACTCCTAAATAAGGCATTTCTTTACAAGAAGTGCAAGACATCCGCAATGTTTAATAACTGTTGAGGATGGAAAACTCTAGTAATTGCTTGGAAACCACATTTTTCTATTAGTCACAGCGACCTTGACCTTTGACCCTTTGAACCCAAAATTAAGAGGATTTTTCTTTGCCAAAACTGCAAGCTATCCACAATGTCTTGGTAACTGCACATGGTGGACAACTCGAGTTGTTGTGTGGAAAGGAATTTTCTTCTTTCAGTCACAATGACCTTCACCATTTGCCTTTTGATTCCAAAATCGATAGAGATGCACACCATCAGTTGTGCTTAGGCTGGGCTAAACCAAAAGTGTTTTTGAGTAGATGCTTTGGTTTCTTTTATTGGGTATGTAGAATTCAGCCTGAGAATTGAACCCGGTACTCCTGCGTACGAGTCCAGCATGCTAATCACTAATCTACCTTGCTCTCATACACAATATAGTAATAATGTATTGGTATTTTACTAACTAGTCTTACTAATATAATAATCAGAATAGTATCACCTAAGGGTTTACCTTGCTATTTGTTATTTGTTATTTTGCTGTTGTATATGTTTCATCAGTTTAAATAATAAATCATTGATTATAATCCCTAACATTATTATTACCTTTTTCTTGTTCCATTGAAATTTATTTATTTTGTATTCTAAAATTAATGTTTGCATCTGTTTTAATCTTTTTATGCAAGGAGAAGAACTGTGCATAACCCCAACCCTTTGATTCTAAATAATCCTTGTCACAGGTTACTTCCATTCAGTGAACTCAAGTTGTTTATACATTATGCATTCAACATATTGAACACATTTCAGCTGTAATCTTGAAATATGGTATGGTTATATTTAAATAGGAGTAACTTAAGCATGCTAAAATATGGTGAGCTAATTTGCATGCTTAAATGACTTCACTTTTTTAAAATATCCATTTGTTAACACCCTTAATATCTTTGACCTTTATCATCCTAACTTATGAAATTTGACATGAGGATGCATCTGAAGCGAGTAACACTTCCATACCAAAACATGTCTTAATATTTTTGCTTGGATGCTTATTTATTACTATTCATTCATTACACTCTCAATATCTTGGACCCTGTTTCAACTATATAAATGCAATTGTCAAGTAATCCAGATTAAAGAGCGTAACTCAACAATAGCAAGAATGGGTCACTGTGACCTAATTTCCATTCTTTTTAGTGACTTTTGTATTTTCAGCTATTCATTTGTTACATCCAGAATCTTGGACCTTACCTCTCCTACACTTATGGAAATGTGTAGATGAATCTCAAGGAGAGCAACTCTCCCATAACAAAATTAGGTCACTGTGATCTAATTTTCATGCTGGAGTTATATGTATATGTTCAGCCAATTGTTTGTTGCATTCTTTGTCTCATTAACGCTATAACATATAGACTAATAAAACTTTGTTTCGACCCAGGACAACGAAGCTTGGTCCATCTTAATGAGTAATATGTCCTAAAGGTGTCTCAGTCATTAGCTTAGACTTACATCCAAAGGGTAATGGTTCGAATTCTGTCCAGACTGGGTCAGCTGTAATACTGTCTCACTTTGCAAAACTGCCACTGCCTTGACATCAATCTTTCATGACATTATCTGAGACAAGTTCAGCGATCTTCGATCCAAGATACCAGGTTGAAGCTAAAATGCCATGATAAAAGAATTTCGTGCTGCAGTTACATGTATCTTGTGAGCATGTTACATCAAACATAAGAAACTAGTTTTGGTACCAACTGGGTATGATGGAGTTTCTTAAGAATACCAGAGATGGTTTCAATGCTCAGCAGTTAAAAAGAAGAAACATACTTATCTTGAATTGCTGGAGATTCTGTTTGGCCCGTAGGGACTAGCTTTACTATGACGGTGTTACTATTTCTGAGATGCTTAAAATAGTGTACGTGGTGCTTGGAAATTGTTTGTATTATTGAAGCTTACTACATATTTTGGAAATATGGTGTCGTAAAAATTGGTGCATCCGGATATTTGGATTAATGACTGTAGTATCATTTCTAACTTTGTTTAAATACTTGTAGCTATTTTGGTTTCCTTTTTTCTACTATAAGTCTTGTCTGTGTATACTGTTTTGATGTACCGAAGCTAATTCAGTAGTTACAATAGGTAAAAGGTTTCGTTTCCCATTTGGGAATAAGACCAGGTTTTAGTTCGGTTTTGTGGAGTTTGATATAAATAAATCCAAATTTGATGTATTTACTTTTCAGGGTTAGATATTTATTAATTTGAATCAAAATGAATGACATGATGCTGATTAAGCAGGCTGGTTTTGTATTCATAAGTAATGTTCAGTTATATACATTGAAAAGATATGACATACTGAATGAGACAAGTTTAGCTTTATGTATCAATGTATTATGTAGCTCTGGATATTTGTTATCATTATTAATGGCCTAAATAAATTTTAAACTATTTTAAGTGATACTCAGTTCATTACACACCACATTCATTATTTCTCCCATTTTTTCAATAGTAGCCAATAACTGACATTAACTTGAAATGAGCTATTATATTTAATGTACTGAAAAAGCTGAACATTTAAAAAGCTATGTGTTTGTGTATTTTGTATTATTATTTTCTTTCATAACAATAGCCCCACAAATGAATTGACGCTCTAAAGGCTGATACAAATATCTTGGAATCCAAGACAAGTTCGTTTCTTCTTTTAAACCCCTGAGTATTGCAACCATCCCTGATATTCTTGAGAATCTATATCACAACAAATTTGTTAAAACAACTATTTTCTTATGTTTGTGGCAACATATTCACAAGATACCTGTAAGTGCGATACAACATTCTTATCACGTAAATTGATCTTGAACCTGATATTATGGATCGAATATCCCTGAACTGGGATAAATTATAAAAATCTATTCATACATGTTTGTGTTTACATGCCTACAAGCCAGTTCAGCTAACAACCTCAAGTCAAGACCTTTGACCTTAAAATCAATATCAGAGTGCTGAATATCAACATGTTTATTGCAATACAACTAAATACAAAGTCTGGTCAAAATTCACTTGCATATATACAAGTCACTACATTCATCAGCTCAGTGAAAGACAAAAAGTGCAAACAATGACTTTTGACGTAACCCCAAGATTAATAAGGTCCGGTTTTTAAAACTCCTTTACATATGTTGGCGGTCAGGTCTGCATTATTTTCATTTAGAACAAAGAAATACTGCAAGAATTGCCTTAATGAGGAACCCATGTCATTGCCATCATTCATGCAAGAAGACTAGTGATAACAAGAGTTCAAAGGTGACTGTTATGCCATGTTGTAGGTCAAATGAGCACTGTTTTTACTGGAACTATGTACATATTGCGTAGGACCAAGTGAATATCATAAGAAAGGGTTTAGTAAAAACCCATTGTGATTATGACCATCCGCTGAGGAGGAGCCGCATTAGCAAGATTTTTAAGATGACCGCATTGGCGTCCATATTTGATGTAAGTTTGATACCATTTTCATTTACAACCAACTAGAAATCATATGAAGTTTCTGAGTGAAAACTCCATTTATAATGAATAGTGATAACAAGATTTTCAGGATGGTATCTGTGGTGGCTTATTTTAGGTGTCCAAGGACATGTCTAATGGGTACCATTTCACAGCTAACAAGTAGAACTCAAAGATGTGGAGCGGTAGAATAAGAGAATGTTCATATACAGCAGATACAGCTCGTGGATATTTCTGTTGTGGGCAGTGACATATATATAGACAGGAAAGTGATAATATTCCCTTTTGTTTTGCTTCAATGGCAATATCAAAACCTTCTTGACCCATCAATGTCTCTTACTGACATCAGGCCTGTAATTTTACTACAGAATATTCATTTTTATTCTTAATATTCCATTACTTTAAACAGGTAAGTAGGTCAATGGCCTATCAAGAAAGTGCAATGATTTTCCCCATCTAAGAAAACCGCCTGGAGACATTTGCTTATAAATATCACAATTTGTCGCAATCATGTGTATAAAGTTGCAAGCAATATCTGTTGGAATAATTATGATATCAAGCTTGCAAAAGAATTAGACTTGTTGAAATGATGCAAATAACCAATAAGCTAGTGATTAGACTTGTTGAAATGATGCAAATAACCTAAAACTAGTAATAATACTTGTTGAAATGATGCAAATAACCAATAAGCTAGTGATTAGACTTGTTGAAATGATGCAAATAACCTAAAACTAGTAATTAGACTTGTTGAAATGATGCAAATAACCTAAAACTAGTAATTAGACTTGTTGAAATGATGCAAATAACCTAAAACTAGTAATTTAAGACTTGTTGAAATGATGCAAATAACCTAAAACTAGTAATTAGACTTGTTGAAATGATGCAAATAACCTAAAACTAGTAATTAGACTTGCTGAAATGATGCAAATAACCTAAAACTAGTAATTAGACTTGCTGAAATGATGCAAATAACCTAAAACTAGTAATTAGATTTGCTGAAAAGATGCAAATAACCAATAAGCTAGTAATTAGACTTGCTGAAATGATGCAAATAACCTAAAACTAGTAACTAGACTTGCTGAAATGATGCAAATAACCAATAAGCTAGTAACTAGACTTGCTGAAATGATGCAAATAACCTAAAACTAGTAATTAGACTTGCTGAAATGATGCAAATAACCTAAAACTAGTAACTAGACTTGCTGCATATCTATGAATGAGAATGTGTTAAGACTAATGTTCTACCAAACCCTGAAATAGGCTATTCATGTTTACAAATGATACCATTCTTTCGTTAAAACTTGTTCACATATGTTCTGAAGACAAAATCAAAAGAAAAAGAAAATCAACGGTTATATAATATTCCATAGTTAAACAATTATGTAGTGAAAATAGTCCTTATAAACTGAAAATTATTTTGATAGAGAAGTGGATAGGCTCATAATTGGAGGGAGCGCGATACCTAGCAAAGCTCTTTACTTCTTTATATCTAGTTATTAAGTGCTTGGAAATCGTGTGTCCAAATTATGATAATCTATTTTCATAATAGTGAATTTTGACACACACTGGCCATTAAATATTTTTCTAATAGTAAAAGATAAAACAATGTAGCAAACAGGGGTAATGTACTAACAATGATGTCATATCATGAAAGTCCCCATGTATACACACAATCGTGCAACAATGCCCAATTATTTGTGTAACGTACCATTATGCAGGTTCTTAATATATAATATTTCTAGAAATCAATGCAAATGCCAATTTATTCAACATAATTTAGATTGTTTTTTATCTACAGCCAAGACCTTACATTAACTTTTCAAGGTACATGACTTTGCGAATTTATTCGGTTACCAGTATGTTAGATTTTAACAATCTGTGTGCAATAATTATAGGAAGCAAATTCCAGGAATTATGTCTCCTGCTTTTTGATGGACGTTGCGGAGTATGGTTTTATAGAGGAAAGAGCATATTACGTACAGCCCTGCAGAGATTTTTGTCAAGGACTTTTCAAAGAGATTTCAATGACTTCCAAAAGTTGTGAAGAAGTATTTTGTCTAATGGAAATTATATCATCTCCATATGTTGCTTTCAACTACAAGACTTGAGCCATTTTAACCCACCAAACTTTATCAAATGTTATATATTATTTATTTTGTTTTGACAATACACAATTAACACAGATTTATATATTGAAAAAGTTATTTATTTATATATTTTAATTCAGTTTTAACGGCATGTATTCCCTTAGATAAATTCAAGGAGGTTTTTTCAAACTTCATGAGTTTGTCAACAAGATGAAGGACTTTTCAAGAATAAAACAAACTGTTTTTGAAATTCTGGAAGTTTTAAAGGTAACCCCTAAAATTCAAGGATATTTCAAGAATGTATGAATATTGGTTGATAGTACGAACGTGTTAAGGTACATTTGTAAAGGCAGATACTGTTGATGATGTAGAATATTGACACTCTAACCCAGGTGAGGTCTCATCAATATAAAGCTGTATGCAGAATTTGCATGAAATAAAACTATGGCTTGAACTATTGCCTACCATTGCAAATCCCCACGCTTTCCACTGCATATTCTAAATCTGCCCTCTTTCCTCCTACTCTGGGTCCTTTACCTCACCCAATGAGTGACCCAGGGGTTATAATAAAAAATGTCACAGATACGATGCGTTTTCTTTCTATGGTTGCATATATAAAGTTTAGTCAGAAAATATTTGAAAATGTCATTGTAATCAAACTTTATTTACATTGACCATTTGACCCTATCACAGGGACCCAAGATGTGGAAGACATAATGATTCTCTTTAGAAAAAAGCATGGATGATTAAGAGAATTGATGTTCTGAAACAAATGTATATGCATCCCACACTGAGTGGCCACAGTTCCACTAAAATGATAGCATAGAAAACTATACTGATAATCAGATTCTGCTGAAGTTGCATCAGAACTGTATATACAATTTTCTTTAAATCTAATAAAAGGTGGGGGATTATTGTGTGGAAACAAAAGCAAATGGGTCCAACAAATTGGGCCATAATTCCGCTAAATGATGATACTGATAAAACGTTGAAAAACGAAACTCATTCAAGGTGTTGGCAGCATAAAATTGTTCTCCAAGTTTTGTTAAAATCCAATGGGAATGAAAGGATTTATGGAAAGTAGTTGCCAATATGGCATCCATAAGTCTGATAAGAGATGATAACGATTCAGCAACACTGTAATCCAATAATAACCAGAATTCTACGTTTGCAAGACATGTATAGTGTATCCCCCTTAGCGTGAGTTTCATGGATAGGTTCTTGAGAGGAAGCCCTGCTCTAGGAGAAAATATCAGTTGCGCATGTGCATTTGTCTTTTCATGCCCAGTAAGTATGTGCACGAATATAGGTTGGCTATTTAAAGAATTTCCAAATTAAGATCCAGGGACTGAAAATCTATTTTGGTAGAAATGAACCCTGAGGTCAATGTCAGTTGCATGTATAATGTTTCACACTAAGTAAATGTATATATGGTTTTAGCGTGGGAATATTCCAAGTTATGACACAGATGCTTAGTCCCTTGGGGTCAGGATGGACTTAGGGGTGAATGTTAGTTGCATGTATAAATTTGTATCCACATACCCGGTATGATTATAAAGTGGAATCTCAATAGTTTCTATGTTATGGCATAGGGATCGAGATTACACGCCACTAAAATAGCCGAGAAGTGTTCTTTTAACTGAAACATTTCAACAAGAAATTTAAAAATTCCAACAAACACTCTGCTTAACTTAAAAATGTGTTCACTAAATCAAAAAAAGCTATAAAACAGATGGTTTCAGTAAAAATCAGTCAATCAGATGTAATAGAATGAAGTCAATATTGACAATGTAGACCTATACCAGGTACATGTCTTAGTTTTGCAACTGTCTGCACACATAATAGTACAGCTATGAACATTTATGCACATTCTTGTTTATTTTCATATTTCATATTCAGTAAATTCCTGTAGTTTACGTGTTATTATCTTGTTATTGACAAAAATGACTCGGCTTCGAATCGTAATTTTTGGGAAGCCAAACAAGTCACCAGAAAGAGTGAGATTGAACATCTCCGTGTAATATGGCTTAAGTTTGGCGAACACAACAACGATATACAAGCAAACATATTTGAACAGCTTTAAATCTGTATTATAAATACATGTCATGTATCAGAAGTTGCTTTTCAAGAAACATATCATATCGGAAGTGAGATACTGATACCCAGCCCTACAGGGGCCCTAATGTGATGTGTTCACACTTGGGCCACTGATTAGACATGCCGATTCTCGGATATATGAGACAAACAAATCTGGAGTTCTTTGAAAGTTATGCAAAAGCACCCCGACCGCACCCCTACCACCCCAGGCCTTACCTGGGGCTAAAGCAAAATTCTTAAAAGAGATGACACAATCTACACCAGATATCATAGGTCCATCACTTATCTAAGTTTCATATGTGTAACAGTGTAGGAGTTTAAGGACATTAAACACATACGTGCGTGCAGACTGTACCCCAATATCCAAATAACTATATAATTAAGTGATTTATTGTGCAGAAACAAAAGTGGGTGAGTCTGACAATGAATAGCAATAACTCCCTAAAATGAAGATGTTGAGCTATGACAATCCAATTCAGCTACTATCAAGCTGCGTACCAAATTTGACTGACATCTAATAATAATTAAAGGGGCTATTGTGCTGAAATTAAAGTGGGTGGTTCTGAAAATCAGAAGCTATAACTCATCTAAACAATGATATAGAGTGCTGACAATCAAACCCAGCTAAGGACTTATCAACAACAAGCAGCATAAGAAATTCGGTTGAAATGCAAGGGAGTTACTGTGCAAAAATGAACGTGAGATAAATGTATTGATGGAAGGATGAGGAATGTAAAGATATATGAATGGAATGAAACAAACTACATAAGGATGGACAAGCCCAATTAATATCCCCCGCTTTCTATGAAAATCGGAGAATAATATGTACAGAGGTTATTATCTTGTAATGAACGATCAACAGCTTGGACCGAGGTCATTGAAACACAGTGTTTTGTGGTAAAAAGTGTCATCTCTCAATTTGTGATAAATGAAAATTTACATGAATGGTCTTAAATAAGAATATGATTAAAATGGTCCACATTTACATACATATGCATTGCAATTATAACAGATTGAAATATTCAATATAGTAGTAAGAGACAGTCACTAGTAATATTTTTGTCATATTGTACTGATTATTTCAAATTGTCTGCAACAATTCGAACATATGCAGTATCCAATATTTCTCATAAGAAAGGATACATTCACATTGTACATTCTAGGCTGGACCCTTGTGCCAATGGCCCTTATTCTTCATCTTTGGTGCAAGAAAGCACACTCCATGATGCCTGTAGAGCTCATAAAAAGACCCAAGAAAATAAAGATAAAACATCATTACAGTTGATTTTAACATGAATTGAGTGCATCACAAGTTTACTGAATTGAGTGCGCTCATTGCCAAAGAAGCACAGGACGACCAATTTCGTTGGCTGATAGAAATGTCTTACTGATTTTGATTATCTTGGGCACCAAGAACACATCCACCACGGTCAATTGAAACATCTTTGGCCTGTTTTTGTAATAACTATTTCATGATTTACAAGCATTCACTAGGCATGGGTGTTTTATACGAATTTGCTCGATTCCGGACACATGGACTCCTTTTTCAACTCCAAGATGATCATATTCTTTTCCAACACTCTTACTGATCTGATTCAGATGTCTACTCCCGTTGCTTGTCTAATGTTTTCTGTGGAAGACACTCTGTCCCCTGTAAGAAGATCATTAAATTGATTTGAGAAAGAACAAAATAAAAATATCCACTTTCTTAAATCTCCCTCTCCAAACAACATTGAAGAATACATCAGAATATTTCAATAGATATTTCATACCTTAGTTCAAAGATTTATCTAAGCTGTCAACAATTTTTCTAAGTTTATTTTGAGGCCAACAATTTAGCACCAAAAATAGCAGAACTATCTAGATAAGCAGCATATCTGCATAGTTCATGCCAATACATGAAGTAAAATGCATACAAACGTTTTTAAATGTACTTTAAGTCTGCAGAACAATTTAATTTTAAGCACTTAATCAATAACTTTTTTGTGCACTTCTCCTGGCGTAAGTTCAGTCAGCGTTTTATTATGGCGCATTCAAACTATGTACACTATATGATGTTGACAAATTCTGAACATTTGTTGTATGTTTAAAATGACAGAATTAAATCACAGAGAAAACACTGATCAAACAGATGCCAATAATCTAGTGCACTCTGACTTAGTCATGGTCACTATGCCATTACTAAGACACTGTAAGAACACTCATCAAATATATCCTTGTAATTTAGTGCATTCTCAGTCCTGGTCACTGCGCCATCAAATGCTCATCAGAGAGAGAATCCTCTAATCAAGTGTATTCTGACTTAGCCCTTGTCGCTACGCCATAACCCAATCATTGTGAAAACGCTCATCAAATAGATCCCTGTAATCTTTTGCACTCTGACTTAGTCATAGTCAATACGTCATTAGCCAATCACTGTAAGAACAGTCAGTCATCAAATAGATACCTATAATCTAGAGCACTCTGTCTTAGTCCTGGTCAATATGCTCTCTAACACACATCAAAAAGATTTCTATAATCTAGGGCATCCTGACTTAGTCCTCATCATTATACCATTACTCAAACTCTTTAAAAACACTCATCAAAGAGATCCCTATAATCTAATGAACCCTGACATAGTTCTGATCTCTATGCCATTCAACACATTCTCAGTTGGCATGACCATCAAGTATCCTAAGTTACTTTGTACAGTGGTTGCAAAATATCCTATTAAAAGTTGAAAAAATCACAATTAGTTTTAAATATGGGAGCAAAATACACAATTATTGGAAATCGTATCTCGAGCTATGCTATACCAATAATATTTTATTTTTTTGCTTAATGTCTTGTAAAATATGTTCCTTGAATGACTTAAAATTACAATAAGGAACTTTGTATTAGTAATTTAAAATTTTGATATAAGACAGATGATTAGAAAAGACATTTCTGCTGGTGAGTTTTGAGTAAGATATGTTCAAGTTTCACTTTTGTGCAGATTATCCCAATACTGGTATGAAGAAAATAAAAGAAGAAAACTTAAATTTTAGTCCAATTTCAGGGCGACCCTAAATTTTTACTATTTTAGGGTCACACTAAATTCAAATATATGTCACCATAAATAGAAGGTAGTGTTACCGTATACTATTTTAGGGTCACCCTAATACTGAATGTAGCATCACCCAATATTATTTCAGATTCACCCTAAGTTCCGCATTTAGGACCACCCTAAAACTTTTACTGATAAAGAAGTGCTGCATGTTTTGGTCGGCTGAAAAGGCCTTGCTATAATTCAAATGTAATCAGTACATTAATGTCATCTTGGTGGCGCACAGTTAGGGTCAAAAGTCTGACTTTAGGGTCACCCTAAATTCGAATTTAAGATGCCATTAAAATATATACATATTTTGAGGATTGAGAATGGGGTCGAATTTAGGCTCCAAAATTAGCCAGGAAAATATTTGTACATGTACATACGCGAATAAAAATTATATTTTTATTTCAATTACTAGCCACTTTTCTCCATTATTCTGACACTAATTTCAGACCCGGAGATCACATAGTTTTCCTGCACAGGAAAGCCTGTGTGTCCGATTAATGGGGGGTCTTAACGTGCTAAAGATTTCCCATGGTCTTGTGTGCTTTTCATTGACTTTATAATTTTCTTTCACAGCATCGTTATTCCAATTAATTAAATTTTACATGAATAGGAATTTATCTTTGTCATTATCTGAAAAAAGACGAAGTAGCAACCAAATATTTTCCTTTCCAATCTCTCCCAGAGTTCATAACACTATGGCATACCAAGGTAAAGTGTAACGTCATACTGACCACATCATAGTGTAATGACCATGTAATTTCAATATGTGCAGTAAATGTTGATTTTACAGAAGCGGGTTACCTTTAAAGATCTTTGTTTTAGGATGCCTTCTATAAAATTTGCCCAAATTATCATAAGAGAGTTTTGAGAAAAAGTAATTTAAATGTTTTTCTATTATTAGTAATGGCAGTTGTATTTGATAACAGATCAGCATCATCTGTATAATTTTTAAAGAGCTTCATGGCAGCATGCTATCAGTCAAATTTATTCAAATTAGATTCTGCATTTTGTGAGAAGTCATGTAAGGGTTATTCTTAATAATGGCAGTCATGTTGGTGAAGTGGCATCATTTTGTACGTATTTAAAGGGCCTTTATACTATGATCCTTGCTGTAAAATTTGATCAAATTTTGTAGATCAGTTTCTCAGAAATGGTTATAAACACAATGTTTGTTGTTTACTTTTTTCTTTTCTGCTTTTATCAACAGTGGCCATATTTCATGGCGGACCAGCATCGTTAGTAAAAATGAAAGGATTGCATGCCAGGATGCTTTTTGTAAATTTACTCAAATTCAGTTTAGCGGGTGTTTCAAAAGAAGTTCTATATTTTATATGTTATATTTAGTAATATCATAGTGGCCACATTTGATCACGGATAAGCATCATTTGTATAAATTTGACAGACTACATGTCAATGTTTTTTGTAAAATCTGGTAAAATTCTGATGAGCAGTTTTTGCAACAACGAAGTCGCTAAAAAGTTTTATTTTTTATTATTAGTAACAGCAGCCAAATTTTACAGCAAATAATTATTTGTATAAAGTTGAAGGTCTTTATGCCGACAAGCTTTCTGTCAAATTTCTTTTCTGTGGCTTTTAAGTAGATCTCGTTTGAACATTTTTCTCTTTTAGTAATAGTGAGTACATTGTGTTGACCGGTCGGCATTATTTGTGTAAATCAAAAGGGCCTTCATGACGGGATGCTTTCAGCGAAGTTCGATTAAAATTGGTAATGTGAATTTTTATAAGAAGTTGAAAATAGCAATTGTGGACAGACAACGCATGACACACAACACACGCTGAACGCTGGCCCACGCCATAAGCTTGCTTAGCCCAATGACCAGGTGAGCTAAAAGTTGTATCCATTATTAGCTAAAAATCAGTATATAATGAGAAGAAACTGTTCTTCTCCCAATTGATACTAGATATATTTCACCTCGTGGTGCAAAACCTTTAAATTTCTATTGTGAAAAAATCACCATCTTGTTCCATATGATACAAATTATGTCTGTTATTATCAGAGCAAATAAAGTTAGTCTCTAGTATGGCTGTAATGGTATTGTACATCTTGTGTCATTTTTATTAATGTTTCTCGAATGTAGTGCAGTTACCTCAATACACATTGCATACTTAGCTGTTCATATTTGTAATATTGTTCACAAAGTTGAAATCTCTTACAGAAGTTGCTGGGAGAATTCTGATACAGAAAGTTTAAAACATTAGTGACCAGGTCATAATGTTGAGGGTCTAGTTCTCACTGATGGAGAAGTATACTCCAAGAGCATAATATAGGCTGTATCTGCAAAACTCGGAATGGTGATTTTCTTTTCCAGGGCCTCCATTTTCAAACCATGGACTCACCACTGCCAAAATTGGGCTTTGGTTTTCAGCATTCCATATAGTGGATTAACATCCACTATTGATACGCTGTTATAATAGCTAGCCCAAGTGTTTCTTAAGACGGACGATTCTAATTTATCATCGTCTATTTAATATTCTAATGATGGCCATACTTGGAGGCTGATGTCAGTCAAAGAGCTCTGAGACCTGGTTGGTTTCCATCAAAACTGGTCATGCACTTATTCAGAAGAAATTGTTGATATGTACTCTAAATTTGGTGGCATTATTTTTTAAAATTTTTTGTATGGCAGATGATCATCATTTGCATAAAGTTAAACGACTTTTGATGTCTAACAGATTCTTATAAAATTCATTAGAAATGGGTAAAGCAATTTTTTTATCAAGTCTTAATTGTAATGCAGCCATTTTTGATAAGAGATTAACATCAGATTATAATGGTGGGAGGTACTATTTTGCTCATAATTAATAAGGTAGTAAAACGTGTACAACACTCTTCATGTCAGATGGCCTGGATACAAGGCAAGACTCACGATGCATGACTGATGCAAGGCCACAAATTACTCTACATTCAAATAGGAAACAGTTGGCTGAGTTTGAAAATAATTTTTCATATTATACAGACTACCCACAGTGCTATATGTGTCATTACATTTGTATTTCAAAAAGAGAAACTTAAAGTTTCTGTAGTTTCTTCCATTAAATAAATTGTACTATAAAACATTCATAACATTTTTGAAGGAAGTGGTGATAATTGTGAAAACGTTGTACAGAGGTATTCGAGCAATACTTCATGCTGTCATCAAGTGGTGTGATGGTGTGATATAATTTGTTTACGAGTCAAATAAAGCTATCATTATATCAAACCAATTCATTACTTTACAAAGATGTGTATTTTGTTTTCTCGATTTGAATGATTCAACTAAGTACTTCAAAAAGGAATTAAAATTGAGCTTAAGTTCAATGTATTTTTTTAGAAATGTGGGTAAAACTGCAATTAGTACTGTGCTTATGATGTTAAATTGTTAATACAACAAGGAACATGAACATGAGCATAAATAGTGAAATACTTGCTAACCTTGAACCTCCATCTCAGTTAGTAACTTGGGCCACCAGATGTCTCTCCTCGTGGGATCCCGGGCATCAACATAATTCAGGATACTCAAGTGACGAGGAACTTCACAGTCCTCCAATAATACTGGCACAACACACTTTCTCTGTTCGCTAAAACCTTCAGTAATGGCCATTTGAATTTCATGTATAACAAAACCACTCTGAAAAGCATCCCTGGTCATAACTACAACAGTTTTGTATGAATTTCTGATGCTATCACTAGCAAATTCTAATAATGGTGTTCCTGGAGTATTGTCTCGATCATATTCACAGCAAATAAGTCCATGTTGTTTTTCCAGTGTTTCTACAGTTTTCCTCACCCACTGTATATCTGAGTTGGAGTAACTGAAAAAGACGTGGTATTTCTTTCCTGGTGGCAAAGGGCTTCTCCGTAAAGACACTTGGCACTCCTCATGTCTTGTTAAATCTGATGTTCTTGAATATATTATGTCTTCTTCAACTGGAACCATCTTTTGCTAAAAAAAAAAGAAAAACAAGCAATAGTATGAAATTGGTGTAAAGTCAGTTAAATTTTTAAAAAATATAATTTATTTTTTAATTTATACTGCTTCCAAAGTAAGAAATAATGACTCAACAACATTTATGATGGCAGGTAAAATTAATCAAGGATAGGTTTGCAGTTTTTATTCTACTCTGTATGTTGAATGATGGATGACAAATGGATTCGCATTGGTAATCGTTGGCACAATATATTTGTCCTTTAAATTATGGAACCAACTTTCGTATATAAAGATTTATCAAGTTCTTTGTGACCATGTAGTTGGCAAGAAGAGGCTGTTACCTTGTATATGGTATAGAATATTCATAAGAATGAAATAAATATGACTGTATGGTCACCCTATCATATGTAAGTAGGTGAACACTAATTTTTCTACAATGGAAATACACAATTTAGAATGTTCTGAAATTTGTAACAAGCAGCAAGCGTAGTTTCTAAGGAAACAGGACAGGGCAAAGGTAAAAAAATTGAAACTTGAGTCGTGATCAAAATATTCTTTTTTACTAATATGGCCATTAGTCGTGGAAAGCATAAGAGAGGTAAACTGATTATTGTTCAATATCTAATAAAATGTTGTGCTAAATAATACTTTAATCATCAAGCACACAGCTCTAGACAAGAATTTAACAAATTTGGTATTTTACTCCATGGTTACGGAACCAATTGCATTTTGTACAAATTAGATGGGGGTATTGTCTGAACAAAGCAAAATACAAAACGTATGTCTTAACCATCATGATCTTAATCATGCCTTTTTGAATTTGCCAAACGGTTTAGTGACCAAGACTAGTTCAAGGTGTCTTTGATTATATGTTTCTTGTTTAATGAGCATTCTGATAATGATCAGTCACTTTCATTTTAAATGTGCACGGAACATTTGAAACTTAATCCTATGCAACCTTTGTGCATAGTTTATATTCATCTGATGCTCCATCACACAACTTATGGATTGTGCTTGTGGCATGAGCAATATCCTGACTACTTTGGAATAAATGCTTAAAATAAAATCATTTTACGTTATACATGCAGATTTCTTTTTTGAAATTTTAGTCAAATTGTCTGATAAGCAAAGACACTGCTTATCTACAGTTATGCAACATCTTGATTATGTTAGCTGGTTTGTCAAGTTTGCTTAAAATTGGATCAGAAATACCATCTCTCAAGAGGTAAGTTCACCCAATCTGATGCAAGATCACATTATTAATATGCCTCGATCTTGTACATAACACAATTCATAATAAAACTCATTTGATATCTTGTTAATATAAGACTAACTACACAGTTTGATAAAAGTTTGATAAGCGCGGTAAGTCCAGCCAATGATATGCAAAATCAACTTATTTAGTACCTGTGGATTCCCCTCACAACAGAATGTTTCAAACTCTTGATCATATAAGGCTGCATTCATGTTTGATCAAGATACGGGTTCCAGAGTGATACCAATCTAAGAACATCAGATGCAAGATCATCTCATTAATATACATGGATCTCATTCATTATCAAACTCATCTGAGATCTTGATGATATAAATCAATATTCCACAATTTGATCAAAGTCAGATCAGAAATTAAACAAAAACAATGAGCCCTTGGAGAATCTAAGGAGGCACTAAAACAAATTGATGTGCCAAGTATCTCCTAATATTCCCGTTGGGGCAAAATAATTTATCTATTTCAATTCAGGTCATAAAGCGGCCAATTCAAAATAAATTAGTTTGACTGTATCTGTTATAACTTTCTTGTAAATTGACACCAGGCCATCCCAGGGAGATCCCTGTGTGTGCACCTTTCATGATGATGCCATTTTGAACTTTACTTTGCTAAAAGACACAATGGTGCAGTCTGGAGAAAACACTGCTTATACTGATGTCACTCAGAGTCCACTGTAGAAGTAAAACTTTAGGGGCAAAATTCACCCTCCATTCCAAACAAGGGGAGAATTTTATGAATGGAGGTAATTTAATGAAGAATTAAAGATATGGCTTGAAAATATAATGCACTATTTAGGTGGTGTGAATATACAGACAAATGGACAAATTATCAGTAATGTTCCAGCTAGAATCTGAAAAGGGAAAGATGTCTGTGCCTCCAAAAGGACAATGAACATATGAAATCCTAGTAAAATTGCACCAAATGTCTCATCCATATACAGAATAATGTTGTTTAGGCATGAATCCTGCAACAGAAACATATATATCAAGCAACATGTATACAAATGTACCAGTTTTAAAATATATCACATAGCTGCTTTTCATATTATCAAATTTTACTATAACAAAATAACAGTAGAATTTATACTTGCTGCTGCTCAATATCTGAAAGTTTTACTATTTCACACATTGCATCATGAGTTCATCCTCTCCAGACTTTGAATAATCCTCAAAACTCTACAAGTTCTGATGTGAGTATTTTTAATATGTTGCGACTTTCCAAAAATTTAGTTTAATTCTGACTTATTCTTACTAACAGTCTGTAGAGATTTTCAGTTTTTAGTCTCCTGCTAGAAAGATAATGCTGACTTGAGCTGCACAACGCTGTGCTTGTCAGCTGTTAGCTTTTGTTATCTTGATAATTACCAGTGGTAATAATTGCCAGTAAATATCAAAGTAATAAAAACTGACATAGGAACACACATCAGTAAGAATAATTAAATTACTTACCTCTCTGTGTGGATTAAAATTAGACACTTTATTGGCATGTTGGAACAAATGTCAATCTGTTGAATTTAGAAACCAGCAAATATTCTTGAGATTTCTATCTGTAAACCCCATTATGTGTCTGCTCGTGGGTGCAAAATTGACAGTTTTTTCACTAATATGCTGACTGCTGGCTACGTTAGAGGAGTGACCGTCCTAGAGGGGAACTTTTGAACACAAATTTGTTAGTGTTAAGGGGTTTAAAGCGCGTGGCCGCTGGTCAGTGTAGCCATTCAAGAGGGGGACCACTGTAATAGCATGTAAGTATGGCATAATTAAAATTAATTATCCCAAACAAACCCAACATTTTAATAGCAGTAATACAATACCTGCTATTCTGGCAATGCTGAATTAGCCAGCCCAGTAAGCGGCTGATGGCCTAAGATAAGCTGTCAAGTGAATCTATCCTTGTTGTCAGTAGGAAGTTCTACTGCCAACTGAAGAATTGATTGAAGGTAAATTACGAAAAGGTGAAGTGTGAAAGCCAGAAGGCGGCTTTCATGACATCATCATCAAAAAATGCATAATTCAAAAAGGCCTGAGATGCAGCAATAACCCCTGCCTGATGGGCTTTGATTTTCATGAAAGAGAGAGCTCGCTTAGTGAGAAATTGATAAGCTCTTTTAATAGTCCACCTCAAGATGGTGACTGCCAAAATATCTGAGGTACCTTTTAAAGGAAGAAAAAGACAGTTTCGACCCTTTTTGTTTGATAGATAAAACTGTAAAAATTCCAGCTGGGCAAAGGAGTCTATCTTGATCACATATAAGAGTGGGACTCGTGACTTCAACTGGAACAGGAGCTACTAAATGTATCTGATTCTTGTCCAAAATCCGCGATTGGCAAGGAAGAGAGACTGAGTCATAGTTACCATTAAAATGTAAACAACCCTTTTCCACTGACAAAGCATGACTTTCACTCCTCCTCGCCGATGCTATAGAGAGGAGGAAGACTGTCTTAAGGGTAAGGTTCTCGACGGAAGCTTCACTCAAAGGTTCATAAGGAGGTTTAGATAGCGACAAAAGAACACACGAGAGGTTCCACCTCAGCATTAATGAGTGAGAGACTGATCTCTGGAGTTCAAAGTACCTGATCAGTTTTTAAAAATGTGGGTCCGACCCTACAGTGGAGCCCATAGAGAACTTCAGAGTGTTAGTGAGGGCTAATCTATAGCCCTTAATGGTGGATACTGAGCAACCTTTTTTTTTTTGAAGAGAGAAAAATAATAAAATCTGCAATTGCAGTTAACGGAGGGAAGTAGGATCAACGCATTTCCTACTGCACCAATTACAGAAAATTCTCCACATGGCATTGTAAACCTTGGACGTCGATTGACGTTAAGCTGAGTGATGCATTTGGCAACCTTGCTCAAAAACTGGTCTTGGCGGATAGATCGCTTAATATGAGTCAGGCATGAAGGTGGAGGATTTGAGAAACGCTGTGCATGGGAGACTCTTTGAGCAACTGCTCGCTCCTGTCCAGACAAGCTGTCCACCAGAACATTCCTTTTACCCATATTGTGGTGGACTCTGCTAGTGATCTCCAACTAAACTGTCCAACGTAGGCGGTTCCAAACTTCCAAGCAGAGAGAAGAGGTACTCTACGACTGATGTGTTCTGTAGTGACCATGATGCAGTAGTATCGTATGTGACTGACACACCAGTGAAGTGCTAGAAAAAGAGCCAGCATTTCTAGATTGGTGATGTGAAGGGAAGCTTCTTTCCAAGGCACAAGCCCTGCAGGACAACTCCATCAGGCTCTAGGTGAGCCCCACCCTCAGCCCTATCCAGAATCTGTGGCATTGGTATAAAGAAAGGAGTGAGGTTCTGAAGCATGAATCGGAACTCCAGTCAGAAACCTGTCTGTATTTTCTCATCACCTCAGATGGTGATGAAACTTGATTGTAAGGGGATCTGGGCTGACAGGGGGTCACTGTGAGGTCTCCTGGAGTTCACCAGAAGCAAGAACTGGGGGAGGGTGGCTGAATTTGAAGCTTTCCTATGAGATTTAAGTCCGCTGATGTGTCCCCATGAGAGACAGGTAGAGATGAGCAGACAATGATGCCTTCTCGACAGCCGTGTTTGATCTTTAGCTCGACATTGCCATTTAACTCCTTTAACATAGACTCCAATAAGGCCGTAATAAAGGCAGCTGCTTTCTGTGCCGGGACCTATGACTTCAACTCTATAAATTTTATCGAGTAAGTGTAAGCAGTCGTTATGCATTTTCTGCAAGCAGCTTTGTGCGTTGGTTGAATGTGAAATCAATCTTCAGGGGCTACCCAACTACTTTCTATCTTGGTCAATCTTGACTCTCTCAGTCTTGGAAAGGAAAAGGTGGATGTTCTTGGATAGTGTTCAGTCATGTTCTCCTCAAAATTGCTAGGCTTAACTTCTGCGAACGCTTCTCTCAGGGTACGGGCAACATAGAATGTCGTCATCATCGTCGCTTTGCCTTTGGTTTCTCTGTGGAAGGGTGTGATAGTTTCATGCCGATGAACGATTTAAGATTGATTTAACTAGTTACCTCTCTCTATATATACAGAGCCCCTCTCCCACCCCCCGCCCTGTACATAAGAGAATACATCAGTCAGTTTCAATCTGTGAAGAGCACCAACAGATCACACTTCCGGTCAGAGATTTACAGAGACTCATTCGAAAATACACTTCCAAAAAGACTTATGGAGAGACTCCAGACTACTCTTCTTGAGATAAAAGTGAAGATACCTGTGATGTATGTCAAGAGAAAGGACACTGGGGTACCAAATCTCCACACCGTTAAAGAAAACGATACTCTAAGACAGGAGAAAACAGGTCCCGATACAAAAGTAAAGATACCTGTCACCATTTTCAAGAAAATAGACATTGTTCATCGTGTGTCCCATGAAAGTGGAAAAGGAGAAAAAGAAAGAACTTTCAGAATCAGAAGAAACAAAAGAAGAACCCAACCCATTCCAGCAAAGAAATTTAAAGGAAGACATTCTTAACAAGAAGAAAAATCGCAATTTTTTTATGTGTTTGAAAATTTTATTGTCATTCTTTTTCACGTGAGTATACCAAAACCTTAAGTGTATCCATGTCTTGACTTTTGATCTTTTTTTTAAGGATTTATATGATATTGACACCCACACCCACACCTACACCTATATTTTGTGATGAGATTTATGTTTTTAATTTGTCAATCATTGAGTAGTATGTCTTTTCCAATAGATCTGGGTGGCCCTGAAAAGGGCCATTGGGTTTTAAAACACGTTCTAATTGGTGGAATCTCCAAATTAGTTTCAATCTGGTCTTAGACTATATATAGAGGCGCGTTTGCCCCTTGTGTCAGCCATTCTCAAGGCAAGTCAAGATGTTAATGCGTGAAGAGAGGTCGACAGTTATCTCAAATATGTTGTTTGATCATAACATCCCAGTCTAAACCATAGCCATATGGATGATCAAGGAAAGGACAGAGGCAGCCGTCTTTGTCAGAAAAATCTATGTGGAAAGACAAGGTTGTCTCAAAACAGTAATACAATAAGGATGTATGGTCAGGGAAAGCTTGCGAAAAAGAAAAGTGAAGAGGTGTGGTCAATGTCAACCATTTTAGGTGCACACAGATATCACAGAAACAGTGATACTACTCAATGATTTCCAAAATCTATGTTTTTTTTGTTTGCATGTTTTCTATGTCTTTTGTCTTTCACAACTAAAATTTTAATCCCTCACCACCCTTGTGTCTTGTGTGTGATAGTATATCAGTATGTTTCTGTGTATGTGTGTGAACATTCCTACGCTTGCCAGGGGTGATAGTATGTTTGTGTATGTGTGAACACTCCTACACTTGTCTCTCCTTTCACTCCACTTTGAGGTTGTATCTATGTAGGTGTGAGTGTGCGATGTAATTGTATCTATTCTAGATGTTACTCTATCTTTAAATTTACGCCCCTTTATGTACTGCGTACTGCCAAGTGTGGGTGTTGCTCAGTATGTGTGAGTGTTGGTCAGTACAAGTGGGTACTGGTCAGTGAGATGGTGTGTTGGGTAGCAGATATAAATTTTGGTTAGTAGATGTAGATGTTGGTCAGTAGGTCTGGGTGCTGGTCAGTACAGCGTCAGTGTTTTTTATGTTACCATTCCCCTTGTGCTCAAACATGCCCACAATGTTAAACATTTGGACATTTTAAGCATTAGCATTTCTGTGCCCATACAGTTCCATAATGTTAAACCATTGGAATAATGTTACTTGTTCCTTTTCCTATAGATTCATGTTTGAACAAAGATTTTATAGGGACATAATGTTAATTTCCCCTTGTGCCACAAGGTCACTTTTGTGCCCATATTGTCCACCAATACTACTGATGATATGCATTTCGTACAGGCATAGAGCTTGCATTTCTTGCAGTTGCTTGACTTTTCTGAAATGATAGAGGGGAAAAAACAAGTGCATACAGCAAACAAAAACTATTCAATTAGGTGAACTCGCGTTACCGAGACGATCTATAAGAATGCATAATAAATTGAAGTTTAAGAGCGCAATGCAAATACACTTCCTGAAAAGCCCATGTGAGTGTTACAGATCGATATCACATAAACAATAACGACCGGCAATACAAATTAATAAATATGAGCAAATTCACCGGAAAAGACACAAAGGTTGTATACACCAGGTATATCAACCTTTTGACTTACCACACCACTGAAACGAAATGTTGGCTGGTCTAAAATTATGATAAATATCAACGGATTCTTGGAGGTACTGTTAACAGTTTGAGCGAAAGTTTAAAATGGTAAACATTCGGGATACGGGAGGAGGCAAGGGGAATTAATCTGTAAGAGTTACTTCAGTTCGTGTATATATATATATATATATATATATATATATATATGTATATAGACGGAAAGATGTTTTCGTGTTTAAAGGAGTGCTAGATTCGGAGATAGCAGAGGTTATTTCCTACCTAATGTTGATTGTGATCAGGTAATGATTTTGACAGACAAATATGTGAAAGGACCGATACCTACCTCCCAGAATTTCAGGAGATTTTCTAGTTTTGCAGGATGGACAGGTTTGCTGCATTTGCATCTGATTTCTTTTCTATCGCTGATTGCAAGTAGCCCCTTTATGGTGTCTGTTGAAGATCTGTCACACTTGACACAAATATCAAACTCAGAATTAGGAGAGATGCATGCAATAATGTCGTCCAGCGTGGAAGAGATGAGCTTTCTAACATCGCAGCAGAGTACGTTGTCAGGACACTCTCCTCCGCTGGAGTATCGGAACATGGTTGCAAGAATGACATAGTCATTCAGAGCCAGCAAAAGGCTGTGGCAATCATCAACTTCAAACTCACAGCAGCCACTGTAAAGGCGATACTCTCCATCTTCCTCCCCCGGTGGCCACTTTGACAGGAAAGATGCAACTAGTCGGTGAAACACCCCTACATGGATGAACTTCGTTTTGGACACAAAACAAAGGGTACTAGTCCTGGTCATGCCTTCAAGAGGCTCTGGACTCTTAACATGGTCTGGTGCAGACTTGTAAATCACACAAGGAACCCAGTAGTACTGCTCCTGATCCTGCAATGACTAAGGTGTGATAACAAAATTGCAAGAAATTTTGTCAAGATTTGGTTCTTCATATTTTTTTCTCCAGAAAATATAATGAACTCATTTATTTCAAACGTATCATAGGTAGTTTATTTTTTCTTTAGAAAATGGTATTTTGTAATGTACTTAAATGACTGATTATGCCTCTGATAGGTGTAGGGTAAAATTTATTGTTCACTCTACTTTGGGGCAATATATTATGGTTAATATCAACAATAAAGACCAAAGCATTGGCATCTCACATACAAGCGAAAAGTAAGTTATTACAGCTACTGTTTTGGACCCGTGATAGCTCTATTGATAGAGCGTCAGACTAGTAATCCAGGGTCGCGGGTTCAATATCCACCCAGGCCACCACGGTGTGTCCTTGCAAAAAGCACTTAGCTACTATTTCCTCTGCATGATTTTTTGCCAATAATGTGCTGAAAATGCCATTAAAAAGCAATCAACCGTCTGTTTATATAAAATTCCTAAGGAAACAGCAATACACATACTGCCTGCCTTATAGAAGACATCATAGGCTGGAAATCTAGATTGGTTGTATGGGTCCCTTAATTGATATTTGTGTTCCTCAATTTTGTTCTTTTGAGCAATCATCATACAGATGTGAATATGGAAAATTCTGAATATAGGTCAATCAGGTAATTGAGATAGAGAGATAATATACATATCTCTTCAAGATTAGAATAACCGATTTAGAATAAATCAGTTTTGTTGTATTGTTTCTTTTATATATATATATATATATATATATATATATATATATATATATATATATATATATATATATATATATATATATATATATTGTGTGTGTGTGCATGTGTTGATATTATATTTTATCAAAGTGTTTGATTTATGAATGTGAATGCACAGAGCAGAATATTTTACCTTCAAACCTCCATCCTTTTCTACTGGTTTTGCAATGATGCTTAGCTTTTCCATCAAATTCAATAGATGTTCGCTATTGTTGTGAAAGTCTTCATGTTCCCCCTCTGACCAAAGACGGACTTTAAATGAATGAAAAACAAAACAGCAAATAATGGCATGGCAAGATTGCAAAGCATAGATTTGTCTGAATAGTTTTGTGCTTATTTTGACACATTTGCAGGTAAAAGTAATGATTCAAGACCGCTGATAACAGTGATTGAGAGGCCGAGCCAAATGCTAAATTAACTAAAATCACTGCAGTATAAAATCTACCCGTAGATCACAAAGACCTTGTTTTGTCTGACCACTGTAATACTCCCTATCACGCATTGTAACTAATGTTTTACAACTCTACACAATCTAACCTCATGAAAATGAAAATGAACCGAACATCAATGAAGCATGACATCTAGACCACAGTCATCTAGTTTTGCTTGAATGGTGTGGTGTTCATCATAATGCATCTGAAGCAGGAGATAGATGTGTACTAACGCTACGATTAACATTTAACCTTCAACACTGGAGGAATAAGGTGGGGGGTATATATTAAACAATCTGAGAATGTCAGTTTTAGAATATTTTTAAGATTGTAGGCAGATAATTGTTCAACATCCGTGATGAATGTGGATGCTTATATAAGAACTTTACTGAATCATAGTGGTGGAGAGATTAATTAGGGTCAGGTAAGGGATGAGAAGGTCTTGAAGTGAAAACTTTTAAATCCATCTTTTTATGTCCCAAATGAACATATGTCATAAAATCATGGTAAAGGTGTTATGATATGTCATGTTTATAAGCCTCTTCATCTGAAATATACATATAAAGAAATATAATTAGCGACTGTATATATTTTAGAATTGTTTTAAATTTCAAACATCTTGCCATGCATTTTCTTGGCTTGTTGCACTTTTCCTTAAAGAAGTAAATAACAACTTTTACATACTGGCGCAAATTGTATGTACCAGTATTAAAGTATTCTTAGAAACTCTAAGAAATATTAATATTTAAAAATGCAGTGGTCTCAACAGGTAAATCTAAGTTTAACTGGAAGTGATCGTTATATATTGAATGATCTGTGATGGAATGTAGGTCAGCTGTGACAAACGCAATATTTAAAATCTAACTGCAAATTGGCTCGAGCATGATGTACATGTATATGGTTTACGATCTTTAAACATATTTAAATAATCTTTGAATTTGAACACTACATTTGACATTTGTTGTTAAATGCTACAAAATCTAAAAACATTATAAAATATATACAAATAGTTCTGTAGTTTGGTATTACCTATGACAGATTTGGTAAGCCGACCTTTGTCCCTGAAATCGATCCACTGAGGGTATATCTCTGGATCTTCAATCACATGAAGCGGTGGTGAAATCAGGATTCTCACCCCATCTATTAACCAATCTGGATCAAGCACAACCTTATCTCGCAGTTTCTCTGTGCTATAATGTCACAATCATGGGAAAGATTTATAAAATGCAAAAAAACTATATTAACATTGTTACTATACAACAAGATTCACATGAAGATTTAATGAATCATTGATTGAATAAACAAAAAATTAATGTAAAGCCTGGAAAATTGGTGAGATTTGTGTTTGAACCCGATGCTGTATACAAGTATCTCAGATAAAACTTTAAAATTTCAACTGTGCATGTGATTTTTTTTTATGTATTTGTATTACTGATAATGTATTTTAAAATATAAAAATAAAAAAAAAACAAGCAGAGAATTCAAGATAGGAACATTAGAAGGAGAAAACGTCATAAATAGTCTAGAACAATCAAGATTGTGATAGATATATCGAGTACTGAATGACTATGCAAGAAAGCTGTAGAGTTGAGTTGGAAAAGTGAAACAAATCTATTTATGGACTGGAAACAAATAGAATTGACCAATTATGAAATCCTCATTTGAAATCTTTGAAATCGATTCATCTCTTAAACACTGACAATGATTTCAATCTCAGGAACAAATGACATCTAGCTTAAACTTTGAGCCCTGATTTACTTTGATGAAATAACAGGCATATGCACATAAATGATAAAAAGCAATAAGTATATTCCCTTTATAAAGTCAACAGATTATTTGTGTAGTGTTGTTGATTGGACAAGTTGAAAGTTTGACATAACTTGCATTTGATACAAGTACACAAAAGAAACAGTGCGAAATACAAATAACGAATAAAATGTCTACCCATTATATTACTACAAACAGTCCAAGATTAATAAGCGGAAAATGCACAGGATATACAAATATTACCAATGATTTTCAATTTAATGTTTATAGAAATAATTGTTTATTTATGCCGATTTATAAATATATCAACATTGTTACAATGTGCACTGCTAAGATTGAATTCATATTTAATAATGTGGTTTACTAATAAAAGAAGTCAGTTACTTAAAAAACACAATGTTTCCGAGGTCATGTTGAAATCTGAGGAAAACTTCCAGTTCGTCTGACTTTCCAATCTTAACATCACTGGAAGTGTTGATCTCCTCCACAATACTGTACTCAATGATCTGCAATGGAAAAAAAAATATTGCTAAGAAATTAAAAAATGGACATACCATCTCAACCGAGCATATAAAGTTTCGTGGTAATTCATTTTTAAGAACAATAAATTATAAGATTATTAACTACCTGGGGTTGAAAAAGGAGTAACATGGAACTAGTGATTTTTTCGAAAATATTAAGAGATGTTTATGGGAACACGGCCTAGCTCTTTAACAAATTTACAATATTCAATAAATATATACTTTAGATCAGAGTGTCAGAAACACGATGGTGGCCTTTTTTCCCGTCATCTCTACATATTAGTAATTGCAAACATTCAAGCAATTGATATAACCACATTTTGTCCATAATTTTATGAAGAAGTTATTTATTCTGTATGTATCAATAACATACCATTAACTTCAAATCAATACAATATTTGTTAGAAAGGGTTGTAATGAAGAGTATAATAAAATTGTCTTTCCGGTTGTCTGTGGTTTATTTAATAGTTCGAAAAATACAGAGGCTGTTGATACTAAATGGGATAATGTCCAAGTGGACATAATGGCAGCTTTAGCTCTGAGAACAAATCCACAACAGGCGATGGGTTGATAATTTGATGATTCATGTGTTGAATTTGAACAGGTGTTTATTTATTGGTTCATACAACAATCAGTTTGTATCAATTGATGCTGCATTAGAAGTTTGTTTATTCTATACCCTTATAAATTTCTTTTTCCTGATGTAGAGAAAGAAGATTATTCTAAGTCGTACTACTTAAACGAGAAAGACAAACTGACTATAGGTTGGTGATTTTGACGGGGTTTCATGAGATGACTCCTGTCATCTGTCTTTAAATTGCATTCAAAATGTAAAAAAAAAACAAACACGTAAAAGACAAAGTATCTTAATCTATGAACAAATATAATCTATACCTTTATTCCTCTTCTTTTTAACTCCATCAGCTTTTGTTCAAGAGCCAACCATCTTGCTGGTATTTCTTCACCCCAATAGTCTTGCTCTTGAGCCAACTCAAATATTTTCTGTTTCAGTGCATCAATATCAGCATCTGGTCCAAAATTGCTGATGGCAAAATATCCTTTCAACAGATAACGTTGGGGCCTCTCCTTCAATATTCTTCTCACACTGTCAAAATACTCATTCTTTTTTTCGTTCTTCTCTCCCTTTACAATAAATTTTAAAAAATTTCAAAATTTACTCTTAACACACTAAACAAATATTACTTATCTCGGCCGGAAATAGCCAAGAAAAAGCAGCGCGATTAAACTTTTACGAAATGCCTTATTGACTAAACTGTTAGAAATTTATCTAAATTTATTTTTCAGAATAAAGAATGCTTCAAACCTGTGTTTTCAGCACACAAAGGTCCTGACATCAGTATGTTCTAGGAATCACTGTAAAGTCATTACAATGTACTAAGTGAATAATGTGCATATCTGTATGGTCATGAACATGGTCTAAACTATCCAGCCAGTCTATTTTACGCTGCGGGAATAAACTACAGTGGCACGAAAAACAATTTGACAAATGGGATGATGTATGATCAAATGAATTAATAAAACACTCGCTGGACTTTGCTATCTATATGTAGCCATACATATTATAGGAGGGGTATAAACAACAAGAATTACGTCTGTCCTCATTTGCACAGCATATGTCACTGCTATCAAAATACCCTATCGTGTTGACAAAACTTTGATGGAACGCTGCAACGATTTTAGAAATGATAAGGTTTCAAGACCATCCTCATATTGTAGATTGCAACAAAAGAATATAAAATAAATTATTATCTACGTGTATGCATGCAAAGAATCGTCACATACAACCTTCCATGTATGTTTCTTTTCAATATCTTTATCCAATTACTGACATCTCTATTTTGTGCCATTTAAGCTCCACTTCCTTAAGGATGAAACAAATGTAAGATTTAACAGCTCCTCAAACAATTTAGATGAAACTAATGGAACCAAGTGTATTAATTGTGCCAGTAATCAACAATTAAATTTTTAGAGATTCAATTATGCATGTCCACATTCTTAGAGAGCCCGGTAATAGTTTACAAAAATGTCTCTGCCGTATGTGACATCAAGGTATTATATTTCTCGGGAGCTATTACATAAAAAGCACTGGTTTATGATAACAAGCTAGGTCCAATCGACAGTATCATACGTTAAAGACAAAGTTAATTGTGTTTTAGGCTCAATTTTGTACATATGTATGTTCACCATTGTTCAGATACCTCTGGTACTTTGTCTAAATGTGTTGCAACCAGAATTACAGGAGAGTATTTTGGTACTTCGTCAAGATTTTGTTCATCGTTTCCTGTTTCTCTCTGAGTATTTCCTTCACATTGTGGACTTCTGTCAGTTGGTATGCCGTGAGAATATATAGAATTGAGCCAATAGACAACATAGTCTGCAAAAAAAGAAAACAAACTGTACGCAGATTGAACCCCCTAAATGGAACTAATTTTCACTGTTCACACGAAATATAATTCTTCTTGAGCTCAGTTAATCTTTAAAGAATCAAGTACAATTTTACTAAATCATGAGCAAATTGCTGAGATTGCTGTATAAGTTTATGTCAATATCTTACTCAAAGAATATGAACGACAACACAGACTTCACCATATATTCATATGCCTCAAAAAGTGAAGATTTTCTTCATTTACACAAATTTCTAATACAAATGTTCTTTATAGGAATCCTTTGCAAGCAAGATATTACACAACAAAGGCTATAAACGGCTATATACTGTGTCATGAGCAATGCTTTTTACCATTTGATTCACACAGGAAACAGTCAAACCTGGTACAATAACAGATTAACGTGGTAGTTATTGGTAGCCCTTATATACAGGGAAATGTCATGCAGATAGTTTAAACAATAATTATATATATATATATATATATATATATATATATATATATATATATATATATATATATATATGTGACAGACAAAATAAGTACCGAATGATAAATAGATAGATAGATGGACGATAGATATATCCATACAGGTACATGGCAATGATGGAAACCCCAAACCAGAATTGTTGGTTTTAGCGCTGCATCTTTGAAGACATTTAACATGTGCTGCGCGGAAGGAACCATGTAGAAATTCTGCCTTCAAATTTACTATATCTTTAATACTTTTGACCATTGGTCCAATAGTAATATACAAATTGTCATTTATTTAATCTGTCAATGTCAAATTGCATACTTTAATAAAACTGATCTAACTTTTTAAAGTACATGACATATCAGATAAGAAACAGATAAGAAACAGAGCTCACACGCACCTGACCAATACACTGTATACAGCAAGATCCATAGTACAGACAAAATCATGCTCTCGTTCAGCAGTGCCTTACTATAATAAAACAGAGTCCGAGGGGACCAAATTGGTAACAACTATTTAGAGGTTGTTGCTAGAAAAGTGTTGACTGTAAGTATCTATGTTCATAACTGATAGTATTTGGGGTCATCTTCAACTAACTATTACAATCATGAAATATTGTCAGGCACAGAAGAATCGAGTAATATTTAAGGAACTCACAAAAGGGTAAAACAATAGGATGTTCCTCTTGTAGGAAATGTTTGGTTCAGAGAATAATTTGTAGCACGAATACATCCTGTATTAAAATAAAAGATTAAGTTGAAAAGAATTTTTTGTCCTAATTTGCAAACACGAATCAGACAGAAATATTACATTTCAAATTAATGTTCTAAATGTACAAAAACAACATTTGCGGGAAACGAAATATATTAGTAAAGATAAGCAAAATCCACTCTGTTCAACCCGTGTCTCCGCCAAAAATCCCAAGGTGAAATACCTTTATAATATTATGCATCCATCTTTTAAAGCCAGCGCGCCTATGCGCCCAACTGAAAAGTAAACTCAAAACATCAAACCCACTAAACAATTGGCATGTTTATTTCTATGTGTCTCTTAATTAAAGAAATACAGGCCAATATTTACAGTCCTTTTCTACGATATCCGGAGAAAAGCATCATACAAAAAACTTCTGCCCAACTACCCAGTTACGGGAGGCAGCACTTATAACATCGATCTGGCTCTTGTACAAAACATATGTATTCAACAATCCACTTTAAGTTATGATCAAGCATTGAAGGCATACGATATGATATTCATGATGTACTGTTCCGGTATGAAATCGCTTAACAAGCATTGAGAAATAATTTTTTGTTATAAGAGCAGGTATTCATTAATATTTCATGTGATGTTTCATTTCTTATTTATACTTTCTAATAATATGTTACAATCAAACTTTTTTTATATATCAATTGACAACTTAACACATCCAATGCTCTCGATAGCCCAGAATGCCTGTTTGAGATGGTCATCGATGTGGAGGAATGTGGGACAACTATGGAGTTAAATCGAACAATAGTCTCCTGAATAGACTGACGTTCTACTGGCCAAAACGAATTTGTAGGAATCCACGATAGGTCCGTTTTTCCATTTTTTTTCCATTTTAATTGATTAATTAAACCCATCTATGATATCCTTAAGAAAATTCCAATATACCAAATTTAGGAACAACTAGAAATGTGCTCATTGAATATGGATGCCTCAACATGGTGCATGAAATAAGTTAACGAAAAATTTAACCAAGATGTGACAGACAAAGAGACAAAAAGATGGGAAAAGGAAACACTACGTACCCTAACGCCGTCGCGAAGGGAAATACAGTATTTTCTCATATGTTTGAGTCCGACAAGCGTAGTGATAACAAGACTACTGAGATGGCCACTCCAATATGGTTCTATAAACATGGTGTTGGAGGTTAGATCAGCCCCAGTTTTATTCAGGACCAGCTAGATATTATTACTGTGCAGTGTTTAGTCACTAGACCTTTGAGATGACCGCTATAGTTGCCATGCTGTGGGCCAGATTAAGACCATTTTCATTTAGCTATAGTGTTGAAGTGTAAACACCATGTCGATATGAGCAACCATTCAGTAGAGTAGCCATCAAAGGCACCTATTTTGAAAGATACATCGACATTATTTTAATATAGGACCAACTACATAGTGAAAAACCCATGCCAATAAAACAATCCATTCTAGAGGAATTGCTCTAACTAGATTTTCCAGATTGCCATTGTGGCAGCCATATAGGAAGGTCAGATCGGCACCATTTACATTTGGGACCAACTATATATTGCAAGAAGTCTGTTAGTGAAAACCCCGTGTCGATACTACTATCTGTTCAGGACAAAAAGCGATGAGGCTTTAAAAGTGGTCGCGTTGGCAGCAATTCTATGATGTTAGACCATTCATTTAGGAGGAGAAGACATAACAAGATTTTCTACTACAGCAGCTATTTTGCGAGGTCAGATTAACACTGTTTTAAATGGACCAAAATATACATATAGTAACAAGTATTTTAGTGAAAACCCAGTGTCCATCTGACCAGCCTTTCAAGAGTAGCAATAACAAGATTTTCAAAATGGTAGCAATATTGGAGATTAGATAGGAACCATGTTCATTTAGGCCCAACAGCTTGTTATAGGTAAGTCTGTTAGAGAAAATAATCATGTCAATACGACCATTCATTGAGGAGCAGTATCTATTACAAGATTATATTCAAGAAATTCATTGTAACAACCATCGAGGAAGGTCAGATTTACACCGTTTTTAAATGGAGCAACTACTTACAGAAAGAAGTGTTTCAGTGAAAATCCCATGTCAATATAACCATCGATGCAGGAGGCTTTGCGATAATAAGATTTCAAGATAGATGCCTTGGCGTGCATGCGCAAGGTCAAATCGGCACCATTTTCATTTGGACGAACTAGCTATCATCAGAAGATTTTTTTAGTGAAAATCCCATGTCAAAAGGACCATTCCTAAGAATGGAGTAATAATACGAGTTTCAATGGTGGCCATTTTGGATGCCACACTAGCACCATTTTCATTTAGGATCAACCATGTTTTAGGTCAGATCGGAAACAGTTTCACATAGGACAAACTATCATAAGAAGTCTTTTAGTGGAAACGACTATCATTTTAGGAGGTGTAGCAAAAACAAGATTTTCAAGATGGCCACGGTGGCAGCCATATTAGAGGACAGATTGGGACCATTTTTATTTTTCGGGCAACTAAATATCATGTGAAGACTTTAAATGAGAACCATGGACGATATGTCCATCCGCTAAGGTGACGTAGTAATAACAACATTTTCAAGATCGCCAACATGGCCGCCATGTTGGACGTCAGATCGGCACCATTTTCATTTACTACATATCACAAGATAGATTTAATGAAAACTCTATATTCACACGACAATCCATTCAGGAGGGTTAGCAATAGGGAGATTTTCAAGATGGCTGCCGTATTGGCCATGTTAGAGGTTAATTAAATAGCGTAACAACTCTTTTACTGAAAATCCTACTTCAATATTACCATCGTTGAGAAGAAGTAGCGATAACAAGATTTTTTTTTGTCGGCCGCCAAGACGGCAGTATTGGATGTCCTAGGATCGTTTTGTTCATGCAGAACCAATTAGACCTCAAGATAAAAATGTGTGCCCAGTTTCAAGACTTTCCTCCAAGTCGCTGAGGAGGATTTGCGATAGGAAACAACTGCTAACGGTCCAAGGATGAAGTATGGACGGATGACAGAAGCAGGTCCTTCACGCTAGCTCTTCTGGTATTCAACCAGTACAGCCAAATACCTTGCATATGTTATAGACAAGGGATGAAACTGAGACCACAAAGAACAAAGTGAGGTTGTTATAACCATATTATCGAGAGCCTTTAGTATACATTAGGATAAAATTGAAAAGGTTATCCATGATTATTAAAGAACTCTGATATCACTTACCTCGTATGCTGCACTCCATGTTCCTATTCAAATTCATGTTGCATGTATCTGAAACAGGGTCATCCAAAGACTTGCTCATGTCCGTGATAAGGAGATAAAGTGTTCGCCAGGACATGAAGGCCTGGTGAGTGGTATAGAAGACAAACTGTCCGGCAAAATCTAACATGGTGACATAGCAGAAGATCTTTTTTGAATGTGTCATAGTTTTATACTTTGTCACAAAATCATGAAAGTCTGAATGGCTCCTGCTATCGTTTACCCTAGTATTATTTTCCCTGTCTAATAGGTCACCTATGATGATACTTTCATTTGAACCAGTTTGACCACTTTGAGATTTGTCTGGATCAAGTGAATTTTGTTTTTCACGAATAGATTCTTCCTCTCCATGATCGAGGGTGTCCTCATCACTAGCTGCATTTGTGTCAGTTCGCATCACATCAGATTCTGACATTTTTTTATTAGATTCTAAAGACACTGGAATAGCTCCACCGAAGGAAGCACTATCCTTTCCTTCTTGTTGAATGCCGCCTTTAATGTCTTGTTCTGTGTTTGTGCCAAGATGTTGGATGCTGTTGGTTTCGTTTTGATTACCGTCATCCTTCGATTTTTTACTCTTGTTTGCAACATGCTCAGAGACAATATTCACAAGGCGTTGACCATTATCCGGAAAGCGGTGTTCTGAAATTAGCAACGCATTCGTCCAAACTGGTATGATTTCTGGTATACGGATGATTTCCATGGTACCAAACTCTCACTACTAATCTACCTATAAAAACCCTCTGTCAAATTGCTGCTTATTGTTGGCGTTTGCAAATAATTACGTAATCTCTTAAGTGTGCAAGCTGACAGAGGACGCTGACACCTAGTTTTCACAATATATTGCATACAAAGTCGTTGTAAAAGTTGGGCTTTTTCATTATTTTAGCAAAATTTTAATATATAAATTTAAAATTCCCTTTTTAAGTAAGCATGCGAACCTTACAAGCCAAATCTTCAACTGTGTTAGATTTGGTATGTTACTAAGTAGCAGAAACATAAAAAGCTGCAACTGATGTTTGTTCCATATAAGATACAGACAAACAAATTTGCACATAAAACCAGAAAATGCTGTTTATGATATGCAAAACATATTACGCATACTCCGCAATGAACTGAAGATGAATTAGTGTTTTGTTACGGCTGCAATCTGGACTGGAGACAAAATAGTATAAATTGACATAACACCGAAATTAAAATTTTCATTTCCTATATGGATTAAGGCATAGTACAGAGACAAGTAGGCACAGATTGGATACATAATTAAGATATGTTAAAACTCCTCTGATTATCTAACAAATAACTGAAAATTGAGATAATGGCATGGCATAATTTGTCCATCTCAAAATGAAGAGAAGTGAACATATTCTGAACAAAGGTACACCAGAGCCAAGACAAAAAGGGGGAATATGAGCGTGGACCTACAAACGTCGGGCAGACAATTTAACATTTAATTAAGGTGGATGTTTTACACTACATTGTTCCTAACTTACCTTTATCATGATGTCAACAAACCGAGGTCACCATGGAACATGCAAATGTACAGAGTCAACACATAATTAACTCGAGATAGCAAATAAAAGTGCAGAGAACATGTGGTGTATAACACTATTTGTGCCCTATAAACCGCAGTAAACCCAATAAAAAGCCAAGATATCCACCTGATCACATTGCATGTTACATATTTGTTTTTAATGCAAAGCGAGTCTCGTTATCAAAACGCTCACATCACCAAATCTAAATTGTACAATTTTTTTAGCCCATTCTACAAGAGTTTCCTGTAAAACTAAATAGTCCAAACTCGACGATCTGGGTGGATTTTGAAGTAAAACAATCGTTTTACACTGCTAGGGGTTGCAGGGAACACCCTAGTAATGCTAGTTTTGGGAAGGAATGCAGTTTAACAATTGTTATTATGTGTTGTAATCTTTTTCATATTGAAAGAAACACAAATCTTGCTTGTGCTTATGCTTTTGGTCAATATGGTTATGCCAAGAAAATATTTGTGTACGCATGTTGGAATGTCAAGCTAATATGACATGTATTTCACAAGCATAAGAACTCGTTTACAGATTTTAACAGGCTTACCTTTTCTTTCCACGATCCACTCCTTCGTGTCAAGATCTACCTTGCAGCATCTGGGGTGTACCTCAATGCCTTCTGTTGAAACACGGGGAGCTTCTGCAATTTCTTCACCTAATATCCGTTTGGTTAAGGTTGTTTTGCCAACACCAAGATGCCCTACGACCATCAGACGAATGTTATAAACCTTTTCTTTTCCAGCCTCTAAAGCCTCTCTGTAAAGTTGTTGTGAGCGTTTGTCCATTCGAAGTATTTCAGGTGGTAATCCTAAGACAATTCACCAAGCAGAAAAAACACCCAAAGAAGTCTAAAATAATATTACTGAAATTACTACATCTCTTGGGACAGGAAACAATTATCTTTATCCTAGTTGCAAAACTTAGGAACTAAAATTTTTACTCGAAAAATGTGTCAGAGAAATGTTGAAAATAAGAAATTACTGTTCCACCAACATGGCATTTTCCAACAATACTTCCATTAGAAATAGTCATGTACACTTTTGTAATTTCGACGCTTTCTTTTGTGTTTATTATTGTCTTGCCACTGTTTAGTGTTTGCCTTTCACGAAGACTCAGTTAGAGTCGAAAGCACCTTGGCTATGTAGAAACTAGTTTTGCATTGGTCATTGTCAATTTGTTGCATATATATATATATATATATATATATATATATATATATATATATATATATATATATCCCTTATGATCTAATTTTCCCAATTTCACTATATTAGCCTTTGCCCCTTGTGTGATACAAATATGTTCAGAAATAAAGCTTCTAGGATGGTAAAACAATTCTTGACATAAGTCAGTATAAAGGCTAAGTGTGCTAATGAATTAACCCTAGACAAGCCTACGTAAGGTGCGTAGACCAACAAAAACAATATCTTGTGTCAATACATTCTTCGATATCCAGCTGATTGGAACAGTGTTTGAGAAATGATATATAAAGGCAAAACAAAAATTGTCTACAGGATGAAATGAGCAACCCGTAACTGAGATTTTCAGTTTCCAGAGATACTCGAGAACGGTATCCACTAAAAACGTTTTTTTAACTACGTGTTTTTTTAAAAAATGCGGTATTTAGATGATGCAACAGAGGAATCACACGATGATTTTAATCATATGTAAAGGGTGCTCTTCAGAAATATCTCACGCAAGCCTTGCTAATCTTAAATTGAAGCATATATTGCAGAAACCCACGTTCTCAAAGTTTTATTTCACGCATTCAGTTGCTAGTATATGTAAATCTAGTCTCCCTCCTATTTTTCTCTCAATCTGTATAACAAGTGGCGTCATACACACCAGCTTTAATGCAGTATTCTATATTATGTGTCATAAAATAACGCAGGAACGCCCCAAATGTCTTTAAAGTAAAACTTATGTTTCTTCAAATCAGCTCGAACGAAGACAACCTTTAAGCATTCAACCATCCAGCTTCAAGTAAAAGAACCTGGATCATACAGGTATATTTTTGTTTTGTGTTGATAGTATAGGTCTGAGGTCATTGGATATGCATGATGACAAGGGAGGAAGCTCGCCAAGAAAATGTATCTACCTCTCCCGTCGTTTGATGTCTCGTTTTACCTAAAAGTGTCAAGCAAAGTATACAAACAAAGATCCATTTCATGAAATTTTTCACCGTATCCGCAAGATGTTTTGCCAAGCTCCAGGTTTCTCGCACCTAAGCCCCGCGTACTTCATATTTGTATAACTGAAGAGATTGCGATTGACATGCTATTAAATGCTGTTTGTTTCACTCTGAAACCATATTTTAGTCTTAAATCTTTTTCCGAAGGGTCAATTGTCTTTCAAAAACATGTCATTGTCCTAAGCATATGTTAAACTAGTGCCTCTAAACTTAGGGGGTTGACTTGAGGGTCAGAATAAAAGGTGTTTGATTATAGCTAAAATCTGACAATTTTTTTTTTCATGATTATTTTATATAACAATCAAAATAACATTTTTAAAAAGTTATATTGTACAATACTGATCATAACATTCATACTAGCCCATCTGAGAAAATTAATGAACCAACTTTATCCCCCGTAGAAAAACAAAATTCTACTTTAAATTTTTTTATAAATCAAACGTAGATAATACAAAGCTTCAAAAACTTTAAAAAGGTGCTCACACCTTTTACAACAATTTAAATAAGCTGGATGATCTATCAAACGTGGAGAATTAATGCAATATTATTTAGAATAATTACGATTCAGACTCTTTATATATATATATATATATATATATATATATATATATATATATATATATATATATATATATATATATATATATATATATATATACCAAAGTCTACCTGATTTAATGAAACAATATTAATCATTTCCTGTGGAACAATATGCTTTAAAAACTTTAAAGTAAAGTTTCATTAAAGTGTCTATGTAGTTCAATGAAAAGTACTATGCTGGGAAAGTATTTAATGGTATTATTGAAAATCAGACTTAGTCTGAATGCTGGATATTACTGGAACAAGAAGCTGACATTACTATGGCAAATATGTGTTGAGTCTATCAAAGGAAATAATTAGTGTCCATACATGTGATTCATGTAGGCCAAAAATACCGTTTTAAAGGCCGTCTACCGCACATACCGTTTAGTAGTTGAAATTTACCGCTTTTGAAAATTAAAAGAATTTTAAATTTTTAAAATTAAAAATACCCAAACACGGTATTTTTACGCGTTCTGTCAACGCATTAGAGAAACCAACCGGAAGCAGTCTACTGGGGACCGGAAATGACCGGTGCGATGATGCGTTGCAGAGCAATTGGATTAGAATTGTTAAAGAACAGCTGACATGTGTACACAGCAAGCTGCTAATTGATTACCTTATTGTTGGAATTTGAGGAGTTTAAGGCCAAATGCGGGATGTTTTTTAACGTGTTATAAGTAATAAAGGGATGAAAGGTGGACAATGATATCTTCAGAGCCTTCGAAGAAAATCGGCTGACCCTTGGCAGAGGGGAGATAAAATGAAGAGGCGAACCATAAAAAATGATTTCGGCAGATACACTAGAGTAAGTATTTTGATTTTTGTCCTGTTTAATTGTTATTCAATATTTCCAGATGTTTTAAGAGGACAACTCTTACATTTTTTGTTCAATTCTAAACCTGTGCTTACTCCCAATGCTAATAAACCACTGCCTAAGAAATATTACAAGTTAAACAATGCTTGGATATCCGAGTTTAAATGTGTGCAGGTGAGTAGCAAAGGTCCAGAGTTTGTATTGTGTGTTTCAAAGGTTTGCAAATTTTGTATTTCTTAAACTATTTGAAGTTTTCATACACTTACATTTAGTTCAAGTCCTTGATAAAATATATCAGTTCAAAATATATTACAAGATAATTAATTTTAAAGTTTAGATAAATTATTCATAAAAGCATAAATACATCATGTGTTGTTGTTTTTTTCATTTTATTTCAAGTCTAAATCAATCTTTATTTTTTTATTTACAGTGGTGAAACTTGCCAACAGATGTTTGGATCTGAGCCTTTAAGAGAAAGAAGCCCTTGAGGATGAGGCTCAGGAATACATCTTAAATCCAAGTTAGGAACTTCCTCCTAGGGGTGAACATAGCTTGGAGGAGTATTGGAGAGTAGTCAGCAACCTTATAAACCCAGCAACAGGAAAACTGAAGTTAGAACTTCTTTGCAGGTTGAGCGTGGTTGTCCTGTCATAACAACATTCTAATGCTGATACAGAAAGGACATACTCCGTTCTTTGCAAAATACAAAGTGATTCAAGGGGAAATCAGGACCAGAGAACTATTGAGAGCCTGTTAAGTGTGAAGCTTAATAATTACAATGAATGTCATCAGTGGTCACTAGACATTGATCTTGTGAAGAAAACTAAAATACTATTGGATTTTATAAAATAAAAATCTTTGCAGTGAACTATCAGATAAACAACTCTTCCTTTTTAATTATTCAACCATATATTGACTTATAATAAGTAATTATTATTGTAACATTTCCATCAGAATCAGAATCTGATTCATGTTAAAACGTCCTATTTTATTATAGTTTGAAGAGAATACATATTATGGCACAAGAAAGCACTTGTTTTGTTTTCCATCCCCTTGAAACGTAACATTTATGCCAATAAAAAGTCTACTGATTTAGATGCCAATCTACTGATCAAAATTTGTAAATCTACTGGTTTGAAATCCTAGTTCTGTCACATGTATGAGTGTCATTATTACAACTCTTGATTAATGAAAAATGTGATTATATATATATATATATATATATATATATATATATATATATATATATGTGTGTGTGTGTGCCTTTGTATGTGTCTGTGTGTGTAAATATTAAACATGGCATTGGTGTACATGAGGTATGGCCATTATCTTAATATCATTAATATGTAGAAATCATGCCTTGATGAAAATTTGCTTTTACCTTGATTTATTCACTTCTGCTGAAAAAATGAATGACATTGTACAGACTTTTTCAAAGTATATTTTATAATCCGCATTTTACCTTTATTTTCCTCCAATATAAGGTCGAAATTTTCTCCTTCGATTTCAGCCAGTTTGTCTGTCAAAAAATCATGAGATTCCATCAAAGAATTTTATCACAATTTATACTGAAACAAAAGTAGATTTTTTAAAATCGCAAGTCTATATTGAGGCTTTTTCATCTAAAGAAGAGTATCATGCCCAATATAATACTTATTGATAATGCAAGGAATTACAGTATTGATTAAAAAGGAAAAATTGCCCATTGTCTCTGACATTCTTTGCATCTAGTTCATTGGAACAATGTTAGATTGACGATAAAACAAATGAAACAAAATGGCTTCAGAATTGATTAATGAACCCATATCCCTGACATTTTGTTGTCGGCAGATACTCGAGAACTGTCTCCACTTCAAATATTATTTGATCAGTGTATTCGTTTTGAGAAATGAAGAATTTAAATGGCACTATATAGGAGGCCACATGAAGGTTTGAGGTCAGATAACTGACGATGCTAAATTCTGCCTCAAAGGATGTTCTTCAGTAATTTCTCACGCACCCCTTTCTAATTTTAAATTAAAGCATATTTTGCAAAAACCGCGACTCTTAGAGTTTTTTATGCATTCAATTATGTACGACTTTGACCTGTACCTAATTCCTCTTTTATTGTTATTTTCCTATGAAGCATTTACAAGCGGTGTAATACACATCGGTATTAGTACATAATTCTCTAACATATCTTATAAAAATAAAAAGTAACACCTAAAATTTAATAAAAATCAAAGTTATTCTTCTTCAAATCAACTATAACGAAACAAAGCTAGAATTATTAAACCACCTGACTTCAAAAAAGAAATGAACCTGGAACATGAAGGTATGTTTCTTTTGTGTGTTCTTATTTTAGGTCTAAGATCCGTATATATGAATAATGACAAGGTAGAAAAGCTGCCGAGAACGATTTCATCTGGTCGTTCGCCATCTCTTTTCACCTAAAGGTCTCAAGCAAAGTACATAAAACTATACATCAATTCATTGAACAGTCTTTACTCTCCCCGCTGGTGCATTTTTATTTTAGCAGATTTGAACATAAAATGTTTATTTCATGTCATGTTTACTAAACGTATAAGATTTGTTGCCATGTTCCAGACGTCTAGAATAACAGAGAGATATTGCAGTTGATACCTATTGCATGCGATCTGTTTCGGTCTGAAACCATATTCTGGTATAAAACCTGTTTGCCGAAGTGCAGATTTTCTTTTCAAACACATGTCACTGTTCTAAACACATGCTAATATAGTTGTGTCTAATCTAAGGGGTTGACATAACGGTCAGAACAAAATATGTTTGATCATAGTTAAAGTCAAACAGCTTTTTATGTAATGAGTTGTTACATTACAATCAATATCACATTTTAAATAAACAAATATTTTATGATCCAGATCATATGTATCATATATTCATACTAGCAACTTTATCCTCAGCAAAACTAAATTCGACTTTGAATTGAAATTTTTATCTTAGATAATACAGAAACTTCAGCACTTCAGAAGGGTACTCACGGTTTTTCACAATCGTTAAGTTGGATAATCTAATAAGTGTGTGGATAGATGGAAAAAAGGACTGATATTTACAATGAATTGTATTGCGCTTTAGAAATTGAAAGATAAAAGCAGCTACGTAGTTCTTTGAAATGCATTATATTGAGGAAAGTGTTTATAGGTATTATTGAAAATCAAACATGGTCTACATGCTGGATTTTACTGGAACAAGAAGCTGGCAGTTATCTTCCATTGCAAAGTTGTAAACTGTGTATTTTAATTTGTGTGTCTAGTCTATGAAAGAAAATAATTAGATCGTATCAGAATTGTTTTATCATCAAACTTATCAAAGGTGTTGATGAATGTAGCGTCAGTAAAAACCTGACTTAACTAAAGCAATATGTGTGGAATGTCTGTGTGTGGGGTGGAGTGGGATGGTGTAAATATAAACAAGACATTGATGTACACGAAGGATAACCATACTCCTAATACCATTAATCTACCGAAAGCATGTCTTTACTAAAATACACGTTCTGTCTAGCTTTCTTCAATGCTATATATTTGTTTGTGCTGCTCAATTAACTATCCCCATAATCGTTCTGGGTAATCTCTGGGTAATCCATGGAACTCATGCAGCAAAAAAGGGGTTCAAGTTAGACACCTATCAAACTGGTATGCAGAGCACGGTTTACACATTAAAATTACACACGCAAGTGCTCTCTCTCTCTCTCTCTCTCTCTCTCTCTCTCTCTCTCTCTCTCTCTCTCTCTCTCTCTCTCTCTCTCTCTCTCTCTCTCTCTCTCTAGCATACCGTTAATGTTTTCTGTCTTTCCTAGTCTCCTTTCCACCAATTTCTTGACTTCGGCTGCCTCACTTTTTGCCTCCATATCTCTTGTGTTTAAATCATACACCTTTTGCTTTTCCAAGTATCTCATATAATGGTCTAATTCTGATGGCATTCTAACCATTAGGATGACGTTCATTTCACTCTCGAAAGTTGTGTTTAACCGAATGTCAAATCGCTTTACCACGGCTAGCATATCAGCCCAAATCTGATCGAATTTATCTTTTGAAAGAGATGCTCTTCCCAGGTCTCCAAACACATGATTTCTTCTTAATCGAATTCTTTCAATGTCATCTCCCTCAGTTAAGTCATTTTCATCAGGATAGATGTCTGATCGCCAACCTTTGGAAGGTTGATGAATTTTAGTTTCTTCCATAGGTAAATTTCTTAGTAGCATATACAATAAAGTAATGTCAAAGTCATCGTTTGTGACTTCTCCTCCACCAGGTCTGCATATTCTCCTGTACTGGTCCTCTCTCATATTGCCGTCCGTCTCAAGTTTCTGCTTGTTTTGACGCACTTTCTCGGGAAGTTCTTCAGGAAGAATTCTTGTAGTCAATGTTTTCCACAACACATCTCTGAGCAAATCCACAAACAGGCGGATCAACGTGGCAAAGTTCTGACTCTCCGGTGTTGATGCATATTTGCTTGACTTTGCACTTTTTATCTTATAGTCTTTCACATAATTGCCTAATTCTGATGGCATTTCATCCTTTAGGATGACTTCCATTTCTCTCTCAAAAGTTGTGTTTAATCGAATGTCGAATCGCTTTACCACGGCTAGCATATCAGCCCCAATCTGATCGAATTCATCCTTTGAAAGAGATGCTCTTCCCACGTGTCCACACACCTGGGTTTTCCTTAATTGAATTCTTTCAATGTCATCTCCCTCAGTTAAGTGTTTTTTATCAGGAAAAACGTCTGATCCCCAACCTTTGGAAGGTCGCTGAATTTTATCTTCCATGGGTAAATTTCTTAGTAGCATATACAATAAAGTAATGTCGAAATCCTCATTTGAGACTCTTCCTCCATCAGTTCTGCATATTCTCATGTACTGGTCCTCCCTCATTTTTCCGACCGTCTCAAGCTTCTGCTTGTTTTGACGCACTTTCTCGGGAAGTTCTTCAGGAAGAATTCGTTTAGTCAATGTTTCCCACAACACATCTCTGAGCAAATCCACAAAAAGGCGCATCAGTTTGGCAAAGTTCTGACTCTCCTGCGTTGATGCATATTTGCTAGACGTTGCACTCTCCATCTTCAATTCTTGAGCTCAAGTTCTTCTTTCTGCAATGTTTATAAAAGAAACAAAAATTTAAAATATTGTCATAGATGAATGCAATTTGACGATGCCATATCAAAACAAAAGTAAACTCACGAAGCTTTATAACCAATCAGATACTGACCTAGTATTTCTTATCGCCAGATTCCTTCCAACATTTGGTATTTTCCTTATGTACCAAATAAGTTCAGAACACAATTAAAGCTTGAACCGCCATAAGTGTGTGAAATTTGTTAAAATATATAATGTAGTAAAGGGGTAACATACATCTTGAAACAATTGTAATTCATACACTGCTTGCTTTTATACTTAAATGCATCTGTTCTGGTGTCATAAGAGTCCTACACTCCTTCCCTATTAGGTACACGACCAATATACAAAATACTTGTGATGTGTGTTTTACCGCATAGGAGTTGTTTCTAAGGTTATATCGTGTTGAGGAGGCAAGCAGAACAGAGTGCCCTGACTAAGGACACACGATGATAGCCGAAACGGGCTGACATGTGGGTAGGAATTAAACCTGCACCCTTCTGATCACGAATCCAACGCATTAACCACAGCTGCCCCCACAAGTAGAATGGGTTGATATTAAATAATATTTATCAGCACCGCACCATCGTATGATGTCCATACGTGTCGATGCAATCCTGGCGTTGATTTCGCACACTTATTACGAAAGTAAAATGTAATTTTTGAAGAAGAAATTCCGCATGTATGAATACAATTTGGAGTTCTTGTGTTCATTCTGAACCACGCAAAGCTCTCTTTACAATCCACGAGATTTAGCAATCGACTTTATGTCTAAAGGCAAAATGGGGCGTTAATATTGAAATCACAGTGTTGGGATAGTTAAAATATTTCCATCTGAGGTGTTTGGCTGTTCATAATTTCAACATGACGGTGAGAAAGGTTTCCTTATTTGCAAAAAAGTGAGATAAACTTCAACGCAGCAAGTAAATTTGCCACACGTATAAACTCTAATTTTTTTGTTTCGTGCATGCATTTCAACATGTTAAGTTAGAAGGAGAGGCAACTCGAAGGAAAGCTTCGAATTATATCCTAAAAAGTTGTTGATAAGTATATTTTCATGTTATCAAAGCACATTCTTGTAGTAATGGAGTCTTCTAAATGGTATAAAGACATGTAAAAGTGAGAAGAATGGAAAGGTAAAAGTATTAACTAAACCTTCTTTCATGGATTCCACCTCAATCTTTAAAGTTAGTGAATAATAATATATCATTATCATAACAATACCGCTCTTGCCACAATATACATGTCGTAACAGAAATTAAAACATAAAGTTTCGTCATCTATAAATCACATAAAAGAAGTTTAAATCCTTTATTTTATACATGGTATATAATTTAGCATGAACTAATATACACAGGGATAGGAAACTCCTTATATATAACCCTACCCCACAAATATCGTCGGTTCCTTTTTATATGTTAATGAGGGCACTTAGCAGCTGAGATTAAAGAAACATCTCAAGGGCAAGAGACGCTTGCTTATAGTACATACTTTGTAAGGCACACTACTTAACCTTTTCATCGCTGATAAAGAAAATAAAAGAACCATGTTGAATTTGTTTAATTTTACAAAATTTGCTGTTAATGAATACTATGACTTATTGTAAACCATTTTATTACTTCTGTATGGGTGATACAATAATACATCTGATATTCTTTAGATTTCACACACACTGAAAAAGTACTCATGCTATTTGTTCTAAAACAATGCATTATAATTTTCCTTTTTTCGAGGGGGTGGGGTAAACCCGAGATAGAAAGAAGACATTATTTCAATGAAGAGACATCGGTTTCTATCAATCATAAATTAAATAGAAATATACATCAGAATGAAGGGTCCTTAGCTATAATTTTAATTCCAATTTATGATTGTAATTCAGAATAGGGATTGTGCAAAGTATAAGTTTATTTTGCAAGAAAAATGTTCCAGCTAACCATGACATCTATCCTAGGTCCGTACAGCTGGGATTTATTGCCTGAGTGCATGGTAACCCTTGCTATTCCTTTGACTTCAAGCTTAAACAGACCGCTGGCAACCGCATTGCACTTCAACAGGAAATATATCTATCTAAATGATATCTAGTAGCTCAATGTTGTTTCCAATGTCACTAGTGCGTTAGTCCCAGAATCTCGTCAACAATTGCTAGTTCAGATAGGGATGGTGCGTTACAGAAACCTGGTTTGTCACATTTTACTTTCCAATGGAATGATATTGAAGAATCGTGCTTTACGTTCACTGTTCAGTATCACAATAATCCTTAATCTGTCCGCTATGGCAGAGGCAGATAATAACGTGCCAAAGGGAATGAGGGTACGGGTTAGACTAACTTGAGAAATACATTGGATCAAATAACAGTTGGCAAGATCACCGAGAGTGACACAAGGAGAAATTGTTACATTTTGGGGCTTGTTCATGTCAACAACTGCAGAAGTATCACCTTGATAATAATAATAATAATAATAATAATAATAATAATAATAATAATTATAACTATAATAATAAATATGCGATCTGGAGGACGCTATAAGTGCTTTCTTTAAACAAAATATTACCACTGCAGTTTTTTTTTTTTAAATCCTCAGGTAAGATATGTATTGCGTGTATAACGGTTTAACACTAGAGGCTACATGGTACTGATTAAAGTAAATATAAAAAATGCCACAAAAAAAAAAAAAAAATCAGGAAGATAAACTCTTCCAAAATAAAAGTAAAACATGAAGTTTTACAAGGAAAAAGATTAAAGGTAAAACTGTAAAAATTCTGTAAAATGTATACAAAGCAAAAGATAACGGTAAAAAATACAAATCCTTAAAAAAAAATGTAGGATTCTCAAGTGAGAAACCTTATATTTTACGTATTTTATATATTTTACCTTGGTGAGAAAATCAAGGCGAGCGGACGGGGTTTTCCTTTTTCTCTCTACATGTTATTTGTGACTTTCTCAATAAGCTTTAGTGTGATCGGATAATAGGAAACCTGTACTGGTTGCTTATAAATCTACGTTTTTTATAATTTATAATTTATGTTCCGATATTCATGCGCGTGATCTCAGTGTTATAGTTTGTCAACAAACGTTCCGAATGTGTTTGAATTAACAAGGAGAGAGTCTAAAGACTTCACCATGAAGGGAACTGATGATTAAATGAATGAATATTGCAAGGATTGTAACCAACTGATCACAAAATAATTTATCTCACATGTGCCTTGTCGTAACTATTTGTTTCCAATGGACACACGACACTTCGTCAAAACGACACTTTCTCGAATGCTCAAAATATTTGGTAAATATAGTAGATAAAAATGAATAAGTGCCAAAACAACCTGTATTAGGTCACTTATTCCACAATTATACCTATTTGATTCTGATTAAAATGTTTATGACGAAATGATTATCGGCAAAGTACCGTATACCCCTTTTTCACCGTGTATTTCGTCTGACGTACACACTAATTAATATATGATCAAAATTCAAAACGTGACTAAATAAACTTAAATAACCCAAATATAAAAGGTATCGCTACACTAATTAAATTTCTTATATATTCCCTTCACTTGTCCACATATTTCTTTGTGAAATCCAGTGCATTAGTTTTAAGTTCACATGCATTTATGTCTGGCACTAACATGGACATTGATGGTAAAAGTGTCCTTTCTGGAACCGGTTTTGCTTTGGTGCTATACGGCACAGCAACACAATTAGGTTATTTAGTGCTGAGGCAATTGGAGTAAAGTGCCTTGCCCAAGGACACACCACGGTAGCTGACCAAGGCTGGTCAGATGGTAGGATTCAAACCCGCACCCTTTCGGTCGTGAGTCCGGCACGCTAACTACTGAGCCACCGCGGCTCTTCTGGAACCGGCCTATTAACATCTGTTTGCGTTGTCATCCTACGTAAAAGTCCATAGCCTAAGCTGAATAAACATTATATGTTCTGTTTAGGATTTAAATGCTGCTTTCTATTGAATGCAAGTACAAGTAACATTTTAAATGATTAGGAACTCTCCAGGAAAAATCAGGATGTAATAACAGTTTATGGCGACAGAAAAGGAGAGAGAAAAAGAGAAAAGAAAACAATACTAACCAAGAAAAATGCACCATTCGAGGTCAGAAAATTTCAATTAGGAACATAATACAGGTGAAATGAGTTCTAGTATTGAGATACTGAACTGCCAGACTGAATAAGTAAAGTAAACATTATTCATAATTTTGTCTGCAAAAGAGATAATGGAGGATGCTTTAAATAAATTTTGTGTATGTATGAATTTATGTATGTATGGACGAATGAATGAATGGAGAGAGAAAAAGAATCAACATGGAGCCATATGTTCTTATTTGTACCGATTCGGTAGAAAAATACTTTTATATTACTAAAGCATCGATGGTTCTATCCCACTTTGAACTCCGTTTCTCCCTCTACTCGGTACTTTTATCTTTCTTGATCTGACTCAGGTGAATTTTGTGACTAATTTAGCTCTTTTGGGGTCATGCTTGTGACGCACGATCTAAAAATTCCAGGGTCGATCGACGACACGTGACCCACACAACGACTGCAAAGCCAAGCAAGAGTGAGCGCAATGCTAATAGTTTATATGATGAAATTTGCCAGAGCACGGAGAAAGAAGTGGGAGAAGTATCAGGAAAGAGACTACCGCGACACAGGCTGACAAAACCGGTGAAAAACTGGCCGACTCGGCTTCAAATGAGACTCAGTGCTGTGCTTAGACTTGAACACTGAGGGTCTTGCAACTGAGACAGAGCAGGCACTGCATACGGCTACTTGGTATGCTAATAAGGCGATGACGTATTCACATCACAAGACATGCGAAACTTCGCGAGATGACAACAACAACATAACGGGTGTCATTCTCAAACACGAAAAGATAATTTTAAACAGTGACCAAAAAGTTTAGTTCTCTGTCCAGCTTAGTGGTAAAAACAACGAGTTGCAATTCTGACTGTTTGCCGAGGCATGAGTTGAGTCGTCACTTGTGCCACGCTTGGATGATATGCGTATGTTAACAACCCTACAATCTTGGATACCGAGGAAGGGAAGGTCTCAGACCAAGACGATGTTTGCGATCGGCAGATGCTGCAGGATATTATGCAACTACATAGTGAAATATGAATTTGACATAGGTGACCCTGTTTTTGCATAACCAAGTCCTCGTTTATGAACTAGAAATTTCAATGTGGGCCGAAAATAAAAAAGATTACGGCTGTCTTGTAACACGAGAATTAGAGCCAAAGTGGCCAACAACAAGTTCAAAGGCTTGGAAAAACAATACATGCGGCCACACAATTCCGACAATCACATTGTGCCTAAGGTAAATTCCAAAATATGAGGCAAAACAAGAAGATTCACAAAATCCATAGACTTGCGATTGCAAAGAGCACAAGGCTTGTTGTGTCATGATATGGTTCCAATCCTTAAGCTTAAGGACAAAGATATCACAAGTGCTCAAGAAATAAAACCACTGACTATACAAGACTTCCTCGACTTGGCAGGCCATGCCCTTTGCACGTTAACATCGTTAAATCAAGACTTGTCGCAAAAGCGACGTAAACTTATCAAGACATACCTAAATTTCAGATACAAACAATTATGTTTGCCACAAAATCAAGTAAATGACATGTTGATCGGCAATGATTTAGGAAAGCAGATTCGGGAGATCAATGAAACACAACGTGTTGATTACAAGTTATCAGTCTTCTGTTAAAAAAAAAAAAAAAAAAAAACGCAAAGAGTACGTGGTATGCCCAACACAATTCCAAGATGTCAGGCGGCAACATTCTCCAATTAGGACGAATCCTCACAATGGCTTGGAATGAAAATAGTGATGCCAGTATGAAGTGGTCACAAGCCTATAATGAATAACTCTATACTTTTCCAAGCACAACTGACAAATTGAAGTTTACAAAGCTTACAGTTTGTTCCAATGTTGAAAAATATTACTTCAGACCCCATAATTTTTGCTAACCGTATTTTACAAGCTATCACTTAGATTAGACTTTCTGACAGATCTCATCCAGTATCAATGCTCTCGAGAAATTCAATGAAGCGGATCAATCATAAGCTTGCACAGAGTTTTTCGGTTCATATTTCAGTGAACGTAAAGAAATAAACTGGTCAATTTTTATAGCTAAAGTCTACATTGAACAAAGACAAAATACGGAAACGTCTTTGAAAAGTGTGTGCTAAACAGACCATTGTAACCTTGTCTAACCGTCCATGAATACATGCAAAATAGCAATCAGTATCCGTAATTTACATACAGCCAATCAGAATATGGCAACTAGTTGCCTGACAGCATGGAACAAACTTACCCTCGGTCATTAAATCATTATATGAACAGCCCCCATTGGACTATATAGTCCAAGTACCCAAAAAGAAATAAATCGTGGAGAAATACGTGAAAGATTAAATTGCAACATTAACTTTGATTTGTTTAATTACTTTTACCCTTATTTCCCGATGTCGAAATTTGGAAGTACCGCCTACTTGAGCTAGCTAGTGTATAACATTCGCTGAAAAGAAATAAGGTTTTATTCTGTAGCTTTTGCAACACAGTCTATAGTTTACTGGAAATGACAAATATGTCTACTTAACAGGATTTTTTTTTTTTTAGAGAGAGAGAGAGAATGGAGAGAAGAGACAGAGTAGTCATTGTTAATGGATCTCGTCAATGTACAAAGTGATAAAAACACTCAAAATTAAATCAAATCGGGTCGAAAGCTGACAGTAAATCAATGAATACTCTTTTCTTACCCCCCCCCCAAAAAAAAAAAAAACGAAGCCGTTGTTGTTTATGTTGTTTATAAAAATAAAATATCAAGTACGAGTACCCTCGACAAATGTCAAAAGAAGTGGCCTCATACAATTTAGACCTATTTATTATTGATCGACTGCATCTATAGAAGTGTATGCTTGTGTGTATGTAGCTTCATACGTCTGTGTGTGTGAGAGAGAGAGAGAGAGAGAGAGATTGGACAGCTGCACACTCTAAAATAGCATGACTTGAGTCGACTTTCTTTTGAAACGTCTGATCTAGCACTCACCGATTCGATTCACCCAGTTTATATTTTACTTCTCTGCTGTATCAGGGTCTATCCATATTTAATTCCTTCGAAAAACACGCTTACCACCTCTATAAATCCAGACACTAGCTTTAGTTTCAGCTGATCCCCCCACCCCCACCCCGATGCACACACAATTTCGACCACAGTCAAAGACAGCTTCTGTTTTCGTGAGTGAGTATGCTAAAGTCAAAACAATTAAAATCTACAAGAAATTATGTATTTATATTGGAATTACAACTGACGAGAATGTTAACTTCTTTCTGTTTTGAGTTTACGCCCCAATCTCATTGGAAACACGGAAATAGGACTATAGGCCTAGATCCAAAGCTTGTCTAATATCGAGGCGAAATCTAATGTTGAGTACCGCCCGAATAATTGACTCATGTTGGCCTTTCTTAATGCAACAATGTTAAAATGGCAGAATATAACTTGGAACCTAAAAGAACATTTAGAAAAATGCCAGCACCCGCAACACACACACACACACACACACACACACACACACACTCTCTCTTTCTCTCTCTCTCTCTCCCTCCGCGGATTATCTAGATTTTTGATCAAGCCAACTTTCAGCTTTATATTTTCAGAGTCTTATAAAGTCGACTTTTATTTTTCATTCACAACATTATTTATTATTCACTGTACACATGATATCATCACATTGCTCTCGTTGTTGATGTAAACCAACATTACGTCAGTGTAGCTTGTAAATATTTTACACATAATTCAATGCGAATGTTGGAAACAAGTAGTGCCATTTAGCGGTGCTAAATTATTCAATGTTTTGTTTTGTTCATAAATGTATTAATAAAAGAAATTCAAAAGGGTCTGGCCAATCAGATTCCTGGAAATCGTAATGATGAAAGAAAAAAATTAATTATAAAATAGTAGTACAATTGAAACGCTAATTGATACGGCTCGAACGATTTGGGTTTAGTGTAATGCGCAATACATCTAGCTCACTGCTTGTCATTGTCATGAGATGAATAATCAAGAAGCTAACTTTGAGTGTAGTAAAATTAATTCTACAAAAAAATAATTCAGATATGGAGCGGATGCAAGATATTCGTGTTTTCATTAACATTCAAAAACACCATGGCAATATGTATGTTGATCTCCTTGCATCCAGATTAAATTGACAAATTCAGAAAAAGTATGCCTCGTATAGACCAGACACAACTGCGTTTGCAGTATATGTTTTCTCATCGACCTAGTCGAACTATAATGTAGCGTACGTGTCCCCTACTTTCAGCATTCTGGGAATGAGTAGAGCAGTATTAGTCATACGAAAGTATTTAATTTTATCGGATGTTTATGTTGTGTTAAATTACTTTGACAGACTTTTAGGAAATTGATACTTAACTTGGAAAGACTTTACATTAAAGTCTGTGACATCGCTAGCCATATTGACTACACAAAGGTGCCAAACTCTTCAATTACTTGAGATATTTCTTGAACCGACTGTAGGTTAGTTTTAGGATAGGACATTTAGTCAAACGTAGTAGACCCGGAAAGTTTGTTCCTGAGATCATTTTAGAGGCATATCCTAACAATAAAAGCTTATGTATAGTTATTTTAACTCAGGATTGTTTTAATTGTACAAAATGTTAAGAGGCAATGCGACTAGACTGTGTATTACTACCAAGAAACCTCCCCAAGGTGCAAATAAAGTCGCCATTGCTCGGTCGAATAATAATAATAATAATAATAATAATTAATAATCCTTTTTTTAACGAGGTAGCTGAGTTAGAATACAAATGTATCTTGTCGGCTTGGAGAACATTTCGCGGATGACTACGAGTTCGTCCTCTAGACTATCTGTGAGGTTGGCCATGGCGTTTGGCCCCCGGTATGTTATCGGAGGGTTGGTAGCTGTAGCTGCATGGGGTCTGGCTCGCGGTCTTGTAGGTTTCGCACACTAAACGCTGCGTGTCGTCGTCTTCCCGCTTTACCGGGACGGTGAGGGCCTCGAGGTCGGCGTAGATGACATATGGCACCTTCATCTGTTTGAACAGGTGTTTAAAGTACAGCTTGTTGTTTCCGTACGTCGGAAGGGTGTTCCTCGAGCAGGTCCTCCCAGAAGAAGGCGTGGAGGCATCTACAGCAAACGTGCTGGCGATGCTCGTATTTGCTATTTCTAAACACCATTCGGGAAAGGTCTTTAATCCATACATAGTGCTGATTTTCGTCGTCGGCGATTAACAAAAAGTTTATGTTATTTTCCAGCACTTTGTTCGTTATGCGAAATGAGGTTGAGTGCCCGGTCCCAACCAAAGGCATTAATGGCGATGATTGGGTTAAGGCTCTCAAACTTTGATATGTATGAGACCATCATTGGAAATTTGAGCTTATCAAATCGTAGATCGCCTTGATACCGGATATACTTACTTGCCGTCGGCTGGGTGAAGGGTTGAAAGTAAGACTCATTTAAAGTATTGGTTGTCTTCGATTTGCACGTTTACGGTAGCCCGCTTGGGAACCTCGGGTGGCGTGGGGATATGGCTGTTGCCGCGAAATAGTCGGTACTGCGAGATCATCACCTCCATCGACTCAGACATCACCACCTGCCAGCCTCAGCCAATGCCCGTAAACACTTCGAGCCTTGCCTCGATATTGGTGATCTCTGTGGTGATCATGCTCTCATGCTCTCGGGGTCGGCGGCCTCTAGCGCTACCATGGCTCAGTTGCTACGCAGGTACACCGTGTTGGTAACGGTGGTGTCCTGGTCGGTCATGAGTTTTTCAAGCAGCACACCTTAAGGATCAGGTTACACGTGACACCCTTTTTGCCAATCTCTCGTTTGAGGATCTCGATAACGCCAGGGGTCATGGCTTTGATTATCTACGATGGGTCAGCTTCCAGGGGATGGCCGACTGGGATTGTGGCTACGTAGTCGACTACCATGGTACGGGTCGTAGCCTTACCAGTTAGTCGCGCGCGCTCAACGAGAGGGGGCGGCGTAGCAGCAAGTGGTACTCGATCTTGGCGGGGGGCTAGCGTGGGTCCCAGGTTGACTCTTTGGCAGCTGTTTCCCTGGCCTTCTCAGACGTCAACAGCATGGCTGGTTCAGCCGCTGGGGCTTTGGGGGCCTCCACTGACCCTGGCTTGGCAGCTAGGCGCGAGACTTTACGCTTGGCGGACCTCGACAGCCTGGCTGATTGCTCGGGGGTTACGGAGGCTGGCAGGGGAGGGCGCCTTGGGGCTGGCCATGGCTTTAACGGGACTTCTGGGGCTGGCTGGGGCTTAAACCGCCTGGGGGCTGGCTTTGGTGGCTGGCTTGGCGCCAGGGTTCGCTGGGGCTTTCGCCGCCGACGAGCTGGCATTGGCGGCCAGGCTTTAGTACCGGAGGCTGCTTCCCTCTTCATGGCTGCCTGTACTAACTCAAGCATTTCATCATACTGCTTAAGCGTGAATTGCCCGTCTCGAAGCATATCGCTGATTCAATCAACGCTTGACATTTTGCTACCTTTCCTCACGTGTGTTGGCGAACTTTATAAACTAGCGCAAAACATTTTTCCAATTGAACGATTTCGCTTGGTGCTGTCACGCACTACAGCGAGTTGCAGCTCAGCAGGTTGACAATCGAGGTATGTGCGGTTCACTCGTTGTAGGTCAGCAGTTTGGCAATGGAGGCAAGTTCGGTTCACTCGCTGCAGGTCAGCAAGTTGGCTATGGAGACGTGTGCTACCTCGCGTGTGTATGCGAGATGGTGCACTGTGTAACAATGCACACAGCTTTTGTCTAAATAAAAGATTTTGCTGGGTGTGGTCGGTCGTTGTAGGCCTGCAGGTCGGCCATGGAGGCGTGCGATAGCTCCCAATTCTCCCTCATTGATGCTTTTATTGTTTTTAATAACGTGGAACGCTGTACTACCCCCTGGAGCTCAGCTATAACATTTCTATGTCGCTTTCTCGCCATATTTTCTATGTTTCGCAGCTTGTCTACGTGATGTCCCCCTCCGCGTTTGCTGCATAGACGGTTGTAGTGCCCGCTCCGCATTTTCAGCAGGGATCCACCCTAGCCCCTTGCCTATATATGTATGCATGCAAAGCGCGAAAGGTGCTGTTGCATGTGTGACCACAGGGCTCAGACTTGCCCAATATCTTCCACTGACATGTGAGTCGACCATGACGCCGCATGTCTATATCGTTACATCATACAGACTTACGCCTCTAATTAAATAATTGTGGTGACATGGCCGGTCTGAGGGTCGGCTGGAGCTCGCCAGGCGATGCTAATCGCCAAAAGCTTGAGTGGGCGCGTCCCAAAAGGCCGAGGACGCGCAGGGAGGCTCGGTTTTGGCCAACAAAAGAGGTTTCGTTTTGTTGTCTGTCATCTGACACGGACGAAAACTGTCATTTGTCAAAACCGAGGCTTTCAGGAAGGCTTTCAAAATGGCTGAGTTCAAAATGGTATTTTACACCTACTACTATAATGACGTTTGAATTGAAATCCCCGCAATACAAGGCCTTCTATTATTGACTGAATATGTCACTGATTACATGCTCACTCACATGCACTAGTTTAAACACATGTGGATATTTACAGATGTAAATCTACACACACTGGTAAATTTCACCACGTGTACAGATTTGGATACGTGTGCAAATTTGCATGCTGTGTAAATCTACACCAGCTCTGTAGCTAATGAAAAGCAAATGTACACATGGTGTGCAAATTTCGGAATTTGACCGCATTGAAAAATATACATTTTTAGTTCCATTTTTAATCTACCCAAAATTATATTTTGCCATATTGTCTGTACTGGGCCATTCAGTCATGTTAGCAACTTTGGTATATATTTATGCATGCGTGCCTATGCGCTTTTCGGTCAATTCTATAAAGCGTCATGGTACATCTCTAACTATCTCTCGCATGCATTCTGAAAATGGCCTTCAAATTATGCATGAGAGTGATCACGGACGCAGACGACACAGTGGGATGTTCAGTTGAAATGGACATTTCTCTTTTTATGTATCACGTTTTAACAAATCTAAGAATGTCATTTGACCCGGTCGTCGCTTTGATTTTCGTTTGGTATGGCGCTATTATTTTGCGTGATGTAAAGGCATATTTGAAAGAATATGTACGGTAGGTGACATACATGTATATAAAACACTCTAACTCTCATAAATATTGTATTAGATATAATTTTTTTCTTCACGCCAAATATGTTTATTTAAATTTGTTTAGAAATAACAAAAGAGAGGAAATGAACAGATCGAGCCACATTTTTAGATTTGTGAATCTTTATACGTAAAAAGACAGAGATGTGAGCATAAATAGGAAAATCCGTGGTGTTGTCCGCATTCTGGATTCTAACATGCATAACCTGAAAAATCACATCTAGCGGTTTTATCGACCAGGTCTCGCACTATGTTTCAGAGTGATGGTGGCCGTGACATACAAGTTGGATTGGGTATTAGCGTGATATGGGTGGCTGGGTGGATATGTATGTATGTATGTATGTATGCATGTATGCATGTATGTATGTATGTTTGTATATATGTATGTATGTATGTATGTATGTATGTATGTATGTATGTATGTATGTATGTATGTATGTATGTATGTATGTATGTATGTATGTATGTATGTACATGTTTGAATATCTACCTCTCAGTCTATCTGATGCAAACAGTCAGAAAATATATTTTCATACCAAACCTGAGAATTTCAAATTTCAAATTAAAAAACGGAAAATAGAACTTTCATTGCGGGTATAATTCATTGTAGAAATCTAAAAGTTGAAAGATAATTAACAAAAATCGCGAAACATTAAAAATGAAGGTTTATGTCCACAATTTGGTCATTACGCAATGTATTTTGGTTTTATGTTACTTCAAATGAGCACAGCAAATAATATACATAGTAATTGTTACTCACTGCTAGTAGTACCTAGATTGCATCCTGTAATTGCTAATGGGTAAAACTATTTAATAAACTACCACTAGAACAAACAATTTACGTTTTGTTAATTTCTAAAACTTGAGTAAGTTTACAAGATTGATATATTCATTTTTGTAAATTTACCCCTTAAACATGTAATTGTAAAGTTGAGGTTATTCACTCGTAACACCAGTCACCACAAATATGGTGTAACAAAAAGGATCAAAGCTGCAGATATCGGTGCAATGGTATCCAAATATCGTTGCAACGGTATACGTTTATCTTTGCTAGGCAACGTTTATTTTTGCTGGTGTCGTTGCAACGATATTTATAATCGTCGCAACAGTATAAATATACCGTTGTAACGACAATGGCCTATTGATTACAACGATATTCAAATACAGGTGTGACGGTTTGTTTTGTTGCTGCCATAGTATATTTTATCGTTGCAACAGTAATATCACTGTTCTAACGGTAATTTATATAGTGTCAATGTTCAAATTACAGTTTAGCTTTGCATCGGTAATGTTACCGTTATAATGGTAATTTTAATCGTCGCAATGCTAAAATTACCGTTGCAGCAAATAATATAACCGTCGCATCGGTATTTGAGTAGAGTTGCAACGGTAGGTAAAGAGCGTTACAACGGTATATGGATACCGCTGCAACAAGCATAAATACCGTTCCAACGACACCAGCGTAAAAAATGCCGTTGCAACGATACCGGTGTTTAAAATATCGTTACAACAACACCAGTGTTTAAAAAAAACAACATTACAATGGTAAATTGTATTGTTGCTATATTAAAAAGTTACCGTTGCATCGGCAAATTTAGCGTTACAACGATAATTGGATACCGTTACTACGTTACCCGTAGCTTTGACCGACCCTATTGGAACACTATACCACTAGAGCAGGGGTGTCAAACTCATTTGTTATGGCGGGCCAGATTGGATATAAATAACAATAAATAATAATAATAAATAATGAGCCTGGCGGGCCGCATCGGGCGACCCGCTGGCCTAATGTTTGACACCCCTACAATAGAGAGTGAAAACATCTGTGCATGTGCTCTCTTGTACATTTATGGGATTGCTTCATAAAACTTTGAAAAGTTTTGGACTGGATCAATTCCAAATGAAAATTTTAGAAGCTACCCCCCCCCCCCAAAAAATAAAATAAAAAAATAACATACATAACAAGCATTGTTTGTTCTAGTGGCAGTTTACTAAATGCTTTTTACCTATTATCAATTACCATAATATAATCTAGATACTACCAGCAGTTAGATTTAGTTAAAATGTATAGTTCTACTGTGCTCCATTGAAGTTATATGGCCAAAATCCATGGTGTCATGACTAACGTGTGATATAAACCTTAAAGAGTGACGTTCATGTCTACAATACTTAATCATTTATATGAAAACGTAAACAATTTTCAAATGTATGGCAGACTGCCCTTTGTTCATATCTTTGCGAGTACTTTAAGTCAATTTTTATGTAAGGATCAGTTGCAGAATGAGAATGAAATTTGTTAGGTGTAAACTACAACACTGCTATGTACCTCCAAACTACTGCTAATGAAAAAGTGAAATATTGTAAAGATAATTATTTCTCTTGTTCAATAATAATAATAATAATAATAATAATAATAATAATAGTAATAATAATAATTACTATCATGATCGTCGTCGTCGTCTTCTTCATCACAATCATCTTATAAGCAATATATCTCAGCTTTTTCGTCTATGTGTGCGGCATGTGCGCGTGCGAGTGTGAATGTGTGAATGCCTGTATTTTGTAATTAGCAGATGTCTGAATTAGTCGCTTCCATGTAAACCTATTAAATCGCTTCCATAAAGATTTCATTATGATTAATGTCATCTTCCATCCTATAATAATAACAATATTGTTATTATTATTATTATTATTATTATTATTATTGGTGATGTTCTCGTCGATTGCATTTTGGCAATCACAGATATTTTACAGATATTATTGATGCTAAAAATATAAACTGTGCAACCTCCAAACGACAGCAAAACCGTACATATTCTGCCTAAAATTCGTGAAAACTCATGGCAAATTTGCTTATTCAAACGTGTGTAAATGTTCTCATTTACTGGTTTGATATAAAAGAACGAACTTTGACCCTTTACCTGGATTCTAGACTTAAGTTATTGTTGAATACCTGTCTATTCAATGCAGGAGCGCCGCTATTCGCACACACACACACACACACACACACACACACACACACACACATGTATATATATATATATATATATATATATATATATATATATATATATATATATATATATATGCGTGTGTCTGTGTCTGTGTTGACCAGTTTAAAATGCAGTCCGACTAAGTCACGTGACTGGAAACGGATATGAAGAGCTATTGTTCTGTTGCCCAGTTCCGGTCTCTTTAGATTCACTTTTGTTTATTATAGAAGACATTCTCAATTCATTAATTTGCTGCATAGCTAATCACTTTGAACGAAAGAAAGAAATAGACAAAGCGGCTTCATAAAACGATATCAATACGCCCTTTCTTCTGAGTAATTTATCTACTTTCGTTTTTAAAAAGATACAATGTAAATGTAACTGTTTAACCTTGACTTACAGTTAACAAATATAATGCTACAATTTACACAACAGGAATTCAATTACGTGAAAGAAGACAAGACAATGGAGGAAAATGGATATCTTAAAAAAAGATCACAAAATTTAAAAGTTACCTTGTCTCGATCTATTACTGCAAGTTTCATTTCAAACGACTCCAGACTGGTACTCACTTTATTTACGGTTTAAGGTAACAAACCACATGGGATCGAAACATATATCAATCAAGTATCTGCAATATAAGAGCGGATTATACCACACTTTGCGAAAATCCATTACAACATATATGAAATATAATTTATCAAGAGAGCTTATAAAATATCCGTACATAGCTAATACTCTGATGTAAAAAGAATCTCTCTATCTCTCTCACCTAGTGGTGATCGTGATGGATGTAACTTACACATAGCTAGATCCTGCGCTCGTAAGCATAATTATTTAGATTTAAGCATACGTCGGCGCGAAATTCACATGGTCCAACACCTGATTTGATTACATTGCTTTAATAGAAATATATGTTACTAGTATGGTAGAACTTATATTTCCAGTTAGTCTGTAAGTAGACACACATGTGCAAGACTTGATAATGGGCATATTGCTAACTTTGTAACTTAAAGTAGATTAAATATCTCATGAAACTTATCTGCAATGCTGATAAACATTAGAGGATTTAGATTGGATTCGAGGATACTGGGTAGGTGGACGCCCCCTTCTTTTCCATTTTAAAAATAGTAAATGTTTGAGCAATAGACATATAAATTTAGTCATTTTTCTGCAAACATAATTACGTCATTTTAAATCATTCCCCCCCCCCCCCGAAAGAATCTTGTATTCTCGCCTGATTATAAATTATGAGAGAGAGAGAGAGGAAAGGAGACAGATATTTCTTCATTGAAGCCAGTGTGAGATACAATGCTAACTATGCTGATGTCGAATTTTAATGTTAAACAATTCATGCTAAATTTACTGACCTCGAATTGTGATGTTGCTGCAAGAGATTTTGCCTTATTGACTAGTATATGTATCTTTGATGTCGTATCGTTTCTTGTTTTCATATTTGCTTCCGTAATCGTTACGGGGCCCCCGCATGGTGTCTTGATGGCGTTGTTAATATCACGAACTCGGGCATTAAAGGCACCAAAAAACTCTAGAGTAACCAAAATGCTGCTGAGAACCCAGCTGTATGCAGTAGCTGAAGATAAGTAAATGTGGGAAGTTAGTAACACATTTAATTATACATGTAATACAGCTAGGAGGTGTGCGTGTTTGAACAACGGTATGGCTAGTAAAATACAACGATACTCATTAAAATCTTTTTTTTTTTCCGTTTGCCATGGTCCGTATATAAAAAAGAACATTTAAAGAAACCACTCGTAGTTAAGAAGCATCGATTTAAAGTATAGAATCTTTCCTTAGAGATCTATCAAGGAATGGCTAAGTGAATTACATGAGATTTTGCACTTTATATTCTAGTATATTTTATTTGCTCTAGCTAATATAATTTTCACCACTCTAAGATTTATTTGGAACTATATTTTTTTTATAACCCAGTGTTTGTTTCAAGTGTCATATATTTGCGATTTCAGTGCTTTAATAATGCTAACACGAAGGGAGCATATATTTGAAAACAAAGCGGGATATTCCGTTTTTACCAAGCGGATATTTCTCATGGATCATGAATCAACACCATGAGAAAAACAGGTTCACTGCCGAATACGGTTACATTAACGACTCACATAAAATATACTTTGGCAGTACTCTGCGGACGTATGTATTGTTGCAATGATAATATACAGATAAAACAAAATCGACAGCAAATGAGGTTGTTTAATTCATTTGCAAAATATAGCCATTTAAATCCTTTCTTAAGTGTAATTGATTCAAAAGAAAAAGCATAGTCCAATTAACGAAATTCCTGGATGGATTCAGGATAAAGTAAAATAAATGTTTCCGGTGATTTTGTAAATAGCTGCCAGATACAATTGATTTAAAACGCTTGCCTTTAATCAGTGACACACAAAAGTTCAGCCGAAAAAAAGCATACTATTAAAATTAATTTCAGTTTTCAATGGAGCAGAATGAAACGATAATTAGTCTTATCTTGTGATGTATGTGCATTTCATTGTCCGTACATATTGAGAGAGAGAGAGAGAGAGAGAGAGAGAGAGAGAGAGAGAGAGAGAGAGAGAGCTACCTACCCAAATTGAATTTCATTTGTGAAAAAAAATATATGTATATAGCTAGAAAGTGATTCAAATCTTTTAACATAAGTTTCGCAAAGTTATTTGATCTGTGTATCCAGTCTGTGGATGTATATTGCCTGTGCTGTTCAGTGAGTAGATAGCGTATTGATATCATGATTTCCTTCATAAGGGCTAAGTGGGACATAACAAGATTGGCTGATAGCTTATGAAAAGGAATTCTTTAAAAAATGCATAATGCTGTACAGATGTATTCCTTAAACAAATGTAAAATCTATTTTTGGAAAGGGTTGTGCAGCCAGTTTAAAGAAGGTATAGACACTGTTAAGACGAAATGACCCAATTCTTCCACCGTTATGGTAGAACTCGATTTGTTTTAAATGACGCAATGCACATACCCGCATTCACATAATAGCCTTGATTCCTTGTCGATTAGTCGCATCCCCGATGACTAACTTAATTTGAATGCCTGTCATTCGTTTTCATGGAGTCATTAGAATTAGCCACTCATCACAGATATAGGGAATTTCACTAAGGCTTCACGCTGTAGTGGACTGAATCTAGTCAAATCGTAGGATTACGAAATCCACATTAAATACAATAGACCTACTGGCCCTGATAAAAAATATGAAAGTTACTTGTACCAGAAATACTATGGAAATTAATTAGTGGAGTTCGATGTGATGAAGTTATTCTCATTAATTATGTGGTACGATTATTATTATTATTATTATTATTATTATTTGAGAATTAGGAAGGGTTGAAGGGTGCATCAGGGACTTGGATACATACATATATAGAAAGGCATACAGATAGATATATAGATAAACAGGCATATATATATATATATATATATATATATATATATATATATATATATATATATATATATATAAACAGAGAGATGAAAAGGAATACCTGTAGAATGATGAATAGATATATAAAAGGCATGCAGATAGATAGATAAGAGAGGATATCAAATATTAAACATTTATTTCTGGGCAAAGGTTGAAATTGGATCAATGAACAGGATTGATGTATACACGGAGCACAGGTATATAGCTAATAACGAGTCCTGGAGGTAGTTTTAAACTAGGTTGTTATGACACAGAACAGATTTTACTGATGCTAATCAGTGCTTCCACTCAGTGAAACGAAGGTCAATACAAAAATACCCCTTTCATAGCTTCTGATATGAGTTGAAAATGTGCAGCATTATGCTTGTATCAACGACAATATGTGCCTTCTTGAACAGATACACTTAGTTATTTGTATTATTTAATTTCTATTACCGCTGCTGTAGCTATCACGGTGTACTGTATTGTTGTACAAAATTTTAGGGGAATGTAGAGATCAAGTGGTATTTTAGCGCACGGGATTATGATTTATGTCTTTTGTAACATACTTCATAACGATTGTGTCGCATTTAATAAAATACAATTAAGTGGTGATGGTTTTCTAGATTGATAATTTTTTGCTACCACATATAATTTTCCCCATAGAAGCCACAGCGTTTCTATTAAAATAGCCAATCAGAATTGTTCATGTTAGCGCGTGCTTTCAAACTTCTTAGTGGTACATTTTTAAGGAAACAAAATGTCGATTCGACTCAAAAATTATCCGTTGAATTATAATGTAACTTCTTTTGGTACAGGTTTATAAATGTGTGTAGAAGGAGTTTAAACAGAAACTGTGTTAGATAAGTTTTGAGGGAAAGTGTGGCCTGAAGTTTTCGTAATCGACTTTAACGTTCCAATGAATAATGATGATGGAGTTGGGTGAATTATCTCCGGCTAAACCAGTTCATCGTGTAATGAGGTGACATGAGTGTGTGTTGTGCTAATTATCTGGATAAGATAAACAAGTTTTCTGAAAAGTTAGGAAATTTATGTTTAAGTTGCATTTGATGGTCCCTTTTCTCCGCCCCCTCCCCTCCCAACATCTTTCTCTCTCTCTCTCTCTCTCTCTCTCTCTCTCTCTCTCTCTCTCTCTCTCTCTCTCTGACTAAATAAGCAATACATTTTATATTTAATGTGTGTTGTATTTTTATTATTCTTTTACATATATTTACCTTCTTGAAAACCCTTTCTATATGTCATAATTCATTGAACACTTTAATGGATTTCTATCAGTGTCCCTGGTGCAAGAAATTAACCTTGTTTTACTTGTTCGTACAGATATGATTTCTATGTTACTTCTTGTATTAGATTTCATGTACACATAGGTCTATGACGATACTCTTTGCTACATTGAACTTTTTGTTTGCACGAGGTCACTTCTGCTCCTTCAGCGACGTTGCGTCTACTGATGTTTAAAAATGCGTTATATATACGAAAACAAAACCCCCCAAAACATGTATATATTCTTTCTTGTTCTGTAAAGAACCCCCAACTCCAGAAATCAAAATATGTTTTCAATCACCGGGCATAATTTGCAAACTCTCTCTCTCTCTCTCTCTCTCTCTCTCTCTCTCTCTCTCTCTCTCTCTCTCTCTCTCTCTCTCTCTCTCTCTCTCTCTCTCTCTCAAAGTATAGCCGCCTAGTGAAAAAATCTCAATGCTATTCTCTTTCCACAAAATCTTTCATGTATTCGACTTCGATTATATGATACAATTTCAAATAATCAAAAAGAGGATACTGTTTCAGAGTAATTTTGTATAAACATTTTTATTGTTTATACAACACTATGCGATTCGCCCCCACCCTCCATAATAAGAATAACAACATAATGTTCTGTCCCTTTTTTTTTACCTATACCAGTGTATTAAATAAATGAAGATTCGTGTAGCTCATTATACATATGGGTCCCTATCTGAACAAAGAACGTACATGCATAACCATAAAGAGGGAAAGTACATGTATAGTGCTTTATTCCAAAATTTCATACCAGACTTTAACCCAGCATAGTTTCAAATTTATGCAATTATACCTTGAAATAGAAAAACGGGGAATTTATTAGAATGTCTCACCGAGCTGATTATGATGTATCTTTTCAAATTTGTTCAAGGAAACATAAAAAATGAATAAATAAATAAATAAATAAGTATATAGATAAATAAATAAATAAATAAATAAATAAATAAATAAATAAATAAATAAATAAATAAATAAATGTGCACTGGCTGTGTAATATTTGATAAAGACTTATAATGTTAGAACCTAAAAAAGCATTAAAATATAACTAATACGTGAATCTTTTGGTTAAAAACAATCTTGCGGAATGGAAGTATATTTGTCGATATGCATGCATGCATGATATATGATTCGATAAAAGACTAGTGTCAACTATATGTGCCATAGACATTTGTAAATCAGTTTTCAAGGGACTGTTTACTTTTTTTTAAAATTTCGACATAGAAGACTAGATTTAAAACGACCTGATACATTTTATAAAGTTATGGGCTTTGTGTTAATTGCACACTTGTAGAGTCAACTGGATTACATCATTCAGGCACATCATAACATTAAAGACTACTGGCACATCATGACATTCAAGGCTATTGAAATTCTTTCCGAACATTCTATATTTAGGACTTGTGATTAGGACAGTTAGGATTATTGGATTATTTGGATTTTAATTCACGTTACTGTAAGTGTCTTTTGAATTTTCATTTTAATTGTATAAAATAAATTGTTTGTTGATTTTACTTACATTATTAGTTTCACTTTCTTTCTGTTACATTATTTTAAGACCTAGATTCGTAACAACATAACAATGGCGTCAAATGTTTTATCTACAAAATATACTTTGAAAGTATAAAATACCTACCTGAAGAGCATCCGTGACAATGATACGAAAGCGTTTGAAGATATAATGTATGACCATATTACCGATTTCCTGTTGAATTATATATATATATATATATATATATATATATATATATATATATATATATATATATATATATATATATAATGCTGTCATTTTGGAAAAGACTATCGAATAAGACAATGTGTTACATATGAACAAAACAGTGCTTGCATAACTAATGTTTAGGACTATAGAATGAAACATTTAAATATACATCACAGTGACAACATGTACCAACTTATACATGTGACAAGACCACTGTCTTGCCCATACGCACACTGATCAGAAGAGACATACACAAAACTACACACGTGTTTAGTTCCAAGTCGGTGGAAAGAACGAGTTTGATATGGAGTAGGGTTATGTGCGAGGCCGTCAAGTATTCATACGACATATCAAACAAACGAATTCTTTAGACCGACTTGGAACAAAACACACGAATGCAGTTTCCTATTTATTGCATACCCCCTCTTGGATGTTTTCCAAATATTGTAGCTCTAAAGTGTGAATCGAATTAAATGCAAACGAGGATCGGTAAAAGTTTGCTTTAACAATAATCGACAAGCGAATGTCAGAAAAAACACCTAAAGTTCCAGTCTGGATGAGCGATACGGAATTACGGATTGAACATCCGTTTCGAACGCCATATCAACCACGTATTAAATGGGAATGTAATAATATCAATGTTCTAGCTTTGTGATTCTAAACACACACACACACACAAAGACAGACAGACACGCGCACACATGTATCTAACCGTGCATGAATCCATTCTTCTATCGTTGACCCATCCATTCACCCACTAATCCATACTTCCATACATACATAACGGCAGCCAAATACCTACCTATACCTACTTGCCTATATTACACAGATGCATCCATACAACTATATATAAATCAAAGTTCGCATGCATGCATGCCACTATATATCCATCCATTCTTCCAGCCATAGATACTGACAGAGAGCAAGATAGACAGACTCATAAAGCATTTCCTAACATAAGATGTGTAGATTTAGACCCATTTGTTTAACGTGGTACTCGTATCTTAATTTATTATGCTCACTCCAGAATAAGTTATTCTATTTACTAGGCACGTGTCTTTATTTGTATAGTGAAAGGGACTGTACATTATGTTGACATAATTTTGGCACAGAGAGTACATTGGAAAACATGCTAGCTCTAAATAGGTTTGACAAAGTTATGGGTTTCCTGTTAATTATACAATTGTCAAGTGCACCATTGCAAGGAGTTGGTGTTCAAAAGATGAAAATAATCTACAGATTCTGACGTAAAAGTAACCTAAATTTATTTCGACCAATTTCGAATGTAAGTGTTGGTGCATGCGAATAGATCTGAGAGCTATCTGATAGAAATGAACAGAACCGATCCGCAACACTTGAGAACAATTTGGTTGAGTATTTACCTGCATAGTGCACTTGATATGTATGTTATTTTCACGTTCAGTTGTGAAATGTACATGGTGATTATGTTTTATACACCGGTGGTTTAATATCCATCAAAGTTAATATTAAGAATTCGACTTTATATTTTATAGGATTAATGAAGTTTTGATGCTTAAAAATTGATTACACTCTGCATGAATGGGCGTTGTGAAGCGAAGGACGATTATGCAGAGTGTGTAATTGATGTTCAAGCTTCATGACATTACGAATTCTGTAAACTACGAAAGTCAATGCTTATAATTACAAATAGGTATAACAACAATAACGAATCTCAATATATAAAAAACAGAAATATATTTTAACAATTGTTACAA